>JAVXUP010001726.1:0-199725 GCA_033070095.1 Escallonia herrerae
GGAAGATTCACCAATCTTGTGTCTTACTTTGTTAGATAAAAAGCAAAGTTCAGAGGGTTTGCCTCCAGTGAGTTCTCATTTACAATTTTCTCTATCAGGCTGTGTATGCACGAGAACCAATTCAATCATACAATATGTTTCAGAATTAATACGACCGCAGTAGTAATCAAGACGTTCTATAGCTATAATCAATTCTAATATAAACTCACAGATTAAATGATCTTTCACACGTCGCAGTGCCACATAATTCTCCCAACCTTCCCCTCGTATGCATTCCCTACACAGCGTGCAATCTCGTGGCCTTCCCACAGTTGCCCTCTTCTTACCTAGGCGATAGGCAAACCTTTGATCAGGGAATTTAACTAACCACAAGCTATATTTAAAACCATGCGGGGAAAAAAACTGGTTTTGATCTTAGTTTGGATTGTTCCTTTTGAAGCATACAAGAACAAGTCCACACGAAATAATATCACTTCACCTTTACCAACATCTTCAATGTCAAATACTTTCGTAGGGCATTTCTGTACAAGCTCCGTCGCTTTCTCATCCTGAATTTCTTGCAGTAGTACGGCCTACAAAAATAGAGAGATAAAACTCATAACACAACTTCCTTAACTGATTGGAGTTTGGGTTCCCACATGGAAAATGCAAAGGTTAATGGTAAACCATGTCATCACCTCAGGAAGCATCCTATACCAAGCAGTGGCCACCGGAGACCACTTCGCGTGTGTCTTTCCCATGCCCTTAACAGCATGTGCTTCAAGCTCAATTTCCTACAAAAGGAAAACCATTAATCCTTAAATGAACCTTTTGAAGAAAACTAATCCTTTGAACACTTGAAGTACGATGCCATGATAAGTTCTCCCAGGATTTAGGCCTAATGAAAGCTAAAACACTAGCCAATAAAACTCCATGGACACGGTGGTGCACGTACAAGCTGGCAAATGTTTGTCTTTGCTACAAAGCATAATTAACATTACTGCAAGACATCTTTCCGGGATTTACTTCGTCTTGAAAGTTAATTAAAGTTAGTTGCTGGCCCCAATCGACTACTCTCACACAAACTTCTTCCCTCTCCTTTAGTGCATGTAATCTGTTAGCTATAAATCAGCAGGGGAATGTAAGCAGAAGGTATCAAATATGAACAATTTAGCATTTCATTTTCTTTCTCTCTTATCTTTGTTGATTTGTGCAAAGAATTTGTGAAGCAGGTACATGACAGATGGTATCAAAGCTTTTTCACTCTACTGTACCCTTCATGTCCATCACGAATTGGACCTTGAAGCGAACACGGGAAAAATGATGCTCGCCAACTCTGAACGCATTGCACAACTTGACAATCAGAGGCAACGGGTCAAAGGCTGAACTCTATAGAGCGCTTGATAGTGGATATAAGAGCAGATGTAAACAGACTTTTGCATGGAGAAGGCTTGCATAAGAACCTCAGTGCATACACGAGGGGGAGGAAATGCAGACCAGGCTGAAGGGCCTTGTATAGAGAGAGGGATCAAATACCTACCAAGGGCTTGCTAGAAAGTCTATGTACATCTATTGTCGCTTATCACTATTCATAAGCAATCTGGGTCCAAGTTGGGCGGAACTCGAGATGATTTAATTGTATGGAAGTTATTCCAGTGAAGACTCATGAACAAGAAGCTCGAGAACTTCAATGTCTTGAGTGGAAGGACTTTCAAGGGAAAAAATGGTGTAGTCATGTACTGGCGGCGGCAGATTCCCAGTGGACTCAATTAGTCACTTCAACGGTGATTTACACCTGGTGCTAGCGGTATGCTTGACAAGAAATAACAAGACGAAATCGCAGGAAATAAAAAGAATCACACAAGATAGATTATCGGTTTCACACTTCCACTAGGACGGGGTTTTTGCCCCTCTCACATGCCTGAACAATATCTGACTATGCCAAAGAGCACTCTCAATGACTTAAATAAATTGTAGCACAGCATATTTGTTTGAGACCAAGTTAAAATTCTTCTCTTTTACATAGTAGCGTATTCAGTTGATGAATATTAACGTTCTTGGCAAAGGGCTTTTTGCGACACACATAAATTAAGGCACATTTAGTTGCAGATGGGGCCGATTTGAAAAACAAGAAATAAAATGAACCCTTACTTGACCGAGTCCAAGTTTAGCAATAATAATATCTGGATGCTTGAGGGTAATTGGATTCTTGGAAAACTGTGGCAATGAGTCTTGGCTACAGCTAAATGAAGTGTAGGTCTTTGGTCTTGATGTTGAGTTTGAAGCTGAATTTTCCGTCGCAAGCAGAAACTCACTCCCATTCGGTAGCCACTTCAGTTCATCTGATGTTACTGCATAACACGCCATCGCCATTTTAAAATACCATTCAGTAACAAGCCAATTAAATATCAAAACAACGACTTCAGTAAATATTGTCATACCTGTGAGACGCCGTTTCTCTGTGAGGCGTGCATCACCTCGCTCACAGCGAACATGGAGTTTGAAAACAATCGTGTTCTTTTCATTTGGTACATCATTTTCTGAAAAAGGCAAAAGACCCCATTAGAGGAGTGGGGTGGGGTGGGGTGGGGGAGGAGTACTTTGCGATCAGCATATGAACATGCAGGTAATTGTGGAAAAGTATGATTGCAACTAAGCTGATAATGTTTAGAAAAAACCTGACATATAATCAAACAGCCTGGGGTCAACCTTGATTGGAATCAGACCCAACCTGTGGGCAAGTACCTCGTCTTGAATAACCGATGTGTTGTTAGCTATAAGGACCTTTTCAATAGCCATAGTAGGAAGCTGCATGGAAATACAGTGAACAAGAATAACATCACATACCTTTTATCAACAACTCCAATATCATAGAACTGCCAATAAGAAATCCTGCTAATGAAGGCACAGCATATAAGAGCACCTCCACAAGTATTACGGCCATTTATTTTTGAAAAATATTGGCCGGTTAACACATTAGTTACAGTTAGCAATTTTAGGTCCATAACAAGTTCACGATCGATATTATCACTTGCCTAGATGAACATGCAAACGTTGACATAAATTCAATAAGGGCATCACTGTGAAGAATGATATGGTGATTACTCATGACATAGTCGCATAGTGTAATAGTTTATTTTTCTTACATGCTTCCCATCACAGATGGGATAGTATAAGAGTTTGAACTTATCACTATAAACAGACCTTCTCAAGTGACTTCTATGCACGGAACCAGGATTTCACATGAGACAAAACAGTAAATAAGTAAACTCTAGTAGGGAAGAAGTCACTTTACAAAACATTTGTAGCTATCCTTATTATTCAATTTTCGACTCAAGATGCACTACACTTTCAAGGTAGTAAACTGCTGCATAAACTGTAAATTCTCGAAAGATATCCAACCCAAAAATTGCACAAAAACTTGAATCTGGTAACCTCTTTCCTCAAAAGTTAATCTTGCACATATATTATTAACTCAAACACCAAGCAGTCTGGAACTTGAGGAAACTTCAAATAGCATGAAATGAACCATGAAAATTAGAAAAGCTGACAGGTCATACCGGAAAGGAGAACAAAGACAAAGGGGCATGTTCGTCAAAACATATATCTGGATGTATGCTTACAAGAACATGATTCATTATACCGCAACAAAACATGTCTCCCCCCCAAACTGATGTTCATTGTTTATTACTCCCACTTATCCGCATTAAGATTTTTTTCTGAGCCCTTTATCATTACAACCACTCATACTGTTGAAGCGAGGCGTTGCTTGAATCAGTAGGGGACTTGGGGGTAGCTACCCCCCACTGACCCCGGTTGGCTCCCGTCCCAAAATTTCCAGGGGGCGCAATCTCAATGCATAAGGCTCCCACCATTCCAATGATGTACAATATACCATATATGTCACAAAACAAACATAGTAAAGAAAACGCAACTAGCCTGTTTGTGAGTTTTTTTAGGGAGAGAAAAGAAAGGAAAGTGACTCATTTCCTCCCTTGTCTCTAGTTACACTATTTTTCTAAGGAGAGAAAAGTAAAGAAAAGGGAGGAAAGTTTGGACTTCTTTTTTCTCTAAATCTTTCCTCCCAAAATTGGGAAGAAACGGAGAGAAAGGAAACTCTCATAAGTTATATTTTCATAATGTCCATATTACCCTTAAGATAATGAAGACTAAATTTTTAATCACTTTAAGGTTTTATGTGCCTTACAAGAACTTATCATTTTACTTATAAACAAATGATTGTTTTAGATATTAGAGATGACTCATGACTGCTTGTTTCGCTTTTATGTGACATCAATTAGAATTGGATGTAAGGATGTCTGCAGTCAACTCATGGCTAATTTTTGCTTTTTCTATAGTGACATTAACCAGTGATGTAGGGCTAATTACATTAGAATGGTATGAACTTTGAATGTCATTATTGATGACTAATTTGTTTCCTCGTCAAAACCATGTTCTATTTTAGGATCATACATCCATAGTCTTTGTTAGAATTATCACAATTTAGTATAAGGATATATACGTAATCGGGTGTCCTTCCCAACCCCCTCTTCATTTCAGCTGAACTCACTAACAAGGGTGTAAATGATGCTTTCTTTTCTCTGTTAAACTAACAAACAAGAGGAAGGAAAATTCTTTCCCTTTCTTTGGTTTTTTTCTCTCATCTCAAAGCTCACAAAAAGGCTAAACATGTGTTGTTTATAACAGCATATACAGTATGACAAACAAAGTCCAAAAGAGTAATCTACCCATGAACTAAGCGCACCTCGGCTATGAGGATTCTGCGAAAGGCATTAGCAATGGAAGGGTCGATACCAATCATATCGAACTCCATATCATCCTCATTGAGCCGCATCACTTCCACTTTGAAATTACTGCGGAACTGGTCCAAGCGCAGGCTGTTGTCCACTCCCATAGAGGCGTAAGCACCGGAGTACTGAATATTCTCTGTCTTCGATCACAAACACAAACCACAATCAAGATATCGTCATAAGTTCGACAAACTCTAATCAAAGCATTGAGAGACACAGACTTATGAACTTTCGACTAAAGGGTATCGGGATTTTACATTGGTGGGTGCGTCGGATTTGCAAAAGACTCGAGTTCTTTGGAGTTGGATGTGGGGAGGGAGCTCCCCTGTTGGCACGTCTGGCAAGTCCCAAATTGGTACCTTTGCCATATTTGCTCTCTCTCTCTCTCTCTCTCTCTAGTTCTCTTTGCAGTTCTCTTTGTGGCTTCTGTATATGCTCGGCAGCTCTCAGGTGTGTGCTAGGGTTTTAGGGGTTTTAAGAGAGACAAGACAACGGAGGGAAATTTACCCGGGTCGGATTATAATGGAGAGAACCGATTCTTAACCCAATGGATCTGAACTTGCTCCATTTCGGGTGGCTGAGTCTCTAATGGATCAACCGTTGGTGGCTTAGCACGGTGCGCTTAAACTGACAAGTGACGGCATCTATGTACTTTACCCAAAAAGGACATGAGCGTGCGTTAGCATCCATGTGTAAGCCAAAGTGTGGCCCAGCGAAGGCTATTTGTACGAATAATAATTGGAAATTTGACTCAAATCTTTTCTATCGCATCAAAAGTCAAACACATTGTAAGTAATTGAGTTTTTACCTTAAATTATACCATTTTAATACATCATCTATTGTCAAACATTCTAACAAAAAGTACAAACAAAAATATATATATATTATAAGTTAATAATTTATAACTATTTGTTAAACCCAAAGAGATACATACAGAGTAATGTATTGCACTAATTCTTAATTGCGTTTCTATGCTCGAGATACGTACTAGCATTTTAGTGTGTCTTTCAATGACGGTCTTCAAGTCTTGAGCAACAAAAATATAGTTTAAATTGTATCACATGAGTCAGGACGACGTTGATTGACTCAATTTTGAAGTGAAATAATTTTAGAACGACATTGACATTAAAAGACTAGGAATTGGCTACACCAAGTAATGCGCCAAACTTCCTTGGTTACATACAATACTAGTAATTGAAACCACCATTGACAGCCACAAGCCACCACGCTTCCACTAATTGCTTTATAAGAAACAGGAGAACTTTGATGAAGAGATGTGTGCGCGCGCGTGCACTTTAGCCAAAAGTTCTACCAACCATATCATTAATAAACAAGTATTACAAAATAAAGTACAATAAAAAGAAAAATAACATGTTTCTGACTCCCCCATAACCCAACAATGAGTGGCACAAAGAAGCCTAAACAGTTCAAACGAATAAACAATTATAACAACAAGAAACCTCAATCGAAGGCCACTACATGAGAGATTAATGTGCCTTTACCAAACCAGGATAACAGTGATGTCCCAATGTATCAAGACAACAGGAGGAAAAACTAAGCAAAAGTACACGGGACCAAAAAAAGTTCAAAAAATAAAAGAAAAAAGAACTACAACAACAACTAGCATCTCAACAAGCCAAACAAGATAAATACACAAAACGTATAATCCCTTCCACTTGCACCGTCATCGTTGACCGCCGTAATCACCTCCAGTGTTTCATGACTGACCACAAAGGCACTTGCCACTCTTCATCGCTGCTGACGCCGATTGAATCACCAGCTTCTTCTCAAGCTAGGCCAGATCTAGCTTCTCGGAGCTAATACGACGACAAAACCACCAAAATACCTTAATCGTTTTTTCTTGTTCTCGAGAAGGCCATCCAGACAAAAGTGTCCCCTTTTGTGGTTTTGTTTTCCTATTGGTTAGGTGGTTAACTTGTTCACTCAAATTTATGTGTTTCTTGAACAAATCTTTACGATTTTTGTGCTTTTCATTGCAATGTACTAAAAAAAAAAATATGAAGAAAATATGATAAATTTCAATATAACCAGTGTTCATATAATTATCTAAACAAAAACAAATATATCAATTTGGGGGTCAATTTACACACGAGTCTACCCGCTCGCCTAGGTAGGGTCTGGGTATAGAAAAGGCTACCCGAAGAAAACGGAGTTCTTATCCGGATCCGTTTGACAAGTATGTTGACTACACTAGTTGTCAATGAAAACGGAGTCAACCCCGCCTCCCTGCCACGTGCTCCGAGGCCATGCATGCCCACACGCAATCGTGCACATCCCAAAAATCCTCTTCGTTGATCCTATGCAACACCCACACGTCATACCCACACGCACATCCAACTACCGGTATCTGATCAAAAGATGGGTGAACCACCCTGCCTTCCCACAAGCTGTCATCTCAACTGCCACCACAATCCCAAGACACCCAGCCAAAACACCTCCACAGCCGCCACCATCGCAGAAACACACACAAACCCACCACAACCAAAAATCTCTAAAAGAGGGAAAGGCAGCGCACCACAACCAAAAATCTCTAAAAGAGGGAAAGGCAGCGCGCGCGCCGGGGGGGGGGGGGGGGGGGTAACCCTATGGGGTAAAAGAAAGCCCGTTCACACTCTCTACCACTACCACACTAGCAACGCCAGCGACACACAAAAACCACCACAAAGGCAGCAACCCAACCACGAGCGAATACCCATCAGCGTTCAACCGAACCCACCCCAGAAAACCTGATCCAAACCCTAACACGTTTGCAACCAGCAACCAGAAGACACCTCTTGTTCCACCTCCCCTTACTCACCTGTTGCATCAGAAGTTTGGATTCATCTGGGAAACAACTGGTGCTCTGAGATTGTGTGGGGGGAGAGAAGGTTTTATTTGGGTTGGGTTGTGGAGAGGGGACAAATGTTTGAAATATAAACTACGAAGAAAATAATGTACATGCAAATATAACTCATTCTATAAATACACGGAATAACTTGGACTGTCATAAAGCATAACTCTTCGTTTAACTGACATTTTCACTACAAAAATCATGTGATGACTGCTCACCAGCCACACTTCAAAGCAGCCCCTCCTCTGCTCTCCTCTCCCCAAAGTGTCTCAGAGAACAAAGTTTAACATAGTCAACGGGGGTGACCCCCTCGAGAAGAAATGCATCAAGAGTAACAGTACACTGCATAATCGACATGGCATCCCACTCTGATCCGCATAAAGGGCATGATAAAATGTGCACTATCCGCTCGACCTGAAGCTGCTGCAAATCAGTCATTCGACACTTCCACCCTTCTTCCTTCCAGCCTTCTGTGCCCTGTAAGCTTCCCTTAGTGCTTCTCTCTTCTCTTCTCTGAAGGGGGTTCAAAAATCCAAAGAAAAGCTTCTAATTACACACCAATAAACCAAAGCATGCTTCAATATTATCAACGTCAGTGATATCTTACCTGGACTTTACAACTTCCTCTCTATTAAATCGTTTCCTATCCTTAGTAGGTTTTGGATTGTTTTCTTTCTCATCTTTGGGCACATTGTTCTTCAAGCTCGCATTCTTTTTTGCAGTGTGTTCCTTCCCCAAGTGCTGTGGAACTTCTCCTTCATCATCGCTTGCAGTTGGCTCACTAATCTGCTCCACAACTTCAGATGTTTCAGTAACTGTAGGAGCCGCCATGGAATTGCTCATTTTCTTCAGCTGCAAGATGACAAGCAGAAAGTGCAAGCAAATAAATGTCCAAGATTTCCAACAACTGGTGTTAGATAAAACTATTTAAACTTTAGGTCCTAAACCAAATTCCATCGAAGAACACGGCCAAGCAACTTAGCCAGAAGGCTGGCATTTTATTCATGGTATATAATTGTCTGCCAACCAAGGAATAAATTTCCTACAAGCTAAATCCACAAATATTTTAAAATTAGCTAAGGCCTTATAATTTCACGCATAAATTTTTAAAGCATATTTTTCAAAAAAATTAAGCCAATATTTGTAATATATAAAGGAGACAAACAAAGTACAAACCAATAAGATTTATAGCAAGTATTAGAATGTTCTAAAGGTTACTGGAAATCTGCATTGGCTTGCCAAGCCAAGCCAAGCCAAGCCAAGAGATCTGCTGACTTTGATGGCAAGCTCTTCAATACGATTAAAAGGCAAGTATTTCACAAGTTTCACATATGCTCATCTCACATCTTCCTGACAATATGTTCACGACTAGCCTCGAGTAGACCACTAACAATGCAACTAAGAGCAGTTGCGTAACTCAGCCAATATCATGCAAGGCCCTGGGGGCTCTCAATGATTGTCCCGCACACATTCCTTTTACAGAATCACGATTCACCAGAACCGGAGGTTAGTCTAGAGAAGTGCTCAAATTAGAACTTAAAAACATCATTATACCAAGTTCATATTGGTGTTAATGCAGTTTTGGGTAGGTCAACTTTTCGTGCCGTGAAAGCACATTAGGAGCGAATAATGCAGGAGAAGCATTACGAAGAGGACAATGTGCATTTGACATCCAACACTCTCTAGGCTGTGGGAGGAATGAAAACCTAAGTAGCTGGAAAGCTTGCCCTCGTGCCACAAATCTCTCTCAGTTCTTTGATTCTGCAACCCTTTGCAAGCTCACTTCAAACTAATATGGGTGCTCACTTAAAACCTAAGAAGCATGAACTCAGGTGCGGGTGCGGATACTGGGAGACGTCATTCCCAAAACAAAACAAAAAATGGGATACAAGTGCGGTGAGGATACGGCAATCTTATAATTTACTAAATATATATTATTTATGTAATGGTATAAAATAAAACCAATACACGCGTCTAGACTAAGATTAATAGGCGTGAGATATTTAAAGTTAGTTCTTTTAAATATCTCGGTATTTGCGGAATATAGTGAAAGTGTAAGTAAGTTTTCAGTGTGCGAATGCAAAAGAACAGTTGTAACTAAATCACTTTTAAGTATTACACGTGTACAACCAGAGGCCACAAACCAAACCAAAATCCCCGTAACAACAAAGAGCCATCTTGGTCAAAGAGAAAGTCAGAGCCATCAGCCAAAAAGTGCAGAAACACGTGGGGGAAGAGATTCTGATGGCCGACGAAGAATCCAATCACCGAAAAACCCATCTCTTCCTTCTGCCTTGCATCTTCTCTCACTGAGCTACATGAAATTGCCGATACGTACCCGGTACGCAGCCGAAATCGAAAAACTGAAATTAAGAATATAATATGAATTTACCACACCGGTGTGCAACCAGCGGCACCCTAGGCACACCTTCACCAGATCCCAACTGACGCCAATATGGCCACCAAGTTGCCGTGTCTGTGCTTTATAGCTTCAAACTTTAGAATAAGAAAAGAAGAACAAAAACTAGACAACCCATACTTGTGATTTCAAATCCTGAATTCTAGCAAAACGAAACAAGAAAGAAAACTTGAACTTCCTCCTCCAAGAAAACTATATAAAAGTAAAAACAAAAACAAAGAAAGACACGGACATATGAAAGATTAAGAAAATACATATATAGCATTCACTAATCTACTACCTGAAACCACTTTCAACTATAGACAAATCAGAGGAGTGAAAAACAGAGTATAAAATGTAGTCAGCCCGAATAAAAGATAGTTCGGTGCTGGGTGCTGGTTTATGTTCTGGAATTTGCCCTATGTAGATTAGGTACAATATGTATGCTCTATCATACTAGAGAAAGAGCATGACTTCCAGGCATCAAAGTCCAACGCTTCAACGAGCAAAGAGCTCAATGCAGAGCCATCATTTTAAGAACCGAGTAGCATTATGCGTAATGATGCAACATTCCATCGACATGTGTCTTGAAAATAAATATACATGAGTGTCTAAATCTAGTCATATGAGGTACATTACTACCAAGGATGACACATACCTTCGCCACAAAGAACCCATCCATGTTATGTACATGGGGATAGAAACGCCTCGTCTTTTCCAAGGATGGGTGAAACCGGAACTGTCCTCTAAAGCGGACAAACCTGATATTGACAGAAGCAACTGTAAGAGAGCAAGATTACCCAATAACTTAACAAGAGCGAGAAATTAGCATTACCCTGGACGCCCAAAATCAAGTCCACAAGGCACAAGTTTTACATTCCTCTTCTTGAGTGCATAATCAATAACTGCTTCATTCTGCACAATAAAAATTCAGAAAGAAGAAAAACGGCCATTAACTGAAGTTTGCTGGCAGCCTCATGAACATACCTCTTGAATCATTATAGAGCATGTCGAGTAAACTATGTAACCTCCAGATTTTGAATTCGCATCAACCATATCGATTGCTGCAAGTAACAGTTCCTGCGCGGGAACAAGCTTGATTTAAATAAGATTCCAAAAACAACAGCCTTATCCAATGATAAATTGAGTCAAAACTTTGGCTCCAACTAAAAAGCATAGAATATGATCTAGAAGTGCACTTTTGCAGCGCCCAAAAGGAAAACGACTGTTAATAAGAATTTTGCGTTCTTGCTCGTCTCTCTTCAGTCTTTGTTAAGACTTAATTTAATTCCACTAAAATAATTTAATTCCACTAAAACACCCAGCAGGTACAACTCATCTACACCAAAGTATACTAAAAAGTGCACATATATGATCCAGCCCCTTCTTTTACGGGTATGGAACAGTGCAAATTAAAAAAAGTGCCCAACTAATGGAAATACATAACTCCATTAACGCGTGCCAGCTAATGGAACTCCTTAAGCAGAAGGGAAAAAGAGAAGGCTCGAGACCAAAGAAGGAAATGGGGATGTTCTACCACCACGTAATCTTGAACCCCCACCTCCCAGAAGAAAGGGCCCCGTACATCCATCAACGAAACTGTAGACCCTCTACAACAACTAAACCACATTTTGATAAACTTTCACCAAAAATTTACCAGCATAATGGGCACCCCACTCCACGAAGGAGGTGGTTAACTGGTTCCCCTTCACACACACACACCCCGCCGTCCACCCCCAGCCCCGCCCCCGGGGGGACATTGGCTAAAATCTTATGGTGAATCCCTCGGTTATCAATTGTCACAATGGCACCAAGAAGTGAGAAACAAGAGAGCAATGACCTGAAAAGAAAGGTGAATAATCAGTTCATCCACTCAAAATATACTCTAAAACTCCAACATCATATACCAATATAGAAACTAGCTTCCTCAGATACCCAACCATGTCGACAAACTTTGTATGTACTATCAATACCCTTCTCCCTAGACACTCCCTTCGATGGCCTCACTTCCCTAGATGGGCAACAAGCTCGAGGTTCTCATTCCAAAGCCTTCACTAGGTATCAGAGAACTTCCATTATGGTCCTGCCACCTTTTTCTGTGCTTACTAAATGATAGTAATAACAAGGCAGAGCACAAAAATGTCGATGTTTGAACTGTTTAACTATTTGTTATTTCTGGATCTTTCTAGGGGTCGATGCTTGCAGCTTTCTTGCTTTCGTACAAGCAGGGTTTCCCACATCTATGAAGCTTCCAACTCCAGTCCTTACCATGTTTAAACAATAACACTAAGTGTAATGGTTTGGTATAACTACCAGGACTTTAATGAAGATGAAATCTTTATGTTTCAGGTCTAAATTACTTCCCCCGTCCCACTTTGAAAATCATTTGGACGAAGCACAATGTTTAAGAAGCACATTAAATACGATGCCTACCCATGACATTGAAATCACCCACAGTGTACACCATTTATTCTTCAAGGATAAGACAGCACAAACATTTTCGAGGTGATGAAACAAAAACCATAACAGTTGAAACAGGGCAAAGAAGTCCCCAGCATAATCCTCCGTGAAGAGGGAACAGCAAAAGTAATGTCGATCACCAAGATATCCCGTAAGGTCCCTTGTTACTACTCACCAGTAATACTGAGTTTAACAAAATTAATAATTAATTCCTTTGGAAAGAGTATACGCAAATGAGATGAGAGTTTAAGGATATGTTAAGCTTCTTAATAGACTCTGGTTGTTTATTGTTCCGGCTTGCTTATGAAGCAAAATCTAATCGGTTCACGCTACAAAGAGGTAAACTATTGTAGGCTACCGTGTTAATACGATACCTATTAAATGATCAGCCAGAGATATATACCTCGTAAGCTTGATCATAATGAAGATGCCACTTCAATTGACTCAATCGAGTTCTTGTTCGATATTTTGAAAGAATCTCGTATGGTTTGGTACCTATAACAGGTTAAAATGTCCCCGCAAGGGCACGGGGGCGGGGGGATAATCAACAATTCTTATATTTTTCCCAACCTGATTTTACTTCAAAAACAAATTCTCTCATTCCCTAGACGGGATATATACATTTAAAGGTTAAAAGGCTTAAAGAGCTACAACTACACAAAATCACAAACGTAATCAACATTTTTGGTGTGGTAAACGATTTAAAAACTTTCTGTACCTTTTGCAGATTGGAAGAGTTACGTATATCTGTCAAGTCTTTGGAGGTTTTGACAGATTCATCTTTAGATATGACCTGCAAGACAGAAAGAAAAAAAAAGGCACAAAATCATCTACTTCTGTTGAGCAGTAAAGAAACAAGAACTTAGCACCAACAAAGTGCATATATCAAACTGAACCACTTACCCCAGTACCACTGCAAGGCGCATCCAACAAAACCCTATCAGCCGTATTTCGGCCCAAAACTTTGGGAAGCTGAGGTTGAAGTGGATAAGTTAAACAATGGAAGAGGCATCAGACATGCTGAATGCAACTGAAGGCAATCACAAATATAATTGAGCTCAAAGTGCACAGATACAATGACCCCATGTACAGCTTTTGAATAGTTGAACAAAAATCGACAACAGTCAAAAAAAGGGCGGACACACGTGTTAAAATATACTCCATAAGAAGTTGTGTCAAAACAGACAAGTAAAGGTCAAGGATAAGTGCAGCAATGAAATTGGTAAAGGTATTTGCAACGTCTTTTTAATTCGTTCAGAGAATTTCATGGATCAAAATTCAAAAGAAAATTCTCCTGACCATGAAAGCCATCTAGGCAGCAACATCAATGCATTAACATATGTACAGATAGTGGAATTGCAAACTATTTAGGTGCCGCTATAACAATTAGATACCCAATAACTACAGCAAACTTAAGTGGAACACAATAAAAGTCTGACCTCTCTCCCATCATAGTTACAAACTATGGTGTTTGTGACACCCATGCGATTCAGATTTGCTGTAAGTGACTTGAGTCTGGGTTCCTTCATTTCATTAGCATAAATAATGCCTAGAGACAATAGTAAATCAGTAATCGTTTAATGGGAGCATAAAGACTTCATAAAGAAACCAGAATCAGGAAGAAACTTTTATGTATCATATATATGTTAACACTAAGGTAATCAAACAAATCACTTGTAGCTTCCAAGATAGAGATTATAAAGAGGGAAGGGTCCGTGTTTGGTGTTATACGGTTATAGTAAGAAAGGAAAATTAGAGAGCAGAAGCATACAACTGAACACCCTAGAGAATTTAACATATGAATACGGAGTAGAGAATTTAACAAATGAATACAGAGGGAAGATTGAAATAGATATGTACAAAAAATTGGTATGTTAGCCTAAAAATATCTATTTCAATTCGTTTACATCAAAATGGGGACGGGTTTTACCACCGCAGGCAACCGAAACTACTCAATGAGAGAGAGATCGACAATGTGATTCTCAACGACAAAAAAGTGGGGTCAACTTTGCTTCAATCGATAATGGCTCAAAAAAAGTTAACTAATGGAACAAATACACCATTTTCTAAACACACGATAAATTTCTTCATGGATACATGTCAGGCGCAAGAGAAAGGAAGCAGTGTCAATAAGACTGGTCTCCAACTTAATACGTGCAACAAGAACAGTATATACCACCTACCGCTGTTCTTCATGAGAGCAGCAATGTAAGTTGTTTTACCACCAGGAGCAGCCCTACAAACAAGTAAAATTTGCTCATAAGAGGGAGAAACGCTAGGAAGTTCGAGGGAGTAACTTCAACATGAAAAACTCAGAAAAACTTAAAATAATAATAATGCAGTTAGATGTCTCTCTGGCAAGACAAATGGACTTACGCCATATCAACGACTCGTTCCTTCTCCTGAGGAGCAAGAGCCATCACAGGCAAAAAAGAGTTTGCACTTTGCAACTGTTGATAAACTTAACATCAGTATTAAGCAAACAGACCGAATAATAAAGCCCAATTCAATTTGTACCGGCTAGCATATCAAGATCAAGATACCATATAATAACCAGCCATATATTCAGGAGTGGCACCAATAGGCACTTGTGAGTCATATACAACCAGACCAACCTGCGAGTTTAGAAGGTTTAACATCATTGATAACACCAGAGAATGATAGATAAGGCTATCACCAAAGTACAGGCGCTCTTACTTTTGACCACTTGCTTAACGGATCTAAGTTGACACCTCTGTTCAACAGAATACCAGCCAAGTCTCGTCTGCGTGTCTGAGTTTACAATGAGAGAAATCAACTCTAGCAGGACAAATCAATCATGTCACTGGCCAACACACCATAATAGTAAGTCTAAAGTTCACCTTTAAAGTGTTTGTGCGAAGACATATAGGTCTAGGCTTTTCAAAAGCTTCAATAAGTTCCATAAGTTCAACAACGGGGAACATCTGCTAGAAACAGAAGTAGGGGCACAAAAATCACCACATATAAGCAAAACGAAAACAACAACCTAGCAAAAACGATATATCGGATATCATGGAGATGAATATTACAACTTACCTCCACCAAAACCTCAATGAGGAAATCATTATAGCCATAGTATGTACCTAAATCCAACTTGAGTTGCTCAATGTAATCCTTGCGTGTTCCCCCTCTTGCCGTAAGGACTTAAAATTTGAAAGCACTCGAACAACTGAATCACAGATTTTTAAGCAATTACCACAATGGATAAAAATAAAATGAAAAGCTTAGAGAGAGAGAGCGACAGGACTCACTCTCTTTTATCCTGCGTTGAAGACTTGGGAGGTCAGGGGGTTGCCGCGCCTCTTCCTCAAGTTCCTACATTTTCACAGAGAGAAATCAAAGTAAGCACAAAAACAACTTCCTAACCAACTCAAATCAGTATAGTAAAAGAAACCGACATTAACCACAAAAATAGAGAATCAAGTGAACTTAAAACCTCCTCCGTTGGCAATCTGAACTCATCAGCTTCTTCTTTGATGTTGAGCTGCAACTCGGCTTCAGCGTCTTCTTCTTCCCGCGCTTTTTCCTTGTCAATTGCTCTCGACTTCTCCTCGATGTCCGACACGTCCGAGTCAGAATCCAATTCAGACCCCTTTGCTGCAACAATGCAACAATAACAAAGAAATTAAAATCCTAAATCGGAATAATGCTGTTAGAACCACAGTGCGCAAATATATAGATCACCTTCTTCGTCACTTCCTTGAAGAAAATCGTCCTTAAAGGGGTCATCTCCATCAGAAGACATATCCGAACCAGAATCTGGTCCCACATCTTCTTGTTCTTCTATTTCTTCGTCGCTAACATCGGAGTCGTTAAGTATCTTGTCTTTTTTCCAGCGATTAACAGAGAAAGACGCTTTCTTTTGCTTCTTTTTAGCATTTTGTCCATCAAGGTCGCTAACAATACCCTCTTTTCTTGAAGTTTTGGCAGGAAAAGACTCTCTCTTTTGCTTCTTCCCAGGTGGGTGTTTTTCCGGGGCTTTGCCCTTTTTCTTACCAAGCGACACAGCGGCCATTAATTCTTCAAGCTACAACACTGCACACAAAGAGAGCAAAAACGCGGCGGCTGCTACAGAGAGTAAAAACTGGGGAAGATGATGGATTGGAGGGTTACCAAACAGGCCTTAATTGAAAATTGACGAGGCAAAAGAGTACACACACACCAGTTGCAAATCAGGGGACGGAGAGGCAAACGTCGAAACGACGGCGCAGGCTGCAACGTTAGAAAGTCTGTTGGCAGGCAGATGATATTGGGCCACGTAATGCACCCAAATCCAACTGACATGCCCAGCCATAATTGGGCCTACACCGAAAATACGAGAGGCCCAATTTGGAGTTACGTGGCATCTCTCCGAATCTGCCCTAAATCAAAAAGATTGCCCCTAATTATCATAAAATAAAATGTTACTAGAACCATTTTTTGCATAAATGCTTACTAATGATTCTTATCAGTATTTTATAAGTGTCACTAATTAAAAATTACTAAGCATATTTCGCAACCACCGGGTTGTAGACTCTTCCTGATTTAAATCTAAATTGCAGTTCAAAATTTTTGTTCACATGCATAAACGATCGTGTTGAGTGAAATGCGGTACTTAATTGGCACAAAATGTAATTTTATTTGCAATAATAACTTGTACAATGACTTGGTGCAAGACTCAAAACTAATACTTGGTACAACTGCTTACACGTAAGATCTACGCGCCAAACAATGGCGCGCCCAGCAAGCCAAACAAGCCCTTGTTCTAGTATAGATAATCATAAAAAAAAATTACAACAAAAGGAAGAAACCTTTGTGGACTCTCCAACAAACCGAAAGCCGATAACCCTGCTTGCGGCCAACGTACTACGTGTTTTCTTCTCCTCCTTTTCAATCTGCTATTCGTGTTGTTATATAATAATAATAATGCCGTATGTGTGTTCAATCAATAGCAGTGGCACAAGGAATGCAACTTGGATTGATTGGATTGGATTTGTACCCGACCTAAGAAAAGCCCATGTACTTTAAAATCCCATGAATTTTAACCCAAGAATTGTCCGAGTATCAATTGGGTTGGGTTGGGTAGTATGTTTGAATTCCAACGAGTTGATCAAAACAAAGTACAAATTTCCTTTTTTTTAACCAAAAACTAGAGTGGTGGCTGGCGGCGGTCAACAGTGGAGGCTGCCAGTGGGTTGTAGCGGGGGCAGGGGTTGACGGAGGCTAATGACATTGGTATCGGCGGCCAGCACTGGAAGAGGTTCCCAGCTGTGATGGCGGCAGGAATCGGTAGTGGTGACTGTTGTCAGCTGTGTCAAATGACAACATAGGACATGGGTGATTCTAATTTATAGAAGTTACCAATAAAATATGAATTTTAATGCAAATGCGTTTCAAAAGCTCAAATCATCCTAACTTATTTTGATATTAAGTGGGTTGGGTTAGGTTAAAACCTACATTTCTTGGGATGGGTTGGTTAACTCCACAAAAAGTCAACCCAAGTTACACCCCCAGTTGAAGTTATGGAATGTTTAAGCCATTTTACCAAATAAAAGAGAGGGAGAGAGAGAGAGGGAGGGAGGAAAAAATGTCACTAAACTCTTAAAGGTCAGGGCGTAATGTTAGCGTGAGGCCACCGAGTATGGAAAATATCAAATACGTTATTTGATTAGATGAAACGCATGTCTTTAACATTTTTGGTAAGAAGATAACTTTACCCTTTGTTTGTCTCGAAGTTTTCTTTTTTAATCTTCATTTTTTAACAAGAACACCCCACCCACACGCTGCACAACCGTCACCCCTACTCGCACCGGCACACCTTTCTTGGTTTACCTTCCACACATTTCCCAAACACCCCCTCACCCACCCCTCCTCTACGTCACAAACACCTCTTCCTCCTCCCACCAACAGCTGATCAACCCCACCACTCACTCCCCCACCCCACAAAAAAAAAAACCTTTATTTCCCCATTCATCCTGATCGAGCCCTAAAAAGGCACCAACGTCCTCGTGAAGGCCCTGGAGCGACATTACCATAGGCAACGTCCTCTGTCGACAGTTGCATCGATGAAGATCCTCCAGGGGTGACCTGCTCCGTCGCCATTTGCAATGTCCTCCCCTTCCACGAGCAGGCCCGCATGGTCCTTCCGCATGTTCAGCGCCAAGGACCATGCCTGCGCTTCCAGTGTCTGCATAGCCACCTCCGGTCCTAGTGCCTCTGCACGAGTGTGTTTACATGCGTGCGTCTGCACGCCTAGATCTACTTGTTGCAAATCTGTGCATGTGTGCGTGTACATCAGTTAAGGGGTGATGTGGGTTGCCACGGGTGAATGGGGGTAAGTTTGTTCACGGTGGTTGTGGGTTTCTATTGTTGTGATCAAAAGACGCGGTGGTGACCGGTGATTGTTGCAGTGGTGGTGATGATTGTATTAACTCAACTCACTGCATAATGGAACGGAGGGTAGTAAATAACCCAGTTTTTTGCTGAAATTAACAACATACAGCACATTGTTGTACATAAAATTGTACAAAGTACTAACGATGTTATATAACGGGACATTTGTCTCACAAATTCTTAAAATTCTAGACTGACATGTAAGATTTTGAAAGTCGATGACGTAGACTAACCCCTAACCACGATGTTTAGTAATATTTTAACAGAAAAAAAGTGAAGACCTTACTTTTAAATTCGTTCAAATAAAAGTATCCTAAGATGTTTTTTAAACACGTCTAGTGAAGCTACTTCCTCAAAAATACCAAGAGGCACATTTATTACATCTGCAGCAACAAGCTCAATCGACATCAAATATCAACTAAACTCGAGGGAGAAGCTAAAGCTCCTTGTAAAAATCTACAATAGAACAATTGTGCAATTGATACATCAAGAAGGATTACCAGACAAACAAAGATTCTTACAATTAATTCCTAGAACATCTTAGCTTTAGTTGCCGGACACTATGTCTTCCAAAAACCAACCTTGGAAACTGAATGACAAAAGACCTCCATTTGGCAGCCGAAAAATTGCTACAGGCCACACGAGACATCACTTGAAAAGCTCAGAATTCAGCCAGTCCCTGCCAGAAGGTACAAAATACTTTGATATTCCAGCATACACAACATTGTGGTACACATTAAATATTAATGAGACAGAGGAAGAAGGGATAGGGGGAGGGTGGGGGATTATCTATGGCCCTTACTTGCTGATGTCATCAAGGTGGTCATCAAAATCAATTATATCCATCCATTTTCCAGAAGAAATGTAATCCATTAGGACTATATTTGCTGAAGGCTCTTTCAACAAAAGCCGGCTACTTCCATCTGATCCAACTAGCTTCCAACTCTTAGATGCATCCTTTGTGAAAAGCTGAAAAAGAGGAAGGCAGAAGAATGAGCTTTGTTTTCAAGAACATCCAATTATGTAGAGCTGGTTTGGTATATCTTGCAGCAACTTGCAAGTCTCCATTATAGACAGGACAGGCAAATGTGATCAACAGAATATGAAGTTGGATTTGCTGGAAAAAAAAAGTACATTAAAACAAATTATGGGGCGCAGAAATCCTTCTTAATATGATATCTAAATATGACTAGCCAATGGAACAGAACTTCCATAAGAATATTACTTCAAATACAAGTTTGTTGCCGAACAATATAACATTGTCAAGACAAAACGCTTAACATGCTGTAACTTTTCTTTTTATCTCTCGCTTACTATCAATGACCCATTACATATCAAAAGTCAAAATAACCAGGCATGACAGGTTACATGAGGGAGTGGATAGCAGTCAGAGAAACAACCGTGGTATGGCCAACAAGTTACAACAAAAAACGGTATAGTCAAGATTGCATTTGTAACCTCTTTGTCCAAAAGACATAGGCCACCAGTTATTCTGTATGCCCTGTCTATCCAAAATATTGAGCACACGATTGCCGACTCTAGGACTAGTCTATTGCTCAAGGTCAAACAAAGAACCTACTCAAACAAAGACTCTAGCAACAATGCACTCTCATCGAAGCTGTGAAGTAAAAATAAGAGACCTAAACAGAAGCAACGCTCCATTTGCAATTGACAGCACCCATAGGCCACAATATCTTACATTCACAATGGTATCACCAAGGACTATCAGCCAAGATGAATACGTGAAGGTAATATCAACATGTACCCGTCAAGTTACAATACTTGGTACTAGAGACACAATCTGTCGACATACAAAGTTTCTCATTCACGGTACGCATTCATGAGCGGGACGGCCAAAAAACATACACCAGTCAGCACGTGGAAACCAACACATACAGCACGGGGAAAGCAGCTCAAACAACTAGATTTTTTACAGTCTTCCCCCATAGCCGACCATGAAAGCATATGTTTGGCTCAGAAACAACTTGAGTTTCTTCTCAATCTTTCTGGTGTGTGTTTGGTGGGGTGGGGAACAGACAGACACCCCGACACCCTCCGGACACCGCCCGACACGTGTCGGACACCGCCGATCGGTGTCGGATTTTTTTAATTTCCAACACCGTGTCGGACACTTCGCCGAGAAGTGTCGGACATGGCATGGAGCAATGTCGGACCATCTGCTTCTCTTACCTCACGGCCATCTCCTTCTCTCTCGCCTCATGAGTGCCCTTCTAAGCCATTACCGACTCGGATCTGTCGCCGGAGCTGTCACCGGAGTTCAGTCGCCAACATTCCGAAGCCAAAGCCGACAGATCCAGTCGCCGTCGCCAGATGCAGAAGTAGTCGTCGCCGTCACCAGATGCAGAAGCAGTCGTCACCGTCGCCATCGCCCGTCGCCGTCGCCAGAGCTCACTTGATCATCGCCGGAGCTCCTCTGTCGCCGTCGCTGACCCACAGGTCCTGCTTCCTCAATCCCGTCTCCTTTCTCTTCCATTCTTCCCCTCTCTGAAAGTCTCTTCTATTCTGAAAGTGAAAGTCTCCCTTTCTCAATTTGGTCTCCTTTTTCTTTCTTCTTCTTTTTTTTTTGTCTCCATCTGCCAAGAGTTGTTTGACTCCTTTCTTGCATTTGTACCGATTAAAAAGTGAAGAAAGTCTTCTCTTTCTTTTTTTTTTACTTAATTATTTTGTCCAATACTTTAATTTCAGAAATACTATTTTGACTTAATTATTTTGTTATTTTAAATTGTGAAATGTCTTTAATATATATTAAATATATATATATATAAGCTAGATCCACATGAGGTGTGTAATATATATATATAAAATAAAAATATATTAAAAAATAGCGGTGTCCAAAATTTAATTTTTTAGAAATTGCGGTGTTCGGTGTCCCCATCGGTGTCGGTGTCCGACACCGTGTCCGTGGTGGTGCTACCTAGTCTATGAAGCACGGACACCTCTCCTAGGTGGAGGTATGGTGTCCCAAACGGACGGACACCCCGACACCCTCCGGACACCGCCCGACACGTGTCGGACACTGCCGATCGGTGTTGGATTTTTTTTTTATTTTTTTTTAATTTCCAACACCGTGTCAGACACTTCGCCGAGAAGTGTCAGACACGGCATGGAGCAGTGTCGGACACGGCATGGAGCAGTGTCGGACCATCTACTTCTCTTACCTCACGGCCATCTCCTTCTCTCTCGCCTCATGAGTGCCCTTCTGAGCCATTACCGACTCGGATCTGTCGCCGGAGTTCAGTCGCCAACATTCCGAAGCCAAAGCCGACAGATCCAGTCACCGTCGCTGTCGCCAGATGCAGAAGCAGTCGTCGCCGTCGCCGGAGCTCCTCTGCCACCATTGCTGACCCAAAGGTCCTGCTTCCTCAATCCCGTTTCCTTTCTCTTCCATTCTTCCCCTCTCTGAAAGTCTCTTCTATTTTGAAAGTGAAAGTCTCCCTTTCTCAATCTGGTCTCCTTTTTCTTTCTTCTTCTTTTTTTTGTCTCCATCTGCCAAGAGTTGTTTGACTCCTTTCTTGCATTTGTACCGATTAAAAAGTGAAGAAAGTCCTCTCTTTCTTTTTTTTTTTACTTAATTATTTTGTCCAATACTTTAATTTCAGAAATACTATTTTGACTTAATTATTTTGTTATTTTAAATTGTGAAATGTCTTTAATATATATTAAATATATATATATAAGCTAGATCCACATGAGGTGTGTAATATATATATATATATATATATATAATAAAAATATATTAAAAAATAGCGGCGTCCTGCAGTGTCCAAAATCTTATTTTTTGGAAATTGAGGTGTCCGGTGTCCACGTCGGTGTCGGTGTCCGACACTGTGTCCATGTCCGTGCTACCTAGAAGTTGACAAACTAGACGGGCGTAATGAGATGAGTATGAGAAAAGGATACTGGCTTGCTGGTCAAACAGACTCCATAACAACACATACAGGGTTGTTCGATACTTTATTAGTCTTACTATTGCAGCTTTATTATACAAGAAATGATATATCAGAGGACAAGAAGCCCAAGGCTTTCTCCATGAACTTAAATTTTGCACAATGCATCAAAGCATGAGCAACGCACACCCAATTTGTTTCCAAACCATGCCCAGACATTTAACATTTGAATGCTCGCCGATGACAATTCTCACGGGAGATTGATCTCCCTCTTGAGATCGTCAAAAGTGGAAAGGCAATGTAACAGCCCTTTTGTGATTTGAAACATGTATAACGAGTCGAGCTTCAGAAAATTTCCACCTCTATCTTCCAGCATTCACTGTATAAGACACCCAGGGAAAAGTTTTTGGGGTCTGTTTTTGCATAATCTTCTGCTTGTGCAGTTTTTTCAGGAAATCCTTCTACAGTATGGCAGGTGAAGTAGCAGGATTCAGTGATACTCCTAAGAGCGCCACATACTACAAGTGCAGCACAAATGCTGAATTACATCCTGTTGGTCAACCAGATGGAACTCAGGATGGATTATAGAGCAGAAGCATGTTGTATTGGCCCCAAACATTGCGACAATACAGAACAACAGAAAAACAAGTCGAGTGACAAGGAGGTGGAAAACACTTTATATTGGGCTCACTGTAGACGATTCTACATCGTCACTCAAAAAATCACTATAAGGAAATACAAAAATCCTAAAGAAAGCAACTTTTGCTAAGTACGGGGTACCAATTTTGTTAATATCTATCCAATCCAACCAAAGAAACAAGACATGATAGTTCAGCATGGATAACATTGAGTCCAGTAAATCGCACCTGCATCACAGGAGCCATCTCCTTCTGCTTCGATAAAGCTTCAAGTTTCTTGTTATCTAGCTGTAATTGTTTGCAAGGAACAAAAATTAGTGCAAAAGAAAACTTGCATATAGTACCTATTTTTCCAATATTATTGTCACCTTTAACTTTTTGCAAATTTTTAGAATGGAATTGGAACATCATTGACTTTGCTAATTCTTTTGCCCTAGTTTGACTTTTTAAACAAAAATTATTTAATTTCCAAAATCGAGTCAATATTGCATGGTCCCAGACGATTGGTCCCGACCATCTAGGACAGTTGGATTGGAAGGGCTGCTGGGATAGTAAGAGGGCTAAAGTAGGCAGGGGTTAATTTGTAATACACCCAACGGTCGTAGATGGTCGAGCTTCGAGACTATTGGTCCTGGACCACCCAATGTTTCGTATTAAAAAGGAAACAAAAATCAACACAAAAGAAAACTTGCATAGAGTACTTCCGTTTCACAATTATTGTCCAACTCTTATCGCGAATTCGTAGAATAGAACTGGAACATCATGCATTTTGCTTGTTTTTTGGCCCTAGTTTGACTTTTCAAGCAATACTTATTGGACTCTATTAGAGTTCGATTCAATGCATGGATGTCCACATTCTAAGCTAAAAAAAAAACCTTAGGAAACAAAAATTGTGAAACGGACTGAAATAGATCAAGCAATCGAGAATTGTACCAATAGTAAAGCAGCTTGGGGAAGGTTCTTATAAATGTGATCGCCGATGTTTTTAGCGATATTACCGAGCTCGGCATCATCAAATCTCTCGTTTGCATGAAAGTAGCCAACAATACTCAAACCCTGAGCGCCATAATGCTCCTCTATCTGTTCCAATCAAGCATTCAATCAGAGAAAAACAAAAGGACAACATAACTAGGATTTATAAGGTGCGAGATTGACGAACCATAATTAGGGCGATCTCGAGGGGAGCGAGTACACCGATCTGGGAGTGGAAGAGGGGGACGGAGTCGGTGACCTCGACGACGGGACTGGCGTCGCTGCCGGAGAGGCGGCCGAGTAGGACGCCGTTGGCGGCGGAAGTCTTGTGCTTCAGGGCGTGGAGGACGAGCTTGATGTACGCGTTCTGGCCGATCTCGTACCGTGACACCCCGCCCATGACTCGCTGAGTTGGGACTGTGCGAAGATGTGGATTGCCGGCGTGAGGTTCAACACGTACGGTCGGGACTTAGCAGAGGATAAAGCATCTTCACGAGGAATCTCCCAAATATCGGACTCAAACACCAAACGACGTAGCATTGCCCCTGCAATTAACGTTTAACTACTCGTTAATTTGTGTTTGGATCTCGAAATTCCTTCATTTTAGTAATGTTTAGGGTTTGAATAACGATTTACTATTACAGACAAATATATAGACAAAAATATTTTTCTTATTAACATGTGTACATGACTTGAAAAATAAAACTTCTTATTTGTAATCTACTATGGAAAAAAAAAAATCACTTTGAGAGATGGGGTAGGGGGTGGGTGATAGGGTATGAAAAGTGGTATTAGGTTTTACCGAAAAGAAAAAGGATAAAATTAAATTCAGAAGTAAAGATTTGAGAAGAGACTAATTAACACTCCTAATGCGGACCGTTGGTTTCAGACCTCTAAATCTCCTTTTCAAATCTCTCAAGAATTTCGCAAATGTTATTCTAAATGGATTCATTGCGAAAACTTTTCAAATACTCTATCAAAGTAAAGTTTTTATTCGAAATCTTTTATACAAACATACTCTAAATGAAAGATATGTCAACCTTGAAGGAGTTATGAGCGAAAATGAGAACCAAAATTGCAAGCACTCCACAGTGAATCACATCAATTTTTGAGACTAAATATATGGATCGTAACTTAAAATTGAAAATAGAAAAGGCAAAAACAGGTAATTATTTGGTTTTTAAACTTTTGGATTAAGCCCACTGAATGGCATTACCAACGTTCGGTGAAGTACTTCGAAATACTAATTATTTTAAAATTCTTTCATTTTTAAGTCTCATCATCTATCAAATCTCTTGTTTGGACATCACTTTCATTGACTGCATGCCCCAATCCAAACAGCTTGAGTCGTAGGATATTTTCAGTTAATGCTTTACTATATATGCTTTTTAGCCATAGTACTATTATTATTATATCTGATGCTTTATTGTAATTTGTTTTTTTAGTAAAACGAAATCACGCATTTGTTACAGTATTTTGAAAACATAACGAACTTGAAGCTGAGATGTTTTAGAACTCAATCGAGTAACCGAAAAGAAACAAAAAGAAAGTACACATTCCCATTTTTTATTTTTAATAAAATATGAGAATAGCATTAAAACGATTTAAAATAAGATACCGCCTTAGAATTCCCAAAATAGTAAGTCAGTGAAGAACATCGAGATGGTTTAGATACCCCATCAAACAACGTTTAGTGCACCAAACAGCCAACCCAACAAGCATAGGATGCCAAAGTTTGTGCCGCTCTGTCATTCAGGTAATATGTACAACGTACAGAATGCGGCAGAGAAGCTTTTGTCTGAGATGTGCGGTAACATCGCTCACCTACTCACTCTTATCCATCATTTTGCATAACACATATCGGAGAAAGGCATTGATCTATAGATTAGCAGTAATGAGCAGCAAAGTAGGAAATTGCTATTAGAGCTGCAGCTAGCAAATTTATCTACTCGTGTTCATAATGTATGGTTTTCACGAATGCACCAATCCGGGTCCATGATGTATTGACCAGTACAAGGCCTATGCCTAATGTTGACGATGGTCTTAATGAATAGAATGGGAAACGTAGCGTATAGAAATGCGCAAACGAAGATGGCAACCATGGCTTTGTAGGCATCAACGAACAATCGATTTTGAAGAGTAGCCATGGATAAGGTGGCATTGCCCAAATAGATTTGAACAATACAAGGTGTAGTGCCTGATGTTGACTAATGGTCTTAATGAATGGAATGGGAAAAGTGACGGGATAGAAGTGCGCAAGCGAAGCCGGCAACCGTGGCTTTGTAGGCATCAACCCCCAATCGATTTTGACGAGTAGCCGTGGATAACGTGGCATTGCCCAAATAGATTTGAACAATACGAGGCCTACGACTATTTTTTTTTTTATATAAAAAGAAAATTACATTTATAATAACGAATACAAAAATTTATCATCCATGGCATTATGGCCTTACCAAACTTAAACAAAGCTGCTTCAGTATGAAGCCTACAAAGAGTTAACAAAGCACCGAATACACAGAGAGTTTCAAAATATGTATAAAGCATCACTATATATTATATACAGTCATCGGTTTTCAATGGCCCAATCCTAGTGGACAGTGATTCGAGCCTGATGTAGACCGATGGTCTCAATGAATAGAATGGGAAAAGCGACAGATAGAAGCACGCAAGCAAAGCTCGCAGTCGTGTCTGTAGGCATCAACACGCAATCGATTTTGACGAGCAGTCGTGGACAACATGGCATTGCCCAAATAGATTTGAACAATACAAAGCCTATGCCTGACGTTAACTGATGAATGATGATCTTAATGAATGGAATAGGAAAACTGAAAAGTGACAAATAGAAGTGCGCAAGCGAAGCTAGTACCCGTGGCTTTGCAGGCATCAACGTGCAATCGATTTAGATGAGTAGCCATCGATAGCGTGGTGTTGCCCAAATAGATTGAACTAATTCTTGCACTCAAGCCCACATAGATTGAACTAATTCTGACATTCAAGTCCACGTACATGGCGGTTTAAAAATAACCTTTCAAAAATAACGTGATTTTGATCACCCCAGGAAAACCTTAAAGCCACAGACAGCTAGAGAGCTTTGCAATAACACAAGCCATCGTAGAATTGGTTGTGTTAGCCACGAACATAACCACAATAGAATAGAACTAGAATGTATTCCCCAGAATCTGGTGGTCGCTGCGATTTCTACCTAATAATATGGGGCACACCCTTTCACAACGAAGGAATAGCTTCCACATTTTCGCCATAGTTTTGGGGCAGGACAGGCGTCCCGAGGACAAGAACTTTAAGTTAACCGACTGAAACAATCGATAAAAATTGAGCAGCCACAGATAGTGGAACGTGGTGGAAGATTCATCTGAAATCCCAAGTGAAGGTGTTCGGTTTGATTAAGTCGGGAACTTTTACTATGAATGCTTGCATGTTTTGGACTTCGTACTTTCACCGGCGCCGAGTCTCTCCTTCTCGGCGTTAGTATAGGTTCAAATTTAGGCTTCTTTCAGGTTGGGGGCAAGATATTCCACCGCCTGCTACACTTGGTGTCCTTGTAACAAAAAATGCACTACCGCCACACTGCACATCTTAAAAGATTCATTCAAATTGGTTTATTCATCTGTTGTAACTTTTATCTTACCATTGAAGTCCTTCAAATTTACCAAAAGTTTATTTACTAGCACTTATGATGCAGGGAGCATCCACCACCAAACCCTCAACTTCTTGCACTCCATGTGAAATCTTATACCGAGGCATTTGATAATGCCACAAACTGCCCATGTGAAAATGTTTCTTACCTAAGTAATTCTGAAATTTTGCATGTGAATATCGAATGCCTCGGTATAAGATTACTTTTGATGAAGGCTTGACTTTTCCAAATTCAATTACTACCTCAAAAAATTCAAAGGTCCGTTTACTTGAAGATGTAGCAGTTTTGAAAACAGAAATACACCCAGCTTGACAAAACTTTTCATACACCCGCATTCAACTGCAAAGGACCAACGATAAATAGTTGCAGAATGACTACACAACTGCATGCAAACTTGTTGGATCACCTTTAACAATACCAGAACTCATGACAATCATGTCTCATCTCACAATAATTTGCAGAATGAATTCAGAATATGACAGCTGTCCATCCACAGATCTAAAACTGGTACCAAATGGAACTACATCAAAGAGGTGGTAAAACACCACCACTCGACAAAGGACTTTCAAAGATTTGGACACAAGTGTAGCCTCATTGAAAAAGAACTAGATTTCACTGGTGAGATCAATATCAAGGCACAAACATTATTCTTATATAAATATAAATAAATAAAACAGTGAGAGAGATAGATCCTGACATCCGATCCCACAAACAAGTGGGCACTGTGTTACTAAGTATTTGTTCCGCTACCTTGGTATATCTTACCTATCTTAGCCCTGTCACATATTTGACTATGAGATCTACGCAAGACAGAGACTCTACCAACCACCATCCAACATAGTAGCTACAGCAGAGTGATAGCTACTCGCCAAGCCAAATTAGCCATCAGAAGCTACTCCTGGTTGGGACCATCTAAATTAGTTAACAATGGCAAGTTCCATACAAAATGCTTAACCATGCTTGAAAGCTAACAACATTTTTTTACATGAGTACCTAAACTGCAACTAGGGAATAACCCAGCAAATAACAAGCTACTAAAGAAATAGTCTTAAACACCACAACCAGACACAAAACTAGAGGAATCAGTGAGGTTCATCTAGGAGATACAATAGAGAAGGCAATCTAAATTAACTCATCAGATCTCTTAAAGCTTCCTCACTTGCAACTGTAGGAGACAACTCTACCGCTGAGAAAGTACCTAGCAATGCGCGAGACAGAATGCAGGAAACTGGGTAACCTGTGTGGAAGTCCTATGGCAATGCTCAGGCAGAACTGTACTTTTATCTATCTTGAATAGGGATGGTAACGACTACTGCCACTATAGCCTCCCCTCCCGTAAAGCCCACCTGTTCCACCATAACTGGCACCAGCTCCAGAATCATAGCCACCACCATAACCTGCACCTCCATATCCCCCAAAGCCTTCACCTCTGCCATAACCACCTAATCCACTGCCACCGAATTCCCCGCTAAACCCACCACCGTAAGTTCCAAATCGGCTAGAATAACCAAGAGAAGATGCACCACGGTAGCCTCCTAGAGTACTGCTGTCAAAATCTCCATAACCGCCAAATTCACTACCACCACTACCATACCCACCATATCCACCAAGCCTGCCAAGACCCCCTGGTGCTCTATAAGAACCAGGACCATAGCCCCCATCAAAACCCCCATACGGGCTGTTAAATCCACCAAAGTCATCACCGAAAGAACGAGCCCTAGACTTGCTACCATATGCAGGAGCGGGTGGTTGGTTTGAGGCTTTCTTTGGTTCTGCTTTCTTGACCTCCACCTACAACAAAGCAACTTAGTTAACCTAATCTCTGCCGCATAAAAACTATAGTAGTAGCCCTTCCCTGGAGGATCTACACCTGTAACAATCTCAACCTACTATTAGAAATAAACCCACAAAAGTGGTACTTCATGCTATTCAAAAAATGGGGCATGTAAACGGTAGGCACCAGCCCATAAGGAAAACAAACTTGAAAAACAGATAAATTAAGTGTAAAACGACTGTGTTGAAAATGTAACTGTTTACAAACTGATTTTTAAGGGGCCATGAAACTAAGCTCACCTGGGTACCAGCCATATCAATCATATTTCCATTGGATAAAATCTCATCAACTACTTCCTCACTGTCAAATATTACAAATCCAAACCCACGAGAACGGTTGGTCTCGTGATCACGAATAATCTGGTGCTCAACAACCATTCCATACTTGGAGAAGAAATTCTTCAGCTCATCTGAACAAATCAAAAAACTCGTAAAAGAAAGCAAAACGCTAACTAAAGCAAAGTCTACACTGCATATGTATTTAACACAAGCAAGGTACCTTCACTGACTGCTGATGGTATACCCCCAACAAATATCTTCTTTGTTTTAAAATCCTTTGATTGAGAAGCTCCTTTTGGAATGGTTCTTTTGATTTCAACCTAATCAATACCAAAATTAATTCAATTACGTATAAATGTGTACAAAAAACATAATGTTATTTATCAATGCCCATGCCAAGTAAAACTAAACCTCAACTCAATACACACAACTATGTCTTGCATATTTTATAACCTGTTTCCCGTTGAAGACATGGGTGTCCTCGATAACCTTGTCCACAACTGAAGGATCCGCATAGGTGATAAAACCGAAACCTCTGGGCTGCCCAGTGAAACGATCTTTCATGATCACAGAGTCTGTAATCTCTCCATATTGTCCAAAGTGCTTATTAAATGCATCTACAGTATTGTAAATTAAACCTCAGTCAGCATCAGCAACGAACAATACTTGGAAACTAAATCACCATAAGATACAATTCAATTCTGTCACATTATAACTATTACAAAAATAGCATTATACATCAACAAGCCCTAGGTTTCCTCATGCAACAAAAACATACACCGCAAACAGATTGTTAACAAATGGAAACTAGGTACCATACAGCGGATTGGGATTCCCTGCTGTAACCCATGGTTACAGCAGGGTGCTGTACCCATTTCTGTGAGAGAGGGGGAGAGAGAGGGAAGAGAGAGAGGGGGCTGTAACCATGGTTACTCTCTCTCTTTCCTCTCTCTCTTCCCTCTCTCTCTTCCCCCTCTCTCACAGAAATGGGTACAGCACCCCTGCTGTAACCATGGGTTACAGCAGGGGATCTGGATCCCCATACAGCCAAATCACAAAAAGCTGCCCGAATAATAAACAAGCAAATACATGTCAGTTAACGTAAACCTAGGAACCAGAGAGCATCAAGAGCCCAAAATTATAGACATAGAATAGAAACATAAAACAGCCAACCCAGGCACAAAGCATGACCAAAAGCAGCAATGGACCAAATGGCACAGAATACGTACTAGTCATATCACCAAAAGCTTACCCTAACCACAATCAACACCCAGAAGCACCTCAAGGTTTACAAAATTCCAGCAATTATAAAACAATAAAGCCAGATAAGCACGCATGTTATTTTATTGAATGTGCAGCATCATGAAACTCAATGAGCAGCTAAGCCAGAGGACCAAGAACAACAACGAAACAGAACCCACCAGATACCTAGAATTCCAAAAGCTACCCACGAAAAACTAACAAAGGCACAGAAATCAACCAAAAACAGCAATGGACCAAAATCCACCGAAGACCTCAAATTTCAAAAGCTACCCCAACCACAATCAACTAGGGAATACGTGTAACAAACGGGCGAAGTAAGTTCCCAGAGTTTATCAAAGTCAAACCCAAGCAAGTAACAATGTCAAACATTCACCAATTAACATCACATTTCTCAAAAAAGGCAAAAAAAAAATCATTTAAAGAGGGATAGAGATCTGACTGTAATGAGTCTCTTTGTGTAACCCTCCGATGAAGATCTTCCTGTAACGGCAAAACATAAATTATGAGAAATTTTAGCCAAAAAATTGGACGAAGAAAAGAACGGGGAAGAGAAACGAACCCGGGACTCGCTCCATCGCCGAAACGTGAGTTATCACTCCTCGATTTCGAAGCCATCTTTCTGAAACGTTTCCAAAAGATTACAAGAAAAACGATTCTAGGGTTTATGCCGACGAGAAAAACGTAAGTGTGGAACAGAATGGCATTTGTGGAGAGCAGGTAATGTATAAGATTGGTGGGTGGTACCGTCTTGCTTGACGAAAAGACGGAATTAGCCCTACACAAAACCTTTTCTGAAAAACTCCTTCACATGTAAAATTATGACGAACAATTCAATATAGGATATCGATTTTTTGTTATTGTATTTTACGCCTTTTCTCTTAATATATATATATATATATATATATATATATATATATATATATATATATATATATTCTACCAAGACAAAAGTATAAGACGGTTCTTGGAGAGAAGTTATTCATATTCAAGCAAGTTTCAATGAAGTACTTATTTTTATTTAAAAAAGAGATATCGGGACATATATTGTATTTTCCGACTTGTGCTTCTTGGTAGCGACTCAATTAGTTAAAAGATACCGGGATGCATTTTCCGAATGAATCAGGGTCGATAAGAATTTGGTTTTTGCTACTCAAGAATTTGGTTGAATAGGAAGGAATTCGGTATTTTTTTGAATCCTTGTATAAGGAATTACAAAAGAACTTCTTTCAACGAAAGCAGGATTGGTCAATGAAATATGAATCAACTGCATACACTCTTATTACTAATGCAATACTCATAACTATACTAAAGAAAAGGGTAAAACTACGACCAATATGTATAAACAATTACAATCAGGAGAACTATGTCTTCTACAAAGTAAACCTCTCTTTTAAGGGACAAAAACTAAAGCTTACTTGATGGCATGTGGCAATAAAGTATGCCTACTGAAAACTTTGAGCCATGGCACCAGGGGTTAGAACATTGTTTTCTTTTACAAAGTTACTTTAAGTGTATCGTACATAATTCACATAAAAATTCTATTTGATTGCGATTTTAACAATCGTATTTGCAGACATTTGGGCATATTAATCAACTAATCCCAATCAATATCTTAACGAACCACAGGGAGTGCAGGAATGCCAACAGCATGCCCTCTTGAGGGGGGTAGGACAGTTTGTAGTCTCTTTGTCATCTGGTCAAGCTCTTTCAGCTTGTCCACCTCTCCCACCTGCAGCAAGTACCTTTCCAGCATCCGGAACACTGCCTCACTCACATGCCTCCCTCTCTCCAACATTTGCTTGGAGCACTCAAATGCTTCTTGAACCCTGCCACGCGAGCACAACCCCGTCACTAGAAGATCCAGCGTGTGACTGTGAGGGCAGCACCCTCTCTTTATCAAGTACTCCCAGAAATCCAATGCCAAATCGAGTCTGCAATTTATACAGAAGAATTTCATCAGCATCGCCACAGTTCTTGTCATGGGCACAAAACCTCTCTTAATCATCTCGTGATACAGCTCACAAACGCCATCCATACCTTGGGATCTCATCAGTCCTGTAAAGAGAGTATGATAGGTGACATTATTGTGGCTAGTACCTTTCTCTTCCATCACACCCATTAAGCCAGCTGCAGACTTGATATCTCTGGATCTGATGAGAGCACTCATGTAGGCATTATAAGCCTCGGTATCTGGCTGTAAATTTCTTAAGGAAATTTCGTCGAACAACTGCTTCGCCTTAATTGCATTTCGAGCAATCCCCGCTCCATGAATCAAAGTGGTTATCGTTTCTAACGAGGGCAAGCAATCCACGCGTTCCATTTCTTCAAAAAGCCTTAAACCATCTCTAAGACAACCTTTCTTGCAGTATGCATCGATTCTGATATTATAAGTTACATTGTTAGGTTTAAAACCTCTTTTAACCGTCTCATGGTAGAACAACTCTACTGCAGTAATATCACCTGATTCCTTGAATCCCAGTAGCAAAATATTCATTGTCTTCGTGTTGGGAAGAAATCGAGAATGCAGTTTGTTGAGTATGGACCGTGCTTCCTTCATCTGTCGTTGTGTGCAAAATGCTCGAAGAAGTACATTGAACTCATCAGTACCAAACTTCTTACCAACAAAAATACTATTTTCCATCCTCTCGAAGGCTTCAACGGTATCTTCAAAGGATTGAAATTTTGCAATTTTGGATAACATGATGCTCATTGACTTCAAGGTGAGCAACGAAGGGTGAGTGCGCTGGATCTCTTCCATGAGTTCCCAAGCTTTGCCAAAGTAGCGCATTCGTGTAAGTATGTGGAGTGTCTTTTCAAATGCATCTGAACTTGGACAAAATTCTGCGTGGTTGAGGGAAAATATAAAGAATTCGAATGCCTTAAGGCCATTTGAATGGGTTGCAAAGAGGCGACCAAGAACATTTTCCACGAAGGAGGTGGAAAGGACAGCTGCAGAGATCTGGTTGGAAAGGGTAGGATGAAGGGGATGATCTGGGAAAGGATGGTCGTTAATTATTCTGGTTATTCTCTCAATCTCAGCTTCGGTTTCTGAAGTAGAAAGAGACCGGCAGGTTGATTTAAACTCGATAAGACGCACTGCAAGCTTCTGGGGAATTTGGACAAGTTGATTGAATTTAGTTGACCTGATTAGTACGATCATGATTTTTCCTCTTCTAAGGCGGTACTGGACTTCTGAACATCCGTCTATGACCAAAACATATTGTAGTGCCCTGCTCAACAAAACAAAGACATTTTAGCGGTTTTCATAGCAAATCAAATATGGAAGACACAACAGGTTCACGCATTAATTGTGTGAACACCAGCAGGAAGATGGCTAATTCATAATCATCAGCAAATTGCACTTGGCATTTGTTCGTCAAATGCCGCAATTGCGGTATCTGAGAAGGTTTGATGTGAAGTCCCAATTTTATGGAGGAGTTGTTTGTGTTTTGAGCCTGTGACCTCCAAGTCACGATGGAGCGTAATCCTCCACATCAACATGCAAATGTAACATGTCTTAACAAAACATAAGATTTTGGAAGGATCGCATATACAACCCCCCCCCCCCCCCCCCCAAAGAGAGAGAGAGAAGTAACACACTATCTTGCTCAATGACTTTAACTTAACAGACCCACCAACAGCTAGAGAAGACGTGAAAATGCCGCCCTAGTGCACAAGGCTCCCCCACTGGGTATCTGGGAAAGATTGCACCTAAATTTGTTACAAGCTTCATTGACTGCATCTATGTCCAATTTTTACCAAAAATTGGTTTAAGAAGAAAATAAAATCATACACAGAATATTCAGAAATTAAAATCATCTTTGCATATATTTTTCTAAGTTTGTATTTCTAGTTTATGATTGAACATTTAGTTCGTTTCATTCCCAAATACATGAGGTGCATTTAAAGCAAGCTCTTCTGCTCGTTTACTAGCCAGTTGGAGGAATTGTGCAAAGTGCAAACCTTATCTTTGTGCCATGTTCCATCCTCACTTATTCCTCCTGCCTCTTCGTATGTGATGAACATGGTTGAACTTTCACAGTCGAATAATGGTTCGATCTAACAAGAGAGTGAACAGGAAAACTATTTTTCAGCCTTCGTTTGAAATTGTTTTTACTGCACCCATTAGACGAGAGTCTTTAACATGCAAGCAGAGCAATAACTTCAGTACCGCTTTTATACTAAAGGCTATAAACATCTATAGTACTGGTCCAGTCGTTTGTGTACAAAATAAAATGGAGAATGCAGATGCCATATGTCAATTGGATTGGTCATTCTTGGTTTAGGCAACTAGATTTCTATAAAATATATCTAGATTCGATTAGAAGCTTTTTAGATCTCCAAAACCCAATCTAATTTTCTTAGAATTTTCAGTTTTCTCAAATAAAACTAATTATGTGTCCACATTCTTTTGGATATAAACTGAAGTACTCACATTATTTCTCTCCTTTTGCAAAACTGTTCTGAACTTCCTCATCCTACATTTTAGTCATAAATTCATCCATTTAGTTATAAAGAGCGAGTAAAAGGCGATTATACCCCTTTTTCCAACTCATTATTCACATCAGAAAAGGTTGTAAGGGTAAATGATGCACTACAAAACTGCGTTGGCAGTACATTTGCTTACAGTTACTTTCCGAAAAGCGGACACTTAAGGGCCTAACTCACCGTATATAGCACTGGCTATTAGAGCTACCCCCTCAACCCAATTCAACTATGAAAAATGCTCTGGGAACCTAAGATCAAGAAAAGGCATGAGATCGCGAGAATGAAATAATCAAAATCAACCTGATTTGGATACTACCTGTGCACTGAATGAGCAAAGTGAAGAAACGTCAAAGCACCCTTTTTTTTCCAACACCCCATTGCCAGGACCTATTGGATGTCTACTGCAGAGAATTTTCTACCACCAAACATTGATGAGGATGGCGATATCATATCCTTCCTGAAAAGCATCATAAATTCGGCAAGCACCTCACTCACTCCACAGGCAGACACAACAAGTACACTATTTTTGCAGCAAGACTTACAGTGTTATCAAGAAATCTTAGCAGGACTCACATTCAGTGCACTATTCAAGGAGAAGGAGATTTGCCTCACATTCAGTGCCAGTGTGACTAGCAAGACTTATAGATCACATGTTAGAAATCTTCTGCCCCAGCACGCCAAGAAATCAAAGGAGAGGTGGATTCCCCACCTTTCAACTGGACAAAAGTTAACTTCAATTTCAGCAGTCAAAAAAGATTTCTCGTCTCTTCCAGCGATTCTAAGTAATCATGACAGCAAGGTGATATGTATCAACAATCTCGGAGAAGATAAAATTCATGGTGGTGGAAGGTGCAGAGGCGGCTGCAGTGCTGCTAGCAACAAAGATGGCCATCACGGGGAGGGAAAACTCATGTGATCATAGAAAGTGACTCCGAAATGGTTATTAGTTGGCTACCACACACATCATCGCCGCACCCCCCAACTGGGCATGCAAAGCCTCAAGTTTGGAAGCCAGGAATGTGCTCCAGAGATTCAGTTGTTGGTAATGTAATAAGATAGGATAGGATAGCAAATTTGGTGCTCATTGAGTAACTAGGAGAGCAGCTGGCTTAAAGGAAACGCAGCCAAAAGTCACTTGAGTCTGTTGTGTTTCTAAGTCCTCACCTTTTGCAATTAAATACTCTGTATTTCTTTTGGGCTACTTTTTCATCTATGCCTTCTAACTTGCAATGGATTTTAATTAAATTCTGATGCGGTGAATAATGTTTTTGAATGCCTTACTTTACACACCTACTGTAACTGAGTTGCATTCTTGTGTTCGATTTTTGTTTCCAACTATTGATTATCGATTTTGTTTGTGAACGGTTTGCTTCTTCCAACATTTGGCTGTACTATTACTGTGCGTTTAGATTTCTGATATGGTAGACAAGGGAAACGAGTTAGACAATTCCAAATGTTACTTACATTACGATTTTGGTGAGTATTTGCAAATCTGGTAAATGCTCCATCTTTTTAATGTCTAACAAAGAAGGAATACGGCAGCAACTGCACCTTTACTATATATGTTATTTACTTATAGAGTCAATTGTTATATAGCTAAGAACATATTAACCGCTAGAACTACCACTGTATTTATTGACGATTATTAGCCCCTGAGAATAGTTGCAAAAAATTGGCAACAACTACTATTGTCACTACACATTTTTTGAAACTCAGTTTTTTGTTTATTATTTTGAACTAAACAGCAAGCAGTGAGAACTTTGTGATGGTTCAAATCACCGAGGTAAACAAAAGATAGTCTTACATTTCTTATGTTTCTTCACACCTCACTAAAATATGCTTAGTGTCAATATGCTAACCTTTTAATTATATACCAGTGATGTGTGAAATGAGCATGAGGGTTTAAAATATGTACTTTCAGCTATTTTCCTTGTGGCTTTTCAGAGAGCTCAAAATACTTCAAATTTTATGTCCGCCACGTGTTAGTATCAGTTGCGCCGTTGCTATTGTGATGATAATAATACCATCGAAAGATTCACGGTTTCAATTTCCTTTTGTGCTAAAAATTTAAACTTCTAAATCTTTTGTCACTAAAACTAGCGCTAGAATATCAGCTTTTTAATAAAGAAAAATGACCGACGGATGACCAACAATTGTATTTGATATGCACGGAGGTTTTAGCTAGTTACAGTGATTTTAATTGTGATTATCTCATTAAAGAATGATTTTCATTGTGATTATCTCATTAAAGCACGTTCCGCATAAACTATCCCAAAAGATTGAGAATTTTCCAATGGGTGGCCCAAAAACAAGTGTGATAGTTTCGGCATTATATGTCCAATTTATGAAGCGTTCAACAAATTCTATATGCTCCAGTGATTCAGCATGAAAAGCGAAACTATAAAGTGATGCTACTATATGAAACTTCTTTCGGGCATATACACAAACAGGTTGTCTGCATATCAGTAGTATCAGAAAAAAGATAGAATGCATAGAGATTTTTGGTGCTGACCTCAACTCATGGGATGGTGGCTGCTAGAGGACTTTGAATCCGGTTGCTACAATGCTGCCCCAACGAACTTCCTTCAGAAATCAAAGAGGGGAGATGGGTGTAAATTGAAGAAAAAAGGAGAGAGAGATGAGTTGAAAGGGAGGGGGGAGTCGGCGGTTGAATAGAAATACCGTAGAAAATACCCAGTAAGCGTTTTGATGTCAGGTCCAGTTCATAGGCTTCGTACATCGTAACGAATAATAATAATTGTGTCATTATAACTAATGATATTAAATCTAAAAATTTGCAAGAAGACAAGAGAATATTTATTTTTACAGTATATTCCATATTATACTTTTCCATGCGTTTGTTTGTTGCTAAAAAATTTATCGATGATAAAATAATAATATTTAGTGAAAAAGATTGTCTGGACAAAAATAATAGTGGAACGTAAAAACAGAAATTCTCAAAAACCAAATAGATATTACTTAATGTAACAAATGATATCACTTAATTGTGTGGTTTCCTGTATTTTCACTTTTCATAATTTAGTTTACACTTTACATTTATTTCAAAAAAGGGTACGAACACCTTCATAACTATAGGGTTAGATAGTGTCGCTTGAGCAGGATAGGAGATAGATCTGTGGAAAAAAAAAAAAGGAATGTAAATTTAGGCACGTTTGAATAGTGATTAAGATTGAAATCTAATAGTCCCAAAGAAGGGAAAACGATGTCAGAAAATCTGGCATTACCTTCTACTATAAATAATTAGTAGAGACGGCGAACGATTTCTAAATTCTTGGCGTACAATGCATTTGTTCTGACTGTCGGTTTACTCGGTGAAGATTGAACCTCTCCATCCCCTAGTCAAAGTACCTTCCTATTAAACACTAGATTAAAAGCAAATTACAATATGTTGTACACTTGTACCGTGATCTAAGCACCTGCTAAATAAAGTTCGGTGAATCACATCAAAAGCAAGAGATCGCAAAATGATGTAAAACCCTAGATCTTTTTAACTTTTTCTCTTAGAAATAGGCAATGTGCAATCCTTGTGGGAAATAAAAGACTAGTCTATCGTTTTACTCGATGTTGATAGTCATTACGCTAGTCTTTGCCTTAGACTTTTCTTTGTTAGTCGTAGACTTGAATTCTTACGGTTAGCACCAGCTGCCAATTTGCTAGTTGATGTAAAAGTAAGATTTTTCGCTTAGGAAATTACTTAGACAAGTACTACAGCGATTGGCAGTTGTAAGTAGATCTGGCATACGGTACAATACTCCTATCAAGTCCGGATAAGAACAGGTTGGCTAAATTTACCCGATTTTATCGGGTAGTCTTTTTAACAACCCTTACCCTACTCACGCTGGTATTACTCACGGGTAAATGAGCAGATTTTTTATGAATTTCTTTTTTAATAAACAAGTTTCAATTGCCTTATTTTGGTAGTTACTACTTACCAGTTATGCATATTACATTCTTTTGCTTTTTTGTGCTAGCATATTTCGTGTTTTTGGTAGTTGTTAACATGATTTTTAATTTAACAAAAATTATAAACTATGTCAAATATAACTCCTAGTATCCTACTTGATTACTTACTACTAAGTACTTAGTAGCATATTAATCGTTAAATACCATAAGAACAATTACAAGTATCGAGCCCCGTTCCCCATTCACAATCCAAAATAAAACAATTAAATTTTATACAAATACATCATCAGATGCATAAATTCATTCAAATTAAAGTCTTCAATTCCTTGAAGCTCAACTTCAACTTCAAGTTTTAATACTCTGTCAAGCTTCTTGTATCCAACAAACTATCCATTTTCACACTGATAGGGAAAGTACCGCCTACTCGCTATCCTTAGGACCTTTACCTACATTTAAACAAATATGATTAGAATAATTATCGGGACACACAATTCCAGTGCTTTGAATATAAAGACTTGTTTTGAATTTTTTTAAGCATACAACTAATTACGTCCGCAAACCAAAGATTGAACATTGTCTGGAGTAAGTGGACTCAGATAATTTGAGAGAACTTTTGCTCCAATTCTAAAAGTCGATTTGGAGGCAACAATAGTTATTGGGATGCTTATAATGTCACGTGTCGTGTTGGAAAGAATGAAAAACCTAGAACAATTATCTTTCTGGTACTCCGAGGCATCCAACTATGCATGTTTCATGCAATCTTACACCGGCTCCTCCAATAATCCGACTTCTCCTTGGCCTCAAGTCGTCATTTTAACAATAAATGTAAACAATTAAACAAAACTTTAAACAAGTAAACTGAAAACGTAAACATAAACATAAAAAGGAGATAACTTAATTAACCGTCGTATTCTTCCACGAAAATGACACTTAAAATAATAGGAAGCAATCAATGATTGCAAAAAAATGGTTAGTGAACAAGAGAAGTGCCACACAATTTTTGGCAACCATAGTTAAAAAAAGCCATAATTTATTAACACCAAATGAAAAATTAGAACGCGAGATAAGAGTCTTGGATTAAACAAACAATTCACTAATTTTCTCTTTCAAATGGCAAGTGTTCCAACTCATATTCCATATCCTTGACGTGGCAGCACAGGATAGGAAGTACAAATGAATCTTCTAAAACCAAATTACCAAAACACTGGGAGAGGATGTCAATCCATGGATTGACATCCATCTCATACCCTAGTACAATGAACCACAGCAGCGGCCATGGGCATTTCATTCATGAACTCAGTAACTTTACTGCAACGACAACAAATGTTTGGTTTACTCCTTAAATATTCTTATAACTGCTCCTTATTTCTATGAGATGAAAATTATGATTGGTTACTTCTAGAAAAATCAATGAAAATGATATTCATATTCCGTAATACAAACTTTATTCAAGTACCTCCTCTCCTAATCCTGCACAAATAGAGCAATTTGAAGGTCATAAACACTAAAAAAAGATAGCCACATGTTTGCAATCTATAGTACTTTCGAGCATTTTCGAGGCAACAGGTGCAACACCGTTGGTTTATTTTTTATTTTGATTCAACCCGCGTAACTTTTGATTTCTTCTTATTTCTTTGTTGTTGTCTTTTTTTATCATAATCTATTTAAAACCAAAGTGACACTTATTTTTCGGTAAAATCTTCTCATAGTATCCTTATAGTTTGTTGCAGGCTTGAATTCTCTTTAAAATCGTATCTACTCACGTACTTCTTTTACTTTCCTTGGGTGAATTCAGAAGAAACCTTGGAAGCTCCATCTTGCATGCTATGATCCTGAAGATTTTCAAGAGTAAGTATTATGAACTATCTCAAAATTACGTTGTATGGAGTTGAAGTTTTTTGAATGAAATGGTTCCAAATCCCTTTTATGTTGTTCGGTCCATTTTTGTCCATCCAAGATGCCTCTATTAAGAAGTTTTGCACTAGGATTGGAAGCTGGTACGTCAATGCATAGCCCATGCTTGGTTACGAACTAACTTCTCAATTTTACTTTACATTGACCTAGATACGCAATTTCCTTCATCTTCGGCAGTTTTTTAGATATGACATTCTACTATTACAATGCTTCTTCTGAAATCCATGTAGAGCCATAAGCCACAATTTTTTCTTTGATAACTAAAGAAGCTCGGGTTACATGGCTATTTATTTCATTAAAACCTATTTCTGTTACTCTTTATTCATAGTTAGCCTGAAAATTGCGATTCTGGCCCTTTGTTGTTTGCAAGTTGCACCGGTTTGTATATATTATGTTTACCGTTCAAACTAACTACTATGATAAATAAAAGCAAATGTATGCATAGCTATCATGCATGCTAAATAGTTGAAGTTTCTTAAGGAAATTATTGTGATTCGTATCCACGAAGAAGAATTTGCAATTGGTATAAGTAGATTATGTTTTAAACTTTATTCTTGCCATGTTGGATCTGCAAAACAATGTCAAGAGAATCCACCCTAATCTCTAAACTTGAACCCGACAAAGACTACTGGACGATAAAAGTGAGTCATTTGCATGTGGGATGATTGAAATCTTGAACACCAAATTTGATACTTATGAACAACAAGGTACGTCTGAGCGTTATATTTGCTTTCACGTATGATGTCATGAAGTTTGATTTGGTTGATGCTAATATCCGATTTCACAAAAAAATCGAATGCGTGCTATTATATGGAATAATCATCGATCCAATTTTTTCCCTTTGTTAATTAAAGGGTTGTGTGTGTGAATATACAAATTCAAAGTGAACAAACATGAAAAGACCGTTACATATATGCCTCTATAGCAACCAGCAGGTCTATTTATCACTTTCTTCTATGCAATAAAAATCAAACTTTTGGATGATAAAATTCCGACAATTCCAAGGCATATGTTCCATTTATAGAACGCGAGAAGGTGGATGAATGAATCGATAACAATAAGTTCCTCAAAGGTGACAAACTTCAATATGGTTTTCCAAATGTCTAATTACAATACAAAAGAATTATATACTAAAGCAAGTTAACGTTCTATTTGTTTGTGGGTGTGTAGTAAAGAAATTCAGATATACAACTATTCAACAAATCAAAGCACATAGACAAAAATTACTACCTAAGCAGATTTTGAAAATTGATTTCGCGCAAGGAATCGAGATAACCTAAGTAAAAATGACTTCTTCTTTTTCAATTGTGTGGAGTTATTACATACATGTCAAGTAACGACACACAAGGTGATTAGAGGTAATGGGTGGTCTTATAGCGAGATAATGCCCTTCTGCAAAAAAAAATAAAAATAAAATTAAAGTCATGTAATAATGCCATGTGTTGTGAACGTTATAAAAAAGTTGTTGACTTTCCAGTGCATAGGTACCAATACTTTAAAGTGCTTCTAATTTATCAAATGACTTCGCGAAATTCTGAAATTTAACTACTGCTACGCTAATTTTTCATATAGGTACAGACTCCAAGTGTAAGCAAGTGATATCACATGTACCACTACCTTCGCGATATTTGATCGAGAAGCAAAAAAGATGATCCAGATACCAGTTAGGAAAATAATTGATGCTAATGAAGAGCTAAATAAGAATAATTTCTTCAATTCTATACTTACATTGTTTGATAGGTATCAGTAACACCTCGAAAAATAATATATAAGAAAAATATCTATTCGATATCCGCATAATTATCAAGAATATTGTTGGGAAAACATATGTTTTTCAACATAAGTTAGCTTGTGATTGAATTGAAAAAGGGTATGAAGATTATACCGTTGCCAACTATTTTGAGGACGACATTAGCGAGGACAAAAGACCAAACCAAAGTGGGGTAAGACGAATAACTCTTATACCTTTTTGATAGAACAAAGAAAACAAAATTTGCTAACATGTATTGATGACTGCCCAAATGTAACAAGTGTCATCAAAGCGAGCATCCAAGTCATTGATGTAGAAACAACCATCTCACACAATCGACTTCAACAAAAAAAGGAAGAGGCGCCTTCAAGAAGACATTGTACCTTCCTTAGAGGATAATGTCGACGATGATGAACAAGATGACTAAACAGTAATATCCTTGAAGACAAAAAGGCGAAAAAATCTCAAGCAAACAAAATTAGCTTACTTGGAAGATGAAGATAGCAATGACTTCATCGATGACGAAGAAAGTGATGATACAATAGCATCTATTAAGACAAGAATGCAAGAAAAGATCAATGGAAAGAGGAAAGGAAACAATATGAACCAAAGAATTGGTGGAAAAATGAAAAGAAACTTGAAGGTAGTGATGGATGAAGAAGAGTAGAAATAATAGCGTTCTTATACGAGCTACTTCATTGCTTAATTTAATGGACAACACATATTCTTAGCACCTTCAATAATTAAATACTTACATGTTTGAAAAATATCAACCTTATGGTGTCAACGCTTGTAAACCTCAAAATCACTTTGACTCCGGTACATTGCATGGGATAATTAATTAGTTTATATTTCATTCATGTGTAGAAATCAATTTACTGATTTGTAGAACAGTATTAATTTAACCTATAATTATCATCGTAATCCATGTTGTTAAATTTAAGAAATTTCAAGAAAACAAGAGATTACCTATGTTTACATCATATTATGCCTTTTTGTGCTCTTTTTTGTTGGGGTAAATTGCACACGGCACCTTTGAGGTTTGCCCTAAACTACACACGGCACCCCTATCTTTTTTAATTACATTTCGCTATATTTTTTATTTTTCATTTGACGGGGTTAACATAATTAATAAAAAGACACTAATGCCCTTCATGAAAAAACAAATTTACCCAACCGACCCACTCCTCCTACCGCCGGCACACCTGAAAATCCCACACATACTGCCTATCACACACACAAACCACAAACATAAAACCCCACAGTTCAGAAACACAATGGAGGGCGGGTAGAAGAACCACTTGTGCATATTGCTAGTGTAGAAATCCACCCCAATGTACTGCATATCCACGTCGGTACACCCAGTTACGTGCGCCGCATCAATAAAAATCCGGTCAACACCCTCATCTCTACAAATCTTAACTAATTCCTTAACGGGTATCACCGTAGAAGGCATGATCAATCATAGCTAACCTAATTTTCCTGCCATTTGATTTACCATTCTCTAAGGATTTTTTGAAATTGGTTATGATCTCGTCGTTTGATTTCAAGGGGAAACGGAGTTTCACTTTGATTACCTCATCGCCGGCGCGAGTGAGGTAAGCCTGGACGGATTTCTTGACGGCGCCGTAGCCGTAGTGGAGCATGACAGCGGTGTCGCCCTTTCTGATGGGCGCTTAAGGACGACGGTAGCGGCATCATGGCGTTGTCAATGACAGAGATCTCGTCCACGTGGTCGTCGTTGATGAGGTCCTTGATGATGGAGCGGGTCTTGAGGATTGAGGGCTTGAGGCGGTTGAAGTAGAAGTCGTCGGGCTACTGAAGGTACTGAAGCTAATACCTCTGCAACCGTCACCAGTAGATCTACTGCCGCAGCTGTCGGTCACTATCTCCCTCCGCCGCTACTGGGCTTTTTTGTAGTGAGAGAGATGAGGAAAAGATAATGGCGTTTTTGGTATATTAAAATAAATCAATGTTACCCTAATTTTTTCTCACGGCACCCTAACGAAAATGGGTGTTATGTAACACAATACCAAACTATAGGGAGCGGAGTGTAATTAAAAAAAATAGGGGGTCCGTGCCTAGTTCAGGGCAAACCTCAAGAGTGCCGTGTGTAATTAGTCTTTTTTATTGCTACAAAATTTATTATCAACATAATGATATTTTTTTGTGAAAAATGATGGTGCGAACAAATATAATAGTATGTGAAAATAGACATTCTCAAAAACCAAATAGATACAAAGGATTTAATGAAACAAATAGATATTACTTACCCATATGTCGTCTTGTGTGTTCACTTTTGATAATTTTGTTTACACTCATTAATTACTAAACGATTAAAGAGTGTCTTTAGAGCAACAAAAGAAATAGAAATAATTCAAAAAACGTGAATTCAGTCGCGTTTGAAAAACAACTAACATTGAAATTTAATACTCTCAGAAAAAGAAAACCATGTCAGGCATCGCCGATCCTACATAATCAACACATACGAACTATTTCTAAATACCCGGCGTAGAAAACATCGATAAACTGGACGAATACTAAATCTCTTCATCCCCATGACTTAAGCAGGGCATGGAATGAAAATCTGAAAGAAAGTAGACACACAATTACACACACGTATAGTTAGACACAGACACATACAATTTTTTTTGTGGCTAATTCTCGCGTTAGCTGGGGACAAACTTAATTGAGTCGGTCAAGATCAAATCTGTCGAGCCCTACTAAGCCTACCACCCCCTTCTCTTCACCTGATACAAGGCGGTCGAAGTCCCTGCCACCCTGATCCGAGTGGATCAATGGCTTGGGGGTGAAGTCGGAGCAACCCGACTTTCAGAATAAATGTCCGCCCCTTCTCTTGCGCGGTAGGGTCGATACGTCATTTGACCAGAAGAGAAGCTCCCCCTTATGTCACCAATTGTTGCCTTATGCTGACGATATAGCTTTTGCTATTAAGGAAGGAGCCGCCAAAGAAGTCAGGTTTTCCAAATCTAAAAGGAAAGACTTAGGTTGTGGCAAACAAGTCTTTTTGTCATTTTGGTTAATTGTTCCATTGGCTGATTTACACACGCACATGTGCTTGTGACACTACAAATACAAGACATGCAACAACAAATACCACACACACAGACGCACACCACACACCATACTATTACGTGCACGCGCACACTCGCATAGTTACACACGCACGCAAGTACACAATTTCACATCACACACACCCTACACTACAAATACAACGCACGCACAAACAGTTACACTTACAACCCACGGCCCACGCCATAAATACAACACACACATATTCCCAATTACACACATACAACCAACACAACCGTGCACGCGCACACACACATAATTGCATGTGGACGCAAGCACCAACCATAAAATACAACACACACGCATGCACACCAGACATCGTGGGAGCTAGATCAGACGTTGATGTAAAATTGGCAAATATGCCTCTCTCATAGTGAGTCTGAGCAGGTTGCTTACGATCTTGCCCAGATATCAGTAAGACTTTCTTATTTGTCATGGATTCTCCTTCTATAAAGAATATTGTGGTAGACAAAGGTGGAACATGTCCGAGTGAAGTGATGGTGGGATGAGATGAGGGCGATTGTTTGATGGTAGTTATGGTTTAGGTTTGGGATGGTTATGGCTTTATGATTAGTTGATAATTGTAAAGATGGGGGTTGGACTTTTGTGCCGAGGTTGTGATGCTCTGTGGTCAAAGGTGATAAGGGTAGTGGTGTAGATGGTTTTGTAAGGTATGGAAGCTCCGATGGTCAATGGTGGGTCGCGGTTGCACGACGAAGGTGGCAATGGATCACAGTTGTACGATGGAGGTGGTGGGGTGGGGGTGGGTCATGGCTGCATGTGTGGGGGGTGGGTGGAGAGTTGGGGGGAATAAGGAAAAATAAGAAGGAGAAAAAGACGTCCGACATGTTGGGGGGGGGGGGGAGATAAAGAAGAAGAAGAAGGCAAAAAGGACGTCCGGTATTTTCTCGTAAGAGGCAATCATAGTCATAGAATTTTAGAGCCTTCAAACTTCCGTTAGCCTTTGGACTTACTTGGTTTAAAAAATATTTTTAAATACAAATTTGGTACTTTCCAAATGTTTGAATGCTTAAACTATAATGGAAATGATACTTTAGCATATAAATTTGACACTTATCCTTTTGTTTACTAGACTACGTAAATTAAATTATTTTACTTCTCACGAATTCAGAACATTGGTGTCCCTAAGAAGGCTACGAAAACTAGTTAATTACCAAGTAACCCATGGATTAAGAAGGGATATACTTCAAGGCCCTGTTTGACATACATTATTTTTTTAGTTTTGGAAACTGAAAAAAAAAGTTGGGTTTGGTAACCATTTTTCTTTTTTTTTTTCCTTTAGCTTAAAAACCCAATTTTTAAATCAAGGCTGTTTTTAAAAACTCCAAAAACTCTTTTTTTTTTCTTTCAGTGTTAGTTTTTTTTTTTTGAGACCACCACCACCCTCCCACAGCTTGCAGCCACCGCCTGCCGCCGGAGACCACCGCCGACAGCGACCAACAACCACCGCCGGCGACTGCTGGCGGCCGGCAGCCACAGCCGGCAACTGTCGCCGGCAGCCACCAGCCGGCCATCACCACCGTTGGCTACCGCCACCGCAAACCACAAAAAAAAAACTCAAAAAAAAAGGGTTATCAAACACTCACTTATTTTTTATTTAAAAAAAATTAAACTGCTCTTTAATTTATTTTTTTGGAAACTGAAAATAAAAATAAAATTATCAAACGGAGCCTTCATTACTCGGTATTGATTCTTTTCCAGCTTGGTTGTGCCAAACATTTCTTGTTTACATTGACAAACAAAAGGAATAATGCCACTCTTGTCTGAACTCTTCCTTCGACTTATGCCAACCATGTTTTGGCCAATGATATTCTGGAGTTACTTATATGAGCTTGAATAGAAGTTATTAACCAATTTTACCGTCACGTTGCAAACTATTTTATTTATTTTTAAGTAAATGATCGATTTTACTATCAAGTGAAATTCATAATCTCACAGTGTGAATGTCATTAAGAACTGGGATGTCTCTTCTGTTCAAGTAACAAAATCACCTATCAGCCATTCTCAAACTATGCTATGTAATTATTCTTTTTTGCCTCACATGTAAAAAGGCAATTATTTATCTATACAATAACTCTTGAACTTGCTTTTAAAAGTAAAAAAAGCGACAAGCATGCAAGTAGATTACCATAAATACCCACATGGTTCAAGTAATAATTGTCCCTCCCAACCAAAGGCACAACAATAATTGCTATGTACCATGCACTCATGTACTTAGCCCCAATCAATTGAATCCCCCAAAATTTCCCCCTTTTGAAAGTAGTTTGATTTATGTAAAGTTTAGTCAGCGCCCCCCCCCCCCCCCCCAAACCCCCCATATATGCCCCGAGGCCCTTTCTAATCTCTCTAGGAGGCACAATATGCCTATATAAGCTTTTCTATAGCACAAATAGGCGCTCATTTTCACCAAATCCATAGCGGTCTCTGTCCCTCTTGTGGCCCCAACCATGAGCGGCGGCGGTTCTAGGGTTTTGATCACGAGCAATGATCGGGGGATGATTAAGCAGATCAGGGAGGTCACCGCCAAGCACAGCGATGACGAGATTTACGCCATGCTCAAGGAGTGCAACATGGATCCAGACGCCGCCGCTCAGAAGCTCCTGTATCTCGGTACCCCCCCGACCCTTAGGGTTTCTTTTTAATTTTCTTGTAATGTCGTGATCTGTTGTTTGCTGTTTGGTTACGAGGATAGGAGGAAGATTGAATTTTCTGTGTTTGCCAGTTGCTGGGTTGGTTTTGTCTGTTAATATGGTTCAGTGTATATGGGTGATTCAGTTGAAACGGCGTGTTTAAATTATTTTTCCGTGTATACTTATTTATTTAGGTAGTTCTTGGGCATGTATGCATTGTGATTTTCTATAGATGAGATGCCGCGATATAGTTTACTTGCTATGTATGCAATGTAGTTTTGTAGAGCCTTGCCCTTTCTGAGATGAACAAGCTGGATTACAGTTTATGGTCATACTTGTTTGAATTTGTAATCGCTTTGTAAATTTGAATTTTCTAAAGCTGACTTAACCATGTTTCTTCGATATTCATAAAGTTTATCTTTTCATTTCAGCCTTTTTTGTTTTTTCCACGTAATACGTCTCTATTTAGGGACTGGTCTCATGTATTATGTTCATATCTCTATTTTTGTGGCATTCTAGTTTACTCGCAATATTATGTTCAGCTTTGCTGTGGGTTTTTGAAGCCGTGTGTTACAGAGTTCTATTCCTGGATGGTGTCGGACTGACTAGATTGTGCTTCTTCTTCCTTCTTTTTTTTGTTTTTTACGTTTTCATAGACAAAGTTGTGTGCAAGGTGAGAATTTTTAGATGTGTGGCGGTTCTGTGCCAATTATTTTTGAACGTAATAGGAAGGAAAAAGTTTCTTTTGTTTCTTAACTAATTACTCTTCCGTCAAACACATACTTGCCGCGCTCCTCATTTCGTGCAACATTTCAGTTGGATATGTTTTGGTGAAGTTCTTTCATAAAAGGTCTTTTAAGCTTTATGTCAAGTGATTTTCAGGATATTAACTGCAACTGGGTGTTTTGTAGATACATTTCACGAGGTGAAAAGTAAACGTGATCGGAGGAAAGCGGTAAGCCTTCTCCCTCTTGCCTCCCCACGTACTTTTGGCTCCTGCATTATAGTTTCTTTTGTCGTCAGTGGACTAGTATGCTCTAGGTGCTCCACAACTCTTGCTGACTTTTCCAAGCACCTACTGATTCACTAATTCCACATCTTGTTTTCAATACCCTCTTTTATTTTGATTAAAAAGTCTTCCACCAATGAGTAAAATCAATTTAAGCGATTTTTTTTTTTAGTTTGGGTATACGTACAACTCACATCTTATAAGTTGCTTCTTTGTTTCATTTTTTGAATGCTAATATATCGACATGCAGAGTTTGAACAGCAGCTTGGAAAAGTCAGCTGACTTTTCCAAGCACCTACTGATTCACTAATTCCACATCTTGTTTACTATACCCTCTTTTATTCTGATTAAAAAGTCTTCCACCAATGAGTAAAATCAATTTAAGGATTTTTTTTTTAGTTTGGGTATACGTACAACTCACATCTTATAAGTTGCTTCTTTGTTTCATTTTTTGAATGCTAATATATCGACATGCAGAGTTTGAACAGCAGAGCCTCGGGCACACAGTGGAGAGGGACTAGGGTGGGTCGAGGGAACTATACTTCTGGTACACATTTATAGTCTTTAGTGAAACTTTTAAGTTGATTCACTTTCAGAAAAAAAGAGTATTACAATGTTTCACTGGGCACTGAATGGAGTAATGCTACAAAGGAAAAGGCTACGGCAACTCTAACTCTGTTCATTGATTTGCTTGAGGCTAATGTCTGCTTAACGGGTGTGCCTTGGCCTCTGATCTTAAGTTGATTTGCTTGAGTTTTCTATTTTAGTTAGTATGCACAAAATTTTGTACCTTTGTATGTACTTTTTCTGGTAGAAATGGATAAGAAAGAACTGAGCAGAGTTCCTCAGAGTTCATTGTTTTTATTTGCCAGATGCTGGGGGTGGGAGGAATGTGGGTGCTCGAAAGGAAAATGGAAACACCAGTGGAGCACCTCGTGCCACCGGGTAATTTTTATCTTTTGCTTGATGTTAATTTTCGTTGCATTGGCTCTTTTTGGTTCATGATTCTCTTGATGTTTCTCCTTGTTTTTAGTTCTTCAATTACCTCTGTCAATGGTCCTACTAGCTTGTCCAGTGGAACTAGTAATGAGCCTACACGGGCTGCAGGTAATTTTGATTATCTCGTAGCGGCAGTTTGGTTGTTGATGTTGATAATTTGGGAACGTGTCCACTATACAAGTTCTTCTGATGCCACTTTGCAGCATAATTTTAAGTTTCGGATACTGATGTAATGCAATCTAACCAGTTCTCTTACCATAATTTTCAGATGGAGGTGAAAAGCAAGTTGTTGGAAAACCACCCCCTATAGAGCCCAGTTCTAGGCTCCTCAATGCAGTTTTACATGAAACAGAAAGTAATGCTACATCTCACGTGACGAGGTAAATGTTGTATCTGTAATCATCCTAGTTGGGGATATTATTTTTTTGCAGGACTGAATGTTTTAGTTGTCGACAGTGCCTCTGCCAATGGTCTGACAAGCGTGTCTACTTGGAGTTCTAGTCGTGGACCTGCACCTCGACCATTTGCAGGTAATATGGGGGACAAGTGATAGATTATTGACGGTAATAACAATGCCAACTGTTGCAATTGTTTCTGTGAACAACCTCAATGCCCACTCTTTTTTCCACGTCCACAAACTGCTTCCGCCTTTGTGCCTGTATTTAGAAATAAAGGGCAAGATCCATATTCCCTACTGATAAAAATTTGTGTCAGGTCAATGCATCGTCGATGAAACGAGTGCTGCTCTGTCAGTAGTTGTGAGTGGCACCAATGGAACATCCCAACTAACTGAGAATAATCTGCTGTTTGAGCAACTCGCATTTTTCCCTACCCACGATGGTTCATTGGCTTTCATTCCCAATCAGGAACATGTTAATGGCGTTTCAAAAGGTTTTTCCTAGTTGAATTTTTTTAAGATATCTGTTTGTGTCGTCTGCAAATATCACAGCTGGACCTTTGTCTATCTGGTTATGCATTATTCTTGTGTCACTTTCTGCAGTCTTCATATTTACTGACGTCACTCTTGTCTTAATTTCATGCAGTAGTTGCATCTGATCCTGCAACAGAGGCTGTTGCAAATTCTAAGCCACTTCATGAGAATGACATTGTCGTGGAGGAAGCAACTTCAGAGCTTGATTTGAAGCTACAGAAGTTAAATCTCTCTGACCAACCGGTCATTTTTCCTGATCATCTTCAGGTCCCTGAGGCCTTGAAGAGAGGATTGACTTTTGGAAGTTTGGATGCTTCTATCGATGGTGAGGACTCTGAATCTGTCGCTGAAGCTGAAGCTGAAACTGTTCAGGAAGATGGTAAAACTGAACCTGCTCAGGAAAATAGTCAGTCTGAACCTTCTTCTTGGTAAGAGTATGATTTGAGGAAATTTTTTCTATCTTATTTCCAATATTGGTTGCGGAAATCAACTGTTTGTAATGTATAATTTAAGTTTAAATTGCACTAAACCCCTAAGGTTTACTTCGTTTCCCAGTCAAAACCCTATGGTTTCAATTTTAGCACATAACAACTTAATGTTTGAAGATTAGTTACAATTGGACCCAAAATCGTCTCTCTGTTAAAAAAAGTTGGACAAGCACCGACACCTCTCATGGGTCGAGGTATCGTGTTCGACACTTGCCGACACTCTGACACCTCGCCGACACCTCCGGACGTTTGTCGGACACCTCTTGGAGGTGCCCGAAATCTTTTATCATTTTTTTAAATTATTGGAAACCGTGTGAAGGACACTTCTTTTAGAAGTGTTGGACACTTTATGTAGAAGTTTGGACAGGTATGTGGCTGAAATGAATATTTGAAACTTACTACGGGGATTGGAATACAATATTAGGAAAAGTTGGTGCTCTTTTTAGGAATAAAAAATTAGCCTAACTCTATAATATCGACAAATCGTTATCCCTTCTTCTGTTATTTGGCTACTGTAGTGTTGCCTATCTGAGAGGGAGATGAAGAAGGGGATAGGGGATCTTGCTTCCTACTTCTTTCCTTCTCTTTTTCATTTTCATCTGTCTCTTTTTCATTCTAATGGACTGTTACTTCTATTTCTTATCTCTTATTTATCTTCTTTCTTCCCTATTGTTTCCTCTCTCCCCCTGTCGTGTCTTTTGTAACTAACAAGAAAGATAACGGCGTTTGTAATTTCGTTCCAATCAACTTCTTCAATTTTTAACTTCTCTGCTTCCTTCAAAATTTTTGAAATTGAGGTTGGAATTTACTTCTTGATGTCAGAAGTGGATTCGAGTGATACTAGTGTGTAGTGAGTTCAACTAGGGCAAACACATGTAAACCTTTGCAGAAATTTGAAACGAATTGTAGCAAGGCTCGGCAAGCTGGATGTAACTTGACTTAGTAGTGCAATTCTAGATGTGGATTGTGTTTGAAACGTAGGAAATGCATACATTCAAATTCAGACAAAATTTAGTTGTGTCCAAGTTTTAGTTTTTGGGAAGTTGCGGTGCAGTATCCCGGTCGGTGTCGGTATGGGTGCTACCTAGATGGATGTCCACATGGAGGGGAAAAAATGTCTTTTCAAGACAAACAGACACAAAAACTCACCCAACACCTAGTTGCCGGCACCCCTACCCCTTCCCCTACCCCCCACCCTGCACACACGGTCTGCCCTCTACCCGCCCCCGCCCCCGCCCCCGCCCCAATCCTAATCCACCACACACTAACCGAACCACCACACAACACCAGGGTCCTGTACCCCCCACCAACCAGTGTACTCACAACCAGGCACCATAGTTCCTCACTTCCATCCCCAATAAACTACCACCAGTGCGCACACACCCTGACATCCACGCCCCCACACAGATACCCAGACTCTTTGCCCCTTCCCCCTCCCCCCACAAATCCCCATCACAGACCACCACCACTAGCTCGCTCTCTCTGAAATCCATTCCTCTGTCTCTTGATTCACAGACACTGAAATCTATCTCTCGACCGCACACTCTAAAATCCATCTCCCTGTCGCTTGATTCACACACATCACACAGAGACGGTGAATGTGGCCGTTTTGGGAGGTGGAGGCAGTGGCCGGCGATGGTGATTGGGCTTCTGTGTACTGAGAGGCAACGTGATGGGTAGCTGCGACGTTGGTGGTTGTGATGGTAGTTAGGTGGTCGCGGTGCTGGAATGAGGCCGTACGTGTGTGGTGATTTGGTGGTAATGACGCGGTTGTGGTAGGGCGGCAAGGGTGGTAGGGTGCAGAGTGGTGATGATGTGACCGTGGTGGGGGAAGACTATGTGTGGCTGTATGCATACGGTTGTGGGGTGGTGGGGGTGACAGCGATTTGGGTGTTGGGGGTGTGTCTTGAAATGACACGTTTGTCCCCATGGCCGGCCACGTTTTCTTTAAAGGAGTGACGTTTTGGGGTCCGATTGGAGCCAATCTTCAAGCGTTGGGTGTGATATGTTGAAACTGAATCCATAGGGTTTTAAGTGGGAAAATGGTGTAAATCTTACGGGGTTTAGTGCAACTTACCCTAATTTTAAATGAGGATTTTCTGTGTCTGTCTGCTCTCTCTCTTTCCCCCCCTCCCTCCCTCCCTCCCCCTCCCTTTCCAAGATGTGGCTTATTTAGCATTAGTTTTGATTATATTTTTGCAGTTGTTTCCCCTTGTATCTCATATATATACGTTGAACATGTGCAGTGCTCATGGTGCGCCCTCAACTGTTCAAGAAGGTGATTGTCCGGATCATTCAGTGCATCCTTCGCATGTGCCTGTAAAGTCTTTGCCTTTGCAAGAAAATTTCTCATCTGCTTCTGTAGCGAAACATGAGCAGCCAAAGCAGGAAAAAATGCTTCCTTTAGGAGGACCTCCATTCCCACTATTTCAAGCTGCTCCAGACTACAGTTTCAGTCTTGTGCCCCCCGTTTTAGCGCCCCATCTTGTACAACTTGAAGGATCTGAGCCTCAGGCATGTGATATCTCTAGCAAATAAGATTTTATATCAAGTCCGTGTAACACTTCTCCGTTTCTGTTTGCATATTCTGCATTTGCTTTAGTTAGCAATTGTAATGCTTTATTCTATCCGTGCCTTGGAGGTATATCCTTAATTATATCCTGTTTTTGCTTCGAAAAATAGGAGAATTCTCTACTAGGCCAGTTCAAGTTGACTATGCTACATTTGACCTTGTAGATTGCAATCATGATCAAGTTTATGCGGTGATACTAGCAAAATATCTTTTATGGTTCTATATTTAGAACTCTTAATGACTATAGTTATATCTTGTTTACCCATTAAAAAATTATAATTCTATCTTGTTTTAGGGGTTGGGTTGTGGAATTCGTAGGAAGCAGTGTCTCAGATACTTTGTATTGATACTATTGCTTCTTGTTTAGTTTAATGTGTTTTTTAGACAATTTCTGACCTCTTCCCATCTCTTTGATGGCAGAATGGAAATTCTGTGGTTTCGTCTGCTGCAGATTCAACAGCACCTGCGACGCAACCTGCAGGGATTGCGCAGAGTTCTGTAGCTATACCTCCGCATCTGTTTCCTTTCTTCCGACATCCTTATTCTCCTAACTACTTTCCTTATAGCCACTTTTACCCCCACATGTATTTTCCCCACAGTGGTCACCACTTTCTAGGCCAGAGTGGGTTTCCTCAGCAACCTTCAACTGGCAATGCATATATTCCGCCAGCTGGGGCTGCACAAGGGGTTAAATTCCCTGTATCATCACCATTTGAGCAAGGAAGTAATGCAGGAAATATGACGCACTTCGGGATCCCATCTGGTTATGGTTCATATGGTTCCTCCCCTGTCAGTTACAGCCCGAGTACAGCGGTGACCCCTGGAAGTTCTGCTAGTAGTGAAGATCTTGCAGCTTCTGAACTGAAGGAGAAGAATGTCTATTTGACGGTACTTATGACTCATTCTTTTGCAATTAAGAAAACATATTTTGTTTTTGGATTTCTGCTACCTGCTTCTCCCAAACCCTAAAAGAAGCTAAAATATGAAAAATCATTCATGTGCCTTCTGTGCTGAACCTCTTGAGAGGAGAGTCCAGTTGGTACGGAATCATTGTTTTTCTTTTTTTTTTGTCCTCCATTGGAATCTGAGGTCTTGGTATGATGAGAAGAGGGGTTGGGTGGGAGTTGGGACAGAAGTCTAGGAGGAAGAGCAACTGTCTAGGGATCTTCTATTGCATTTGTATATTTTTATTCACTTGGGCAGTGCTACATAATCTCTGATCTTTGTCAGTATTAGATGCGTAAACTTTGTACTTGTCTATGTAGGTTGTTACAGTTTGTATGGAATACTGTGATATTGATGTTGATAATGTGGATTCTGCTTGGTTAATTTTACTGCTGTCCCTGTTTTTCATATTTAAACACTGGTTTACAGCAGCTTTCCTTGTGTTGAAGTTGCAGGGTGAAGATCCGCACGCTTGGACTTCTCAATCTCAAGCTGTTCGAGATATATCTGGTTTGCAGGCCAACTATTTGTACAATCAACATGTCGCTTTCTCGCATGCTCAGGCAGGCCATGGCGCTTTTGGTGGATTGTTTCATCCATCGCAGACGACTCCCACTGCATCAATTATAAATCCATTTCTGCATCAACCTCAGACCATGGCTGAATCAATCAAACCTGTTGTACCCCCCTCCGGTGCTTATCAGCAGCCTCAACGCTCAGAGAACAACTGGAGTTCTAGCTTACTTAATAGAGATAGCATCGGATGACGAAATCCCATAATTATACTGTTTCTTAGGCCATTTCACCTAGGAAAGCGTCTGGAGAAAAATGAAACATCCGCCTGAGATCAGAGTGTAAATATAGGTCGCGGCCTGTTATTTTGATGAAAGAAGTAACTAGGGCGGGTAGCACGTGAAAAATGTTCACCCTTGCTTCCAGTATACATAGGAATCTGGAAGGCTTATATAGAGCTGGCGCCTGGCGGGTTTCCCTTTCTCAAACCAATTTTGATACAGTCAATGACTTACACCGCTGCTGTAATGAGATTAAGGGATTGATTTATGTGTTATCAATTGATCAATGCAGCTCTTATTACTGGAACAGATTTAACTTTGCGCAATGGTCTGTCTTGACCGTGCTTACAATTTTATCGCGTCTGCAAAATATCACCGTAGTTAACTATGCAAAAATGTGATTACTTTTCAGTTGACTTCCTTTTACAGTTACTTTTGCTTTGATAAAAGTATCAGCATGAGATCAATGGCAATTCATCTGGAATCTATTTGTGCTCAACAGGCCATGGCCATAATCTTCTCAAGGGAAAGATCACAGGTCTTTAACGTGTGAACTTTGCTGCTTGTGGAAGAGGGAGTTAAGGGAACTGGGATGGCATATTCCGATTTTTACGATCAATAATTTTGAGGCTCAAGTGGAAACATAGGAGCTAGGCATTTCATAGGGGCGCAAGAGAAGAAGCCTCTGGCAACTTCTATCACGCGTGATGGGTGTTAGTCCGCAACAGTGAAAAGTTCAATGCTCCTCCGATTGTAGAGGTGGTTGCTGTTGAGCGCTTACCGCCCAGTGCTAGGTGGTTTGAAGAACCACGAACAGGGTAGCCCGGAACAAATATTATCGTTTCTCTCAGATAAAAGGAGGAAAAATAAAAAAAAGGGAACAATGGAATGTTTTGACGCCTTGTTAATGAGAATGGTTGGTTATATTCCTAAACGAAACTTGAGGTATCATTTACATTTGATTCTTGTGTACCGTCTTCAGTACTCTTTGGTTTCAATACAGAAAAACTTTGCTGCGGAAGCTGGTCACCTGCGGTCCTGCGCGACTCACTCAAGTTAAGAGACGTGTACACTGACATTCCACAGATTGCTATGACAGCTCCACAGATGCTAACAAACCCTGGATCTGAATTGAACAGTAGATAGCCTCCGAGAAGGATGACACAAGTCTTGAATTGTCCTAAAACAACGTGAGAGGTTGCAGAAGTCGCACTACATAAGCAACACAAAAGGTTGTTAGCTTTTCGCGGCAATTCCATGTACACTGTGGAAGAAAATGCATGTATAAGAACCTGAGCACAAATTCCTCACCCAAGTGCTAAGGTCCAGACCATTGCAAGAGAAAACCAAGTCCAGCTGATACAATAATGGCAGTGGAGTTACTGAGATCCCACTTGAAGGATAACACCCCAGGCGGGTCCAGCCATGGCATCAGAGCTAATAAGAAGAAGACAGTAACAGGGATAGTCTTCCACATCAACCTACACCCAGACGTTTTAGCATATAACGTGTCGTGCTAATGCGTTGTGTTTCCTTTTAATAAAGAGGAAAGATAAATGACTACCTAGGGTATTGGAGTAAGTAAATTGAACTGCAATCGTTCATGTGTTGTTTGTGGCTGCTGGGGTACTATTATGATGTGATATCTCCAAATACTTCAATTATGCGCACCAGGTTGCTACTGGTATCTACTTTAGCGTGGTCTGATAACAGGCGTGCAATTGTTCTGTAGGCAGGAATCCAACACTTGTACAAGTTCTTTACGACGAGGAAGTCACTGGCTCATAGCTTCTGTCATACATGAGCTAATGTCTGGTCATCTTATATTTGGAATTAGGTTCATTGGGACATTGTTTGTCGGTCACTATGTATGACAATCCAGATTTTTGTCCCTCATGTTTGGTCCCCCTGGGGAGCTTCTTGGCTCCTTTTATTCTTATATATACCGAAAGAAAATAGAGGGAAAATATATGTTGTCGAGTAACTTACGAGAGAGCAGTCCAATTGCTTTGCTGTTGGAGGTTAGACCAAAGGATTTTATTTATGGCACTTGGGATAATCCATGCAATTGCAATGCACGCACCAAATAAGTTGAATTCTAATTCTGTTGCAGTTGCAACAACCACACCTAAAGAGACAACAACTAGAGCCAGAACCTGCATCCTTGCATGACCTTCAAATGAATTAAGTATCTCATAAGAGGTAAAGGACATCATGAATTTCTGAAATCGGAGGACAGTATTAACTAACCTTATTAAAAGAAATAGTTTTTCCGAAGAGAATGAACTCTGCAAGGACGATGGTAGGAGTGACAGAAATTTTAGCCATCTGGTAGAATCCGACACTGTAAATGAGCTAAAAGTCAGGAAACAAGGGTTATTAGCAAGTTGGGATAAGTTAACTTCAAGTAGAAGCTCAAACTAGGACCTGTTATGCTTTAGGCTAGTATTGGCAAGACCAGATGCAAAGGCCATGACAGCTCCCAAAGCAAATAGTGAAGAGAAAGGTGTAGATTTAGAAGTAGGAGAAACTGGAAGCAGTGAAAATGCCTTAAAAATGGCCAGCAGCAGCCAAGCAGAGGAGTAGTGGATCAATGTAAGAAAGATTGGGAAATTAAACCCAATTCTTCCCATTACCTGCAAGCGTATGTCGGAACCATCAATCATCTATCCGGAGATTAAGTGCAATTTAAGGTTTTGTGCAACTTCAATTGATGTGCCTTCGCTTTAGTCCAACAGCAAACAAAGAATCACCGAAAAGAGAAGGAAGGAAATTGTACGGACTAATTTGTTTGCCATAATTATTCCAACAGCAACCATGAAATTGAATGTCATTGCAACAATTGGTCCACAGAATCGTTGTTGTTGACGCTTGGCTCCATCTGATGTTCGAAGCTCATTGTAGAGAGAACCTCTGAGTTCTTCCAACGCCCTTCCTGACAAATTGAAGCAAGATTACCAAGACTTTCGCAAACAAATGAAACTGAGCCACTGTCTTCTATGAACTAATCAACTATTTTTCTTGAAAAGATGTAATAAAACAATCACTGGAGCACATTCTGCAATTGCTAGTTTACTCAAAACATAGCACATTAGTATACAGCTAAGGAATAGCCTTAAAGCCGAGAAAAAGAATAGGAAGGGATGAATTTCGACACATTGTAGTCTACTACCACTAAGACTTCGTTTCGATAATAAGGGGCAAAGCCAATTGTGATCCAATTGTCATTCCACTTATGACGGAGCAGTTTCAAATTTATTAGGCTGAAATCCTATATTCAGCAAGGATTTATTCTTGACAAATTATTACTACTAGGTATTAGGTATAAGTATGAGAACTGGCTGTGATCAACTGCTTCAAAATGCATAAAGCTCGTTGGTTGTTTAATAGGCAAATGCTAAATTTCTTTCATAAATAGAGGTTTCTTCCCTCATTTCAACACCACCACAAATAATGGTAAAGTAAACTACAAGGCTGCCGCCATTGCAACGTCTAGGAAGAGTTGATGTACGCAGCCTTTACAACTGCGACATCCAAGTCACAATGGAGCAATTTGTTTGGCCAAGGCTCAGCCTCTAATAATGTGATTATAATGAGTATTCAAAACTGAGGGACTAAAAATAAACAATTAACTTTATTAAAGTTGACAATATTACAGCATATCAAATCATAATGAAAGAACCAACAAAATCTATGCAAGTTATTTGTTAAAGTAGATGACATTAATTTCGACCAAATTCAACAAAATCTAATAAATTCGTTTGATTCATATGTCATTCCTCTAAATACCTTCACACGCACTGTCGTTGTGAAAACCCTAAAACCCGAAACATGAAAAGCCTAATGGATGTCATTTCGTGCCAGAGGGAAAAAAATATTGCTAACAAAGAAAACCCATTATCAACAATGGTAAGCAATTCAACTAAAGAACCCAGAAATGTGTGGGGAAAACATACCTGCCTCGCCTGCATCGCTGTCTTTTCGCTTGATAAACCTTCTACCACCATCTTTCCCCAACAAAGAATTGAAAAAGCCCATTTTTAGACCCACCCAATGTATAGCATTTGCCAGAAAAGGCAAAAGGAAAGATCAAGCTAACATACCCATTGAAAGCACAATCAAGTTTAGCAAAAATGAAATGCAAAAAATGAATAAATCAAGAAGAAGCGTAAGAAATGGAAGAAGTGGAGTGTGAAGGTACTGTGAGGCCCTTAAGCACACAATATATTTTGAATAAATCAATAAACAAACCGGAGGTTTTACTGTGGCCACAGGGCTGTGACATTTGTGATGTTAGTGAAAAGGGTCAGTAGCTTGATGACAAAAGTAGGCAAATCTGATTAGCTTCTTAATTGTGTTTAATGATAATACCAAGAAAGTGCAGAAATAAGTATTGCTAGTGAAACAGTTGAGTTGCTCGTTTATATCAAGATTTTACCGGTCAAATCTGTCTTGCCCTCGCGGGGGATTGCAGATTTGACTTCTCTCACTTTTTGGTTAGTTACCAACTGTTTCACACTCTTATTTTGTTATTAAAACGTACATAAATAAATTAGAAAATAAGAATCTTTTAGCAAAGAATGAAGTGTTAAAAAACACACCATAGTGAAAATAGATATTTTCATTTTTAGTTGTTTATACTCTATCAGTTTCATGATGCTTATATTCTTTGACTCGTTGTCAATTTCGTAATCGAATTTAAACATGAAAAGAAGGACATTACTTATCGCATTTCCTAATTTGACTTGTCAAACAATTTCTTCGTGACATGTAATTACAGTTTCAAATTTATTCCTACTTGATATTAGAACCTCACGTCGAGTCAAAATGGACAAAATTAAGGAAATAGATGGAGTGATTTTCAGGCCATGCCAAGATAAAGCTAGACGGTTTTGCTCCAAAAAGGCCTCTCGCTTTGCTCTCCATATATTTCTTTAACTCCCCACAAAGAAGAAAACATGATTTCCGGATGAGGATGAGATTGGGTGCTCAATCCTTTTGATTCTCTAGATTCATCGTTAGCAGTTAGCCCAGGGCCTAACCATCAGCAGTCTGAAGTGCACTCACTGTAGCACCGGGGTCTCGTGCATGTCATTGTTTACACTAACTAACTCAAATATTTACTCAAGCACAAAACAGTGTAGCAGTTACCCTAATCTTATATGACACTCATGCATGGTTGTTTTGTTATGTTGATATGTCCTCACAATTAAGCTACCGAATCTTATATGACAATCATACATGATTGCTTTGTTATGTTGATATGTCCTCACATTTCTTCGGATTTACATGATTATATTTGGAATATAGAGGTTACTCGCTCATGCAATCTTGCTCTGCGCATAAGGCAAGATCTTCTGTATCTGTGAATAGAATTTATTGATCCGATCTCGCTAACGTAGTAGATAAAGTATAGCTCCTCATGTGGAGTTTTTAGTCCATGTTGATAGATGGTAAGGAGCAACCTTTGAACAAGGCTATGACCATTTATGTGCCCGGTTTATGCTAAAGTTATGAGAAAAACTGATGTAACAAAGATGGCGCGAGTGATGGATGGGTGGGAAAGGATTTCTAGATACTTCGGATGTGATCTAACGAGATGAAAATAATCCTAAACATCTTTATATATTAACTTATTCCATCTCATCTATCGGTTATTCCATGTAGTCTGTATTACCGTTACATTTAAGTTTTTTTTTTTTTCTTAAAACGCCCTTTTTTTTTTTTTCAGGAATTGATATTACCACTCCAAAAGTGAACCAACCCACTCCTCCCTAACTCATAAAAAGTGTAATCCGGATCAAATTTGGAGTGAAGTCATCACTGCCCTTTCTTTCGGTGAAAGCGGCCGTTCGCAAATGGCTAAACAGAAGAAAGTCTTAAGGGCACCAAAATGAGCGCAATATATTCTTCATCCCGTACAAGTGTCGAATGAATAACTTTGAAGTGCCATTGCAAGTATTTGTAATTGATACAAGTAAATCAAAGATCTGTATTTGCAGTTGAATGAAAGTAAAAATGCCTTTGGAATGAGAGGTTAACGGGTCAAATGTTGTGGAGGCGTTGCCGGAGGAGATCATTATCCTTCTTGATGGCATCAAGATCTGCTTGTAGTTTGTCAGCATTCACCTTGCGGAAGGCCATGGCCGCAAGCTTCGCTTCATGGTCAGCCAGTTCCCTTCGTGCTCTGTCGGTGGCAAGGATTTGTTCCGACATCTGTGCGAAACCCTCGTGGATGCTAGTGAGAAGCTTGTGAGCTTTCCGCCCCACTGGATCTTTCTTCGCTTCCCTGCGGATATGGACTTCATGTTTAGTAAAGCAGACAACACAACGGTCTTTCTTCCATTTGAACGGAAACTACAGATAACCTACAAATTTCTATGATTGGTTTAGTACCTGAATACTGTTTCGTCGACCACTGCATAAGTTCGATGAAGGCGTTCTTGGATAGAATTACTCTCCAATTGAAGCTCCCTCATCTCTTTAACAATGCGCTATATGCCAACATCCTGTTTCCTGCTGTTCTTCGTGATCTCCTTGATCCGTTCGATGTACGAACTCCTAGAAGGCAATTTGGGCTGTTTCTCAAGATCTATTGAAAGTTTGGAAAGTTCCTCTTCCCTGTGGGATGACACGAATCCCAGTGTCAAGCAAGTAATTTGCATCCACCGATCATGTCCAACCAAACTGATTAGTTATGCTGGAGTGCAAGCCCTAGAACGATTGTTACTTTTGGTTTTTACCTCCTAATAAAAACAGCTTACAACTAAGCAATAATAGAAAGACTGCTCCTCAAAGAACAAGGACAAAAGACAGATGCATAAATCATTGGTATTACTGGTCAGTTAGTTATGTGCTGAAAAAGACGATTGATGTGGGTGGCGAAAGTAAGGATTAACTGTTGCTTCTCTTGGCGCTGGGATCAAGTCTTCATCCTAAATGATCTGGTTAATATGCCCACTGTTGAAACTAAGACCACTTTTCTATCCTATAACTTGCTAAAAGGAACCTTTTACAGTTGATTTTCCTGGAGTGGATATGTTTGAAAATGGTGTCATTTAGTTTATCACCTGACCTTCAACAAAAAATTTAACTGCCACTCACCTCAATAATGCATAAAAGGTAACTGGGACAAAAACAAAAACCATTTTACTGTCACAGAAAACAAGGTTAATGCGAAGTGTTATGAAAAGCTTTACGTATACTCCATTAACTTGGAAGTTCTAACTAGGAATATGTACTCCAAATAATTTTGCTGTAGATGAAATAAAGTGGACTGGTACAATCTCCAAGGCACATCCAGATTAACAACTATTTCAGCACCATTCTCTTCCAGCTATTTTCCGTTAGATCATAACCTGACACACCACAACTTGCAAGCCAGGATTTCGAAACGGTAGCACAACAAGCACAGCATATCCCGCTTCTGTATGTATTTTCTATATTGAGTATTGGGTACACATCCTTAAGAAGATACAATAGCCCTTAAGAGAGAGACGTCATAATGAATAATGACATTGGCTAGAAGTGTTCAATGAAAGACTTCAATTTCTAAAATTCAAGTCTCCTATACATTAAACTTCCACGACTTTCTTTCAACGACAAGAAAGTATAAGGTTTGCTGGGCACTTCAAAACATTTTCCTGAAAAGAACCATAGCAAGTATGTATTATGCTTGTTTCTATATGGTTCCCGCCACTAAATGATGTTTACCACTGAGTCATGCGTCCATTATAAGAAGAGGTTTAAAATTGATGATAATTATGAGGGTTGCTGTATGTTTCTTGCAACTACGGAGGTTCTACAATGAGCAGATCTAAGTGATGGCTCCACACCTCTTGGAGGAACAAAAAAAACAAGCACTATTCTTTAGAAGGATGTAAAATTTGGATTTTCATTACCTTCTGTCGCTTTCAGTTAAGATGGATTGTGTTTCTCGCTCAATTTCTTTCAAATTTTGAAGCTTTTCTTGAGCTGTGGTTTTGTTGCACAGAGAACCTCCTGAAGACTTCTCTTTTTATCCTCCAAAGGCTTTCTGAGAGCCCTGAGGTAGATATTAGGTGATGTCAATGCATGCTATCACAAACAAAATCTCTTAGATGATGCATTCTGTAAGGAAATAACCGGTCAACTTTATCCATGCTGATGAAAAACGCATAAAATCAATGTCCTACCACTGTGACTCCAGCTCCCCTAGATTTTGTCTTTTTGCATCTGCTTTCTGTTCAAGCTGTTCAACATAGGAGTCCACAGGGCATTGGTCATCAAATGCCATCTCCACTGCGGCTTTCAACAACTTCTCCTCCTCTTCCAGATGCTGTAATTCTGAGAACTTTGCCTTCACCTCCCCCAGGAGCAATTTTTCTTGACTTCGTAACTCATTAATCTCATTTCCCACCTGTAGACATAAACAGAGGTAGATAAACTACCATAACGTTTTGCCCATTATTTGAAAATCATGAAGATTAAGAGAAGATGCTATATAATTGTACCTTAATTCTAAGAGTTGAGGTTGGGTAAGCTATGCGGTCAAACAATTCTATCCAAATTATTCTAGACACTATACGAGTCGAGTAAACTTGCCTTCGATGAATATACTCGAGGAGAAGTCACTTTCCTTTCAAGCTCTAAATCATGTCCTTGAGATACAATTTCTCCATTTCCAGAAGCATTATCTCCTGGCTTTTCCAAATGTTCCATTGAATCTTTGGCATTTTCAATGCTAGCCGCTTTGTGCTTAGTAAAGTATTGTGTCCTTGCTCTGTATATGTCAATGGGCTCTAGAACTGAAGATTCAGACACTACCTGCTCTTTATGTGGCCGAACTTCTTCATTATCAATCTTCCTTGTCCGATCGTTGGAGGTACTTTGAAAACTTTTGTCTTCTATTAATTTTGAACTAGCATGGTTATCCTTCTTGTCAGAAGATTTTCCAGCCTCAGATGATTCAGACAGCCTCCCAACCAAGAATCACACCAACTTATGCATGTCATCTTCAGATGGATACAGGAACTGCCGTAAGCAACACATATATTCGGTTTCTAAGAATAAACTTGCAGCAATAGGGGAAAAAAAGGGAAGCATGGCCTTTTTCCTGATGGTGGTGTTAAGGGGGTTGGGGGGGGGGGGTGTTCTGTAGTAGGGAAAAAGAAAGAAAACCAGTTTATTTGACCAACACGAAAGCTCCTGAGAAAGAAAAGGAAGCATATAAACTGCTACTTTATGTCGGACTCAAATCACAGATCTATGGTAAAAAGCAGATTATGCAAAAGCCATAACTCTACCGTTTCGCTTACTCATTTTAAAGATCGAGTACTCCTGACCTTTTATCAAACCAGAAATTTGAACACATAACCATTTAACTTGGAATTTTTATGACTTAAACAAGCATGACTCGTATAATCAAACCAGGGTAAGAACAACAAGTCAAACGCAGTTTATGTGTTTAAGTCAAACCTAGGTACTAGCTAAAAAGTCAACAAGAGTAAAACTTTGGAATGGAGGTAGTAGATACCGAATATTTGTTACCATTTGGAATATCTTCTCTGCATTTCGTAATTTTGATTCCCTTTACTTTAGGCAAATTCCTAGGATAGAATTTGAAAATGTAAACACCCACCTTTTAAAAAGCATTCATCTGATTCATAATGAATACTCGAGTACAATTCAATGTTTAGACGCTCAAATCACATCCTAGGAAGCCGCAAAAATCAAAGAGGACAAACGTTATGAAACGGATGGAAACTTGCGATCTTCTAATATACAAGCGGAAAAATATGAAATAAAATATTCTTGTTTCAAATTAAAGATGCTTTCTTCTGCGAATTCTGATTTATTGGCAAAGAGGTGACTGACCACAACAGCACTAACGGATCAGAGAATCAATGGAAACGGAAAAAAACAACGGGGGCCTCGTACCTTCTGGAAGCTCAAGTCACCGATGTAACCTAGGTTTTTTACGGCGGAGGCGAGCTCCGTACACGCTTTGAACCGACCGGCCACTGAATCCGGTAATTCGGTTGGAAACGACGACGAATCGTCGATCAAACGGAGTGATTCCGCACAGATCGAGACGAATGTGGCCGGCGTCAGGTCTGGTATCGAGTTCACGCCTGGTGGAATCGGCACCCCCGCGTTCGCCAGCGAGTTCAGCAGGATCTCTTGCGATTCCTCCATCTCAATGGAATCTTCCCTGGGATTTGTGCTGATCTCCCAGTCTCAGTTCAGTCCACGTTTAAGTTCCTTTAGTTTGCCACGGTCGACGAACATTATTAGGCTGCTAGAGTCACCGGTTCGTGATCGTGAAGCGGGAGCGAGCCTGGTTATTTTAGCTACTTTTTTTTGTCAGATCTGTGTACTTATATATTTTTATTTTTATTTTCATTTTTTACCATACATTTCTGACAAAGTCCCCCGCCTCCCCCTCCACACTCGGCCCTTTCCAACGAGATCTACCAACGAGATCTGCCCTTTCCACTCTCTGCCCTTTCCAACGAGATCTACTACCAACAGTTTAATGTCGCCCCTTTTCCGACGATCTTCCCCATCTATCACCGCCCTGCACATGAATTCCAATTGATAAATGCCTGAGCTTCAAGATGGGCGACTGCCAGATGGGCTTCAGGATGACTGCTAGATGGATTCCCATCGATGAATGGTCGGGCTTCACCTACCAGATCGAGGCTCTTCGCCTACCAGATCTCTTCAAGATGGACGGTATTTCATGGATTCTGCAAAGAATACACAGAGACGTCGAGGCTCTTCACCTACCAGACCTCTCTCTCTGTTTTTTTTTGTTTGAAATGGTTACGGCGGTTAGATCGGCCATCGTGGGTTGCAATTGGAGGGTGGTTTATGGTGGCTGTGTGATGTAGTGGTTATGGTGGCTGTGTGATGACGAAATGGCCGGAAGAGATGAGGTTCGAGTGGTGGGCATGGTGGCTGTGGTGTGATTCAGTGTGGTGGTTCAGTGGCGGGTATAGATAAACGCGGGTGGTGCATGGTGGTGCTAGGGAGGATACGAGGTTTGAGTGTTGAGTGGTGGGCATGGTGGCCGTGGTGCCTTTCTTTGCGGTGGTTCCGTGACGAATCTGGACAAATGCGGTGGTGCACGGTGGTGCAAGGGAGGAGAGAGAGAGAGAGAGAGGGAGCAACTTCTGGATTTTTTTGCTTTTTTCTGACATTGAGTTCATTTTTTGGAAAAATGTGAAAACAGCCTTGGGATGTTTTCATGATTTTGGGTACTATTTGGATATTTGTATCCAAAACGGAATTGAAAAAATATAAAAGTACACGAAAAAGGCATCTTTTTTTATCATCATTGCTAAATACAAAAACGAAATAAGGTAAACGTACGGGCCCTTATTATTTATACGAATTTATTATTATTAAGAGAGAAAGTAAAACAAAAGCAAGAGTAACGAAAACGAAAGTAATAATTTTGGTGGGCGAAAATATGTACCACTTGAATCTTAACACATTTTCAAGTATATATGCGTGGATTAATTAAATTTTGACAAAGGGAACGTAAAACTTGAATCGATCATTCTTAAGAAGAATAAGATCATAATAATTACGACATGACACAATTAAAGGACATACTTAAGAACTAACTATATCTACCCCACTATCAGTAAGCAGTGCTGATTGCCTTGTACCAACCACAATGCAAATTAGTTTTGTTTTTTTTTTCCTTAACTTGATATTTTTTTTGGATAGAAATAAAGAATTGCATTGTTATTTTCAAAAGATTACAGTGATTTTTCAGATCAAGCCATCACGACTTTACATAAGACACAAACATCCAACAGTAATACCGTTCAAGTACCAAAGTACAACATAATAAAATAGTTTACCCAAAATAGAAGATTCAGATCACATTGCAACAAAATTCATTGACCCAGTCCTGATATACGACGTGCGATGCGGGTATAAGCAACATAAGGAAATTGGGTACATCCATGCAAGCCTATTCGCTGGTTGTCATGACAAAGCAAACCATAGTGTTGTCTATGGACGATAGAGATGCTAATAAAAAGGCGCATGTGGCAAATTGTATAAACCATAATAAGTTAAACGAGTTGGACTTTTCACGAGCTAGACAAATAGTAAAAAGCTTTGTTTATGTGAGACCTTTGTTGTTTATAGGCTCATGCTTTTTAGCTCACGTCCACCATGGTAAACAGTGAGCCCAGTTCCTTTTTCATGCATTAGCACTTGACAAGGACTGTCCAGCCCAAATTACACTCCATTCGCTGAGAAAACAACAAGACTACAAAAAAATGTGGCCACTACTGTAGCAAATTTGCTTGAGCTCGTTAAATTCCGTTCTTTCGTGTACAACATCATTGTGCTGTGAAGTTTCTTTCACAGTTTTTCTAACATGTTCTCTCTCCTTTTTTTGTGATTTTTTTTAATAGTCAGAATTATAATTTATATGGCCCGTCGTCGAACTGGGGATTCTTGAGGTTATTTCCCAAGGCCCTTTGCCGCTCCACCACCTCTTGGGATTTTTTTTTTGTGGTTGAACCGTAAGATGGTATTCTTTTATTTTTCTAACCTTTTCACCTAAACTGCAAGGTGAAAGAGGTACAAGTAATCCCATTTGTGCACATCTAAAATGCACCCTTGAGCACAATGTGTCCAAACACTATACTCACTATAGATTTTCCATCAAATTAGAGGGGCTCATTTAGGTTCTATTAATACATAACAGCCATTTAGGTTCTATTAATACATAACAGCGCCTTCAACATATAGCTAGCATCATTGGTACACGCACACAATGGGCATGCAACTAATGCAAATATATGTAAATTTTATCGTTAGTGTTAATAAATTGGGTCAGTGGACCCATTATCCGCCCACTAATAGATAATGTGTATTTGTTAGTCTAAATAATTACAGTTATTTAAAGAATATTTATCTCCTAAGTGTATGAGATAAATACAATATTTATCTCATAGGTGTTTGAGATAAATACATCTTTATCTCTTAAATGTTTGAGGTAAAGTCTGTCTCTAAATACTATCTCTATATAAAGACTAGAGATATCCCAATAAAATAAGGGTGACAGACAATAAGTCACAAGACAATCCGTCTCTCTATAGCACTCTCTCTAGAGCAATCACCAAGCTCAAGGATTTGGTTCGTGGACGAAGAACTTGACTCTAGTAGCCGTTTTCGTACCTGCGAAAAAGATCAAGGGTGTTGGAGGCTCGTAACAACAAGAATCCTACGTCGAAATTTTCGGAGACTTCATACGGTATGTTTCCGAACCCATTATGTTATGTGGTAAGCGCATTAAATCGTTTCAACATTGGTATTAGAGCATGATTATTTTTTGATTCACCTTTAACATGTTAGATTAAATTATGTGCATGTTGCGATTTTTTCGGATACATGAATGAGACCCATTATTAAAATTCAAAATTTTTTGAGCATGTTTTTCTAAAAAATAATTATATGGTTTTGTTCTCTTATGGTTGAGGATGAACTCCGTAAAATTTCTTGATTTTTGGATGCATGATTTGTGAGAAATCACGATTTTATTTTTCAAGTTAACTGTGATTTTTTTTGAGTTTTGGGACTCAAATTCGGAGCATGATATACAGTTTCTATCATGATCGGTTGGTACATAATTAATCTATGTCACATAAGCTTTCCAACGATATATTGCACGCATTATTTGGCTTAAAAACGAGAGATATATGGCCTTCAAAAGTTGGCATTGCGACATGGTGGCGCTGAAAAATTAGGATTTTTAAAAGATGAAGATAGTTTAAGTGACCTTCAACTTAGTGGGAGTATCCCAGAAAGTGGGAGCACACCACAAGGACCATTAGGTCAACAAGATTCTCAACTGCGTAGAGTTGCACGAGGAAGAGTTCCACATCATCGTTTTGAGATTGACGGAAAAATTCTTATATGCACTCCAAATGATGAAGACGAGCCTACTTCTGTGGAAGAAGCCTTATCTTTGTCTGCTAGTAATGAGTGAATGGCTGCAATGAAGGATGAGTTGAACTCAATGAAAAAGAATCAGGTCTGGGAGTTGATTGACTTTCCGCCAGGGCGCAAGACTGTTGGAAACAAGTGGGTTTTAAAAGTCAAGCGCAAGGCAGACTGGTCAATTGACAAGTATAAGGCACGTCTTGTGGCGAAAGGCTATACCCAACTGCGGGGTGTAGACTATGAAGACACTTTCTCCCCAGTCGTGATATTTGCTTCAATTCGCCTGATCCTAGCTATTGTCGCCCAACAGGGTTTAGAACTTTTTCATATGGATGTTAAGACTGCGTTTCTCAATGGAAAACTAGACGAAGAGATTTATATGGCTCAACCTGAGGGTTTTGAAGTCAAGGGACATGAGCGCAAAGTTTGCCGGCTCAAATGTTCTATATATGGTCTCAAACAATCGTCTAGGCAGTGGTACTTTAGGTTTTATCATGCCATTACCTCTATAGGTTTTGAAATGATTGAACAAGACCATTGCGATTACGTAAAACGATCCAAGAAAAATATTCTGATCCTTTCTTTGTATGTGGATGACATTCTTTTAGCTGGGAATGACATGAGTTCCATTGTCGCCACTAAGCAGTGGCTGTCCTCAACTTTTGAGATGAAGGACATAGGAGAAGCTAATTATGTGCTCGGGGTTAAAATCATACGTGATCGTCCAAAGAGACTTCTCGGTTTGTCTCAAGAGACATATATCAAGAAGATCATTGAACGATTTTGTATGTATAACTCAAAACCCATAGACACTCCAATGGACAAGGCGTGTACTTTAAGCACAGACCAATGCCCAAAGAATGATGAGGAAAAGAATTGGATGTCCAAAGTGCCTTGCGTGGCTGCAGTAGGAAGTCTGATGTACGCTATGCTGTGTACGCGTCTAGACATCTGCTATGCCATTGGAATGGTGAGTCGTTATCAGAGTAATCCTGGACCCACTCATTGGAATGCGGTGAAGAGGATCCTTCGATACTTACGTGGAACCGCTGATCTCGTCCTGTGTTATCATGGTGGAGACTTGAGATTGAGAGGATACATTGATGCTGATTGGGGCGCTGATAGAGATGAGCGCATATCCACTTCAGGTGGAGCTATCTCTTGGTACAACAAGAAAAAGTCTTGCATCGCCCTATCCACGATGGAGTCGGAGTATGTTGCTTGTTTAGCAACAGTCCAGGAAACAGTTTGATTGAGATCATTTATACAGGCTCTAGGGGTTACAGCTCATATAGATGAGGCTGTCGCTGTTCACTGTGACAATACAGCTACCCTAGATTTTGTAACGGACCCCAAATATCAAACACATAGGCTTTCGTTATCACTTCATTAGAACTTTAGTTGCGCAAGGAGAGGTGACCATGAAGCATATACCTACTGGCAGAATGGTGGCTAATCCTTTGACCAAGCCTATTGCTAGAGATGTTTTCCTTTCTCACATTAGGAGTATGGGACTACGTAGGTTTTGATATGTTTATGGCATCTTATGTACTTGACATTATTTATTATATTAAATTTTCGTTCCTTGATTTGAGTTTATTTTGGAATGAATGGATAATCTTTGTGATTACATATACATCCTTATTGAGAGTGTCACCAGGCTCGAATTGACCCACTCACACGGGTAATTCACCTTGGCGCTAAGATAGCGAGCAAGATGAGACATAATTGTCTTAAGCGCCAATTGGGCGAATAAGATGATACATCTTATAAAGCAAACATGTCGCCTTAGTTGGAGCTAAGATGAGACCTATAAAGTTAGGTCGATCATAGAGTATCTCCACAACTCTATGTAGCCTGCTTACAGCCGAATGTGAGATTTCAGGCAGGCACTATGAGAGTGACTGGGCTGAAAAACTCAGGTTAGGCGCTTGTACAACGACTAGACTTAGATTCGTATGGCGTATTTTATTATACATTTATGTGACACGCCCTTGCGGGTTACGCCATAACATGCAAATCATACTGCATGTGCTAAATGCAGACCGACAGTGGGAGTGAAGAATGAATCCCTGCTTCGTCACTGTGTGAGCCACTTGGATCGAAATTTTTGATCCTATATGGTACCCTTTTCACCTTAGACTATGTCATGAAGAGGATACTCAATGTCGCTACTTAGCATGTACCCTTGGATCATGGATGATGCGGTCTCGCGGGACATGTCTAGGAAAACGGTTGGGTCTAATTGGAATGACAGAAGGCTTTGAGAAGAAAGTTCAATATTATACCATGTTGTGTGATTCATAGCCCGGGCGACTTTGTCGATTTTCGTTTCGATATGAGTCATGAATACATAACATATGAGAGGTTTAACACTGCTCATTATGAGGGATTTGAGAGTGTTTAATCTGGTGTAGTTGAACTATCTGGGATACATACGAGATTTTTTTTGGAGTGATGTATTGTGTTAGTTTGGTGATAACTTAATACAATACTCTTCAATTGGATATCCTTTTTCGTAGGTCGCACGTTCCATTTCCTGTATGAGGAGATGAGTGAACAAGAGATAAGGAGGGACTACACGATTTATTTGCCCTGTGTGTGGGCGAGTGGGAGCTGTTAATAAATTGAGTAAGTGAACCCATTATCCGCCCACTAACAGATAATGTGTATTTGTTAGTCTGGATAATTACAGTTATTTAGAGGATATTTATCTCCTAAGTGTTTGATATAAATACAATATTTATCTCATAGGTGTTTGAGATAAATATATCTTTATCTCCTAAGTGTTTGAGATAAAGTGTCTCTAAATACTATCTTTATATAAAGACCAGAAATATCCCAATAAAATAGGGGTGACAGACAATAAGTCACAAGAAAATCCCTCTATATAGCACTCTCTCTAGAGTAATCACCAAGCTCTAGGATTTGGTTCGTGGACGAAGAACTCGACTCTAGTAGCCGTTTTCGTACCTGCGAAAAAGATCAAGCCTGTTAGAGGTCGTAACAACAAGGATTCTACGTCGGAATTTTCGGAGACTTCGTACGGTATGTTTCCGAACCCATTACGTTATGTGGTAAGCGCATTAAATCGTTTCAACAATTAGAAATAACATAAAAAGGGAAATGAGTTTACTATAAAATCATAAGGAGTAGGTAGGATATTCGGAATAATGGGAATGAAGATGAAATTCAATGGTAGTGGGGTGGAGCGGTGATGTATTAACTGTTGAGAAACTTCCAACAATGACCTTGATTAACCTTGTTCTAATTCGATGTTAGTATGTTACGAAAGAGCATAGTTGAAAATTAAAAAAAATAAATAAATTTCCATAGGGGTTTGCTATCCTTTAATAGCGGTATTAAACATCAATGTCTTGAATAAATTTTGGGAACTGTGCGTAATTCTTTCAGTTTGGTCATTAAGTTTGAACCTTAAATGGTAGTCATTTCCTGGAATGGCTCAACTCTGACACAGCATTGATCTTAAATGAAGTTGGAGAAAAGACTTCAATATGAAAGTTGAGATACAAGAAAGCCATTCACTTGTTCCTTTGAACCTGAGTCGATAAAAATTCAGATAATTAGTCAGTTTGTTAGAACAGTAAATGATTATTGACAGAAGGAAATATGGGGGGAGAGAGAGAGAGAGAGTTCTTATTTCCGAAATGAAAATTCTGATCATGTTCTTGGCATGTTGGCTTGGCTGGTCAATGTGGTTACCAAGGGTGTGTGATAACTAAAAGATAAGTCCTCTCTGATGCATTGAAGTTGGCATAGAAAGCATGTGGCTCAACAATTATCGTCCTTATTACTGGCTATATAGGCAGGCTTTTGGTATGTTATGGTTGATCACCACCTTACAGAGAGGTGATGAATCCTCATTAGAGAAGATTGAGCTTCTAGCTTCCCCTTTGAGTTTTGTGCAGTAAATGTCCAAGAACATGGAAGCTGGGAGACAAGATGAAATTGAAGACTTGTCGATGCAGATTGCAAGAAGCAATAGCTTTGGTCACAACATAGAGTTCATGTCACAACCCTGCCTTAGAAACAGGAGCTCACATATTGATATAGAGGAAGAGACATCAACTGCCATCAAAGATCGCCCCCTTCCAATCTTCCTCAAGGTAGTATGTCTTGCTATCCACCTTCCGTCACTGCAGAAGATATCTCTTTTCATTTATCTTGAATTAAAGATTTTGAAGATGGTTTCTCATTTTAGTCACTTTCTCCCCATTCTTGTCAGTGTTAGATTATAGCTTATGTTTAGAATGTGGTATCCTTTTGGGAACATACCAAAAGGGAGAGGATGCGTCTTCCTCGGGGACAAAGGGAGTGTCCACTGTCCAGTTTTCTTGGTCTCAACTTCATGATCCAGCTAATGAACCCAGTTTTCCATTTCAAGCAAAACTCCATGTTGTCAATATTTTCATGAATGCGGGCGGATCTTTGGGTGGATCAGTAACTAGTCCTATCTTGCTAACACGTACAAAATCAGCTCAGTTGAAATGTCTTTTCTTTGTCAACAAAATGCAGTTTGAAGATGTGGAATACAAGGTGAAAATCAGCCAGGCTTCCCCTTACAACCCTGTGAAGGCTGTAGTGTCAAAAGTAGCATCACAGTTGAATATGGATCAAGATAACTACAAGCAGATACTGAAGGGAATAACAGGAAGCATTGACCCTGGTGAAATCCTTGCTCTGATGGGTCCTTCTGGTAGTGGAAAGACGACCTTATTGAAGATAATAGGTGGAAGATTACATGAAAATGTCAATGGAACCGTCACCTACAATGACATCCCGTACAATCCAGCTCTTAAGAGGAGGTTCCCCCATTCTCCCATGGCCCTGCTCATACAAGTTCGTCAGATAACACAAGAAACGTTGTGATTAATTTTTTTTTGGTCACCTTGCAGGATTGGATTTGTGACGCAAGATGACGTGCTCTTCCCACAATTGACTGTAGAGGAAACTTTAGTTTTTGCAGCATTTTTAAGACTTCCAGGCAACGTGAGCCGAAGGCAAAAGTATGAAAGAGTAGAGATGATTGTTAAAGAACTAGGCCTTGAAAGGTTGGTACGGATGTTTGACTACAGTTCTAGTACAAATTAGGTCTAAAATATGTAAAACTAACTCGATGCGGTTTCTCATATCTCATTTGTATAGATGCTGTCACACACGAGTAGGAGGTGGCTTTGTTAAAGGGATATCTGGAGGAGAAAGAAAAAGAACCAGTATAGGGTACGAAATCCTTGTTGATCCTTCACTATTGTTGCTTGACGAACCAACTTCAGGTCTTGATTCCACCTCTGCAAACCGACTCCTTCAGATCCTTCAAGGAGTTGCTAAGGTTTCACAACTATGTGTACCTAGGTTCATATCATACAATCCTTAGGAACTAATAAGAAACAAGCTAAATATCACATGTGATGTGTATAGGCAGGTAGGACGATAATCACAACAATCCACCAGCCTTCAAGCCGGATGTTTCACATGTTCCACAAGGTTCTGTTGATATCAGAAGGCGTTCCTGTATACTATGGGAAGGCCAGAGAATCCATCGAGTATTTTTCATCTTTGAGATTCACCCCAGAGATAGCCATGAATCCTGCAGAGTTCTTGCTTGATTTAGCAACCGGACAAGTGAATGATATTAGTGTTCCTCAAGATATACATGCACCTCATGGGACACCCGAGTATGAGAGAGTTGTAGTCAAAGTGAGCTTTTCTTTCTCATTTCTTATTTCAGCATCTTTGATGCTACCTCCGTCCCTTCAAAAACAGACCTTGTTAGAAACCTAACACATATATGGAGAGTTTCATGTTTCCTAAAAGATACTTTAGATCCGCCCTATATAGAAAAGTTAAGAAGTAAAATGCTGTGGAGATCACAATGGTCTCTTTACGTGCGATTTTGTATATATTCTTAGAACACAGTCTCAACTAAGAAAAAAAAGTGTCTTTTTAAGGGATGGAGGCAGTGTTACTCATCAAAGAACTTCCTCAAACGTATGAACGGGTCTTTCTTTTCATATTTGTCTCTATATCATGTATTAGTACCTACAACGCAAGTACAAGACTGAGTTGGAGCCAAAAGAGAAAGAAGAAAATAATCGGAAAGCAAAGACACCAGAGCACCTTCGATTGGCCATTCAGGTTAAGAAGGATTGGACTATAACTTGGTGGGAACAATTTAGGATACTGTCTAAGAGAACATTCAGAGAGAGATGGAGAGATTACTTTGACAAGCTACGACTAATTCAATCACTAGGAGTTGCAGTCTTGTTAGGCCTCCTCTGGTGGAAATCTAGCACACGAACTGAGGCACAACTCAGAGATCAGGTAATACACACTGTGGCTTACCATTCTCTCTTTCTTTTCCTACAGAAAACCTCACCACCAGATGAACTAACCGTAATTGCAGATTGGCTTGATGTTCTACATCTGCATATTCTGGACATCTTCCTCATTATTTGGAGCAGTATACGTTTTCCCATTTGAGAAGACATATTTGGTGAAAGAAAGAAAGGCAGACATGTATAGATTAAGCGTGTACTACGTTTGTAGCACGTGTTGTGACATGGTAGCACATGTTCTATATCCTATCTTTTTCATGTCCATTTTGTACTTCATGGCTGGTTTTATTCCAACAGTCCCCGGCTTCATCCTGACAACATCGGCTATTCTGTTGATAGCCATTACAGCCCAAGTAAGTAAACTTTATACTAATCAGTATTTATGCTCATTTGGAGATCTCAATGATTTTTCTGTGACTAGGGGGCAGGAGAACTCTTTGGAGCTGCAGTAATGAACATTAGAACCGCGGGTATGGTTGCTTCTTTGGTACTAATGCTATTTCTTCTCACAGGCGGTTACTATGTTCAGGTATTCAACTCTGCAGGAGTATAAATTCCTTTGCTAAATTAAGGATTTACTACTACTGTTACTGGTGATTTCACTTTGCATAACATTATTATAGCTCACAGCCTTGGATTAGTTTGGGAGGGGCAAATTAATAGGTAAATGATCAAATACCATGAACATGAAGCAGCTGCAAATTCAATTTCAGTGCCATACTCCCTCCTATCCTTTCATAAGACACCTTTTCAGTTTAGTCCTTAGTAGAAATGGATTACAAAACAACACAAGGTTTCATTTTCTACCTCAACCAACGTGGATCTGAGGTAGCCTTTAACATAATTATTCTGTTACTTCAGATGCTTGAAACAAAGTCCCTTTTTGCACATGGTCCCCCATGCAGAGTTCAGTCTTTAGGTCACCATGTGCAATTGAAAATTTACTTTTGGGTAGCATTTTATATTTCTAATCACTTGAGAAGCTAAACCTGAAATTGTGCAGATACTGTCTTTGTATAAGAAGCACTAACGACATTACTTTGCTGCAGCACATACCAAAGTTTATGCAGTGGATGAAGTACGTATCATTCATGTACTACGGCTTTAGGCTTCTGCTGAAAGTGCAATACTCAGGAGAGCAACTATATGAATGTGGACGCGAAGGAGGATGCAGGACTCTGCAGAGTTCACCTTCATTCGACACTGTGAATCTGAAAGGTGGCCTAAAAGAAGTCTGGGTTCTGTTAGCCATGGCTTTGGCCTATCGGTTCTGTGCCTACGTTTGTCTTCGCAGGAAGATTAGCATCCGTAATTTCTAAGAAATTCATGTACTTGCCTTGTTAAACAATAGATACTTCAATCTTTTATAATTTTTGACGACGCAAAAGACTTTGTTATTACTTTTAAGTGGTTGTTTTTGTTTTTGACTACAATATCACAAATGATAATGACTAAAATGACCCGCTGAAAATCTAGATCTTTATCACAACATGCCTCATTGTTTTATTATCAGATTATCGCGGATTCTAACTGGACCTGAATCATCTGATGTAATAAGGGCAGCATGACGACCCCATAAGATGATATTATTTGGAAAGGGAGGACACTGCGGTAATCCCAAACCCAAATCAAAGAACGTGTGACCCATGAGTCCCTCAAATCATTGAAATCAAACCTTCCCTTCCATAAAATACAATTGATTGCATTGCATTGCATTGATCAATGGAGTAGGGTCCCTAATAAAGTCTACCATGTGAGACAGGCACAACCCACAGCCACATTCCAAGCAGCACCAAGAGAGCCATTCCTTTCCCGGTCTTGAACTCTGCTGTGTCAGGTTCAGGGTGTCAGGTTCAGCCTGTTCCTTTCTCTTCTTTCCACCACGTCCACACACACACACACAGAGTTGCTCAGAATAAAACCCACTTTGCAAATCTCATTACGGTCTCCGACATTTGCGGAGGAGGGAATTCCCTCCCCTCTCTCTCTCTCTAACCAGTAAAATTTCATAATAATGGAGCTGGTACCATACTCCGACCCGGATTCGAAATCGAGCTCCGCCACGCCAGCATGGCAAGACATGTTCCGATCCGCTTCAATTCGAAAACCGGACGCCTCACCCCAGAACCACGCGCCGCCGCCAGAACCCCAAGCGCCACCGGCACCACCTTCAACTTCAAATGCTATCGCCCAACAAGGGCACTCAGATCAAACACCCCTCGCCGGCGACCCTCAGGTACGCCTAGCACTCTACATAGCCATGGCCCACGCGGGTCTTGCATTCACAATCTTTATACTTTACGCTGTGGGCAAATTGCTTGAAGAGTATCTCAGGCCTATTCAGTGGGCTGTGCTCTGTTCAATCCCTTTGAGAGGCATTCAACAGACCCTTGTTGCGTTTTGGTCGGAGCCCTTGAAATTGGGCCTTACAGAAACTGTGCTCGCAGTGCCTGTAGCTATATTTAAGGTTTTTATGGGCACCCTTGTGGACATTCGCGATGTTTGCTGCCGGGTTGTTCTTAGAAGGAAGAAACCGAATGTCTTGAGGCGAAAACAAAGTGGGTTTTCGATTTTGCTCCGGTGGCTGGTCTCTTTTTGGGTGTTCGTGATGGCTTATGAACTGTTTGGTGGTCCTGGGGCTATTACGCTTCTTGCACTGGGGTTCATGTTTACCTCGAGTAGTGTGGAGTCGACTATGTCCGCGGTCTCATCGTTTAGGAGTCACAGTTTTCGACGTAGTCCAGTCAGTGCATTTTTCACTAGAGGGATATTGAAAAAATTGGAGACCATTGTGGCGATTGGGTTGATTGTCGGAATGATTGTGGGGTTCCTTTCAGGGGTGATGTTCTTTTCGTATAAGATAGGGCTCGAGGGGAAGGATGCAGTGATTTCGCTGAAATCCCACGTAGAAAAGAGCAATTATGCGGAGAAGATGGGTGTGAAGCAATGGATTGATGAAAATGATGTCCCTGAAATGGTGGACAAGTACTCTATGCAGTTCTATGAGACTTTGTCCGAGCAGGTTGATAGCTTGGCAATGCAGTATAATATGACGGAGTTTGTCACTGGGATCAAGCATTTTGTAATACCCTCTTCGGTGAATACTTCTGCCCCTTCCACGGCTTTGATGTCCCCATCCCCTTACACCGAGAAACTTTTGAGCTTGAGGAAAAGGGTTACTAATCGGGAATGGGGGCAAATTTACACAGAAGTTGATGCGATCTACAAGGAATTACTGATCTCCAGGGAAGATTTGGTTGGGAAAGCTAAAGAGTTTGCCTTTCAAGGAAAAGACGTCATGCAACGTATATTTGCCAGTAGTGCATCTGTTCTGGGTGGTAGTGCAAAGGTCATGCTTGTGATTGGTAATTCCATCGTCTCTGGAGCGGCTGGTGTTTTCAACTTTGTGTCACAGTCGATGGTTTTCTTCTGGGTATTGTATTATCTTATCACGTCAGACTCTGGCGGAGTAACGGAACAAGTGATGTGTATGCTTCCAATTCCAAAATCTGCAAGGATTCGATGTGTAGAGGTCCTTGATAAGGCCATATCGGGCGTTCTTTTGGCTACCGCCGAGATTGCTTTCTTTCAGGGCTGTCTCACCTGGCTTTTGTTTAGACTTTACTCCATACACTTCTTGTACATGTCAACTGTGCTTGCATTCGTGAGCTCTTTGTTGCCAATATTCCCCTCGTGGCTTTCGACAATTCCTGCAGCTGTACAATTGGTAGTGGAAGGTAGATACATATTGGCTATCAGCTTGTCGATTATTCATCTCTTGCTTATGGATTTCGGCGCTTCAGAAATTCTGGAGGATATTCCTGGTCATAGTGAGTATCTCATTGCGCTTAGCATTATTGGTGGAATGACTCTGTTTCCATCCGCTGTGGAGGTAAACTGTTCTTTCCCTTCAAATCTGTCATCATGATTATCCTTAATTCGTTCTTACAACTATTTACTTCATTCATCTCTTTTCATGTTGATTATCAGTCTAGTAAAATGCCATTTGATTCTTAAGGTCTCCAAAGGCTTCACGCATACTGATGTGTGGCATGCCAGAGAGGAGTTGATCTCATTGTAGATGATTAAGGTCTCACGTACCCGTTTGAGATGATTAAGAATTGCTTTGATGTGTAGGCAGTTTTGGTGGTGCATAGTAACTGAGTGACACATGTCACCGAGCTTTAGGAAGCAAATACCATAAAAAAACTATCCGTGATCAAATAAACTAAAGAAAAAAGAAGTAAAGATAACAACCTTTGGCATGTTTGGTTTCTCTTAATACTCGTGGTATCTTCTATTTCCTTACATGTGTATCTCTATTTTTGTGCACGCATTTTCTGTGCCATGACACCTATTAATCTATAACGCCAACACCTGGATATCTACAATGCCAGCACCCTGAGAAATATGAGTGTGGCACCTGGCTGGCTTATGTGAAAAAGGAACCTCTCGTAGATGACTTGCATTGCTTTTTAACTTCTAAGTGATGCTACAGATGACTTGCAGTGCTATTTGTTAGTTCATAGAACACCCACCAGTAACCAGTGATGCTAAACTTCTCATTGATGACTTGCTCTACTATTTGTTAGTTATTGAAAACCCCCACAGCAACAAGTGATTCTAAACTTCTCATAGATGACTTGCATTACAATTTGTTAGTTCTTGGAAAACCCCAACGTAGACTTTTGCTCAAATGTGTATTGTATTGTGGTTGAAGTGCAGTTCGCACGCACGCTTGATTGGATCGATAATGAATGAATGTTGGGTTCATGTGTCTATTGATTGTTAAACAGGGAGCGATAATGGGACCGCTGCTGACCACTGTTGTAATTGCTCTTAAAGATTTGTATGCGGAGTTTGTTTTGGATGAAACAAAGGAGAGTGGCTTGTAGGATGAAGTGTGAAAATTTGCCGATAGTCATTCCGCTCAGGAGCTCTATGGGGTTGGTGGACAAAAGTGACTCGCAGGATGCAAAATTTACTTTCCTCTCAGAGCTCTATTAGCGTGCAAATTTTATGAATCATCATACGTCCTCTTGTTTGCAGCTTGTTTGAAAGAAACTGTACATTGTTTCCTGTATCTATTATATTGAGTATAGTTTGGAGTTTTAACGTTTTCTCTTTTTGTGGTAATCACCTTCTAAACGTTTTCATGAATCTGGGCCTGTAGGTAAGGTGCTTTATACCTTGGGGGTAGGATGATTTGTAATATTTCTATGCATTCTGGGAGCATGAAAATGCCTAAAAGTTGTACTAAAAGGATTCAAATGTTTGATTTGGAGTTGCAAATGCACATTCATAGAAGGAGCCTGGGAGTGTAACAGATTCTATGGTGGATGGTGGCGGTGAGAGAGATGCACAACCCTTCCAATCCCGAGGACTTGGTTGTTTCATATTTTTTCATCATCACTTCATGTGAGGCGAGAAGCAAACGGAAGTGCGGATTGAGTGAAAGGGGACCTATGTATTTTGTGCAGAACAGAGTCACCCAACTAAAGGATCAAACATCAATAATAATAATAATAATATAATAAACCTTAAAATGTAGATCATGCAAAATTTAAAAATGTCGGATTTTAGTCTTCTCTTTTGGAGTACAAAAGGTGAAAGCATCTTCCTTCCATTGCCAGGATATTAGAAGTCAAATAGAATATTTCTCACACATTTCATACAACGCAACATCATCCAACAATTACAGACTAAGATTTCAATCTCAAGTTCATCAGCAGACTAGTTGAGTTACTTCATGTATTTCTGGAGGAACTTCCTGTGGAAATCACTACGAATGGTGTCATTGATGAAGCGCTTGACAATCTTGGTTTCGCCACGAGCCTGGTTCTTAAAAACTACGTCATCATCCCACCTGGGCAAATAAATATAGGAACATAAGGAAACTGATGCAAGAGTTGAAAAGAAAACAATAATACAGCGAAGATGAGGTTCTCAGGCAACTAACCTCCTCTTCACGTTAAACGATGCTGGATTATTTAGCAAAGGGTTTCCTCGAATTAATTCTGCCTCCTTGACTTTAAGCTCTTCTTCTTGCTGTTCGCGTTCCTGCAGATAAAACCACCGCAGCAACATAGTGTAGTCAGTAAATCAAACAAATATGTGCGCAGAAGACTTCTTCGTTGCATAGCCCTAACACGATTATAAAACTGTCCTACGATTTGGTAAATCTCATACTATTAAGCAACCAGGTCTTGTCATTTTTGGCTTCTATGGACAGCAAAACAACATATGAGAAACAGTCGCATAAAAACCTTGGGAGAGACGAGACCATGAAACTTACTCTTCGGAGTTTCTCTTCTGCCCTTTCCTTCTTTATTTGTTCAAGCTCAGCCAGCAGAGCTTCAGTGTCATCCTCATCATCGTCGTCGTCATCACTAATACAGTGACACAAAAGTTTAGCAAACATTCAAGAGGGTTGAATATATTAACACCACCAGCAAAGCAGAAGTTAATGTCACGTTGAGGGCAAAATTAGATGATCTAATATGCCATACAAACTTGAGTTCAGCAAAAGATTCAAAAATAAATTGTATTACAAAAGGTGCCAACGGCAGCAACCCGTGTACCAGCCACTAACTAGCCATACATTCGCAAATCACAATAAAGAGAAAAGGTATCAAAAGAGTCTAAAGAAACCTATTCTACCCACCAGAAGTGTGCTCAAAAGATGTGTCTACCTCTTACACTAAAAGGTCCAAAAAAGTTGCAGAAAGGGAAGGGAAGAAATGAGAGGAATATAAACCAAGCCAACCCCTACCACCAAAAAGAAGCACAGAAATGAGGGGGGAAGGAAAGATTCAGCACACACAGGCAAACCCTCGAGCAAAAAGGAGAGGTAGTTCACCCCCACCTCCCCTGCCGGCTTCCATGAGTGGGACTGGAGGGTAGGAGAGTGCATGAAACAAAAACCAAGGATTGCAAGCATAAGTTAACAAAGGCTCAAGAAATCACTGCATGGTACTCATAAGCTTGAGCTAGCAGGAGTAGAAACATATACTAGCACATTCAACAAAAATATACTCGAAAAGAGTGTAAACCTCTCATCATCAGTTTTGATATCCGCATCAGCATCATCGGCATCTGCACTACGTGGGATAATACGATCTTCGAACTCCCTCTTCGTCCCTGTAAAAGAATAGGAGATAAGTTGACTATTTATGCACAAACACACAAGTATATTTACATGTCTACTTTGACACACTGGCCAAAAGAACAAAATTCACCTTCCAGGAGAAGATGACCTCCCTTCCTACGATCTCTGTCATCTGCAACCACATACAATACGTTTCAGAGATACTGCAAACCAACATCATATGCAGTCACAAGAGAATAAAAGAGGTAGTGAAAAGAAGACGGTCAATTGTGTTTTTCTACCATATGCCTTGTCTTTTGATGAGAAATGCCTCCGCTCACGCTCCTCCAACTCATCGCGGAGGTTCCTCTTCTGTAATTCGTCCTGGGTGTCTTGCCCTTCCTTTCTGTAACAACAGTCACGATCACAAATTAAAAGACAATCTCAGGAAATTGGCATCGAAATTAAAACTATATAAACCAGAAATAGATCCATATCCATCTCGCCTAGGACAATTCATCACATTCACTGTTCTAGTGCAACTGAACAAGATATACTGGTCATAGACTCATAGTTACAATGTGATGCATACCCAAGCTCTTCCAGCAGCCGCGGTTTGTGAAACAACTGACAAGTTAAATAGGGCTTTCTTTGTGATGCAAACCCGAAGCCCAAGGTGGACTAGGATTAAGGAAAGCTAGAAACCACAAGGGTAAATTACACTAAACACCCTTGAGGTTTTACGTAATTACACTCCACTACCGCTATCTTTAAAAATTACACTCTGTCCCCCCGAGGTTTGTACCCACATTGCACACAACTACACAAATTTAACGGCAGGCCCAACTCCGTGAAAAGATTCCCGGACACATCACTTTATGCAATTTTCATACCCAAAATTCCCTCCCTTTGTCCTTTACTCACCTGGGCGTGAAAGAAGTGACTCCGTCACCGCCTTGGTCCCCTCAGAAACGGCGTGCTTGGCCAATTCACCAGGAAGCACAAGCCTAACAACGGTCTGGATCTCGCGGGAGGTGATGGTGGGCTTCTTGTTGTACCTGGCGAACCTGGAAGACTCCTGGGCCAGCTTCTCGAAGATGTCGTTGATGAAGCTGTTCATTATCCCCATGGCCTTGCTCGAGATCCCTTCCCGGTGGACCTGCTTCAAGACCTTGAAGATGTAGATCTTGTAGGTCTCGACGGACTTCTTGGACCTCTTCTTCTTTTTGTCTCCGGCAGCGCGGAGCCGGCATCCTTGGGGAGCTTCTTGCTGGCCTTGGGCTTCTTCTCGGCGGGGGCCTTCTCGGCGATGGTGGGCTTCTTCTCCTCTGCCGGCTTCTTCTTTGGCAATGGACTCCGGCGTCGCCTACAGTGTACACCACGACACAACAGTGGCGACCACAGCGCCACAGCCACCACCGCGCGGGATTTATCATCGGCGCCATCTTCGGTGCCATCTCGTGGTCAACCACCCCTCATTCTCCGGCCACGCCCCTTACCGGAAGTACCGCCCAACACCCCCGCGCACCATTGCGACACTGAACACCGCACGGCTTCATCACCGGTGAACCCAAAGCCGCATGCCTGACACCGTCGCCCTCCATTGGAAGCACCGCCCGCCACAACCTCCAAAACAACCATGGAATCACTACTGTCGGCAGGGTATCCGGTCCCCGATGGCCGATTCCGGCCAGTGTCATCACCTAACAATTCACTGGTCAATCGAAAAACTTTGAGATTCATTCCATTTTCATGAATCAAGGAAATAACAAGGATTACCGGTCCCCAATGCTTCATATCTCTCTCTCTCCCCTCCGATCAGAACAAAATTCGCCTATCGGCGATGGCGATCTACACTCCCCCTTTTCCTACAAAAAGTCAACCGACGATGGCTATAGATTGGTGCCCGACTGCAACATTTTTTTTTTTTGACTTGATGTCTGTAGCCAAGAGTGAAGAGCCAGACATCTCAGTCCCTCCAAAATCCAAGACGATACTGTGTAGTTAATATACAAGGGTAAAAATGTCTTTTTGTGTCCCACCGTTAACACCGTCAAAGAAATGGAGTGGAGTGTAATTTTCAAAGATAGGGGGGTCCGTGTGTAATTTGGATAAACCTCAGGGGTGCCGTGAGTAATTAACCCAAACCACAATATTGCTACTAACCTAACTAAACTTAGGTGGAAACTGTTGAAATACGACAAGGGACTATATATGCCAAAGACGTAATAATGGGATGGAAACTACTGGTCACATAATAAGAGAATGCCCTATAGCAATGAAGACGTGGGAAAGAATGATTCCTACTGAGCAACTAGATCGAGAGATAGGTATGGACTTAAACGAGTGGCTGAAACAGAATCTGAAAACCAAAGAAAAATATCACATTCCTTGGTATCCCCTCAAGGCACATATTTATTGCTGACATGTGGCTCTAATAAGCCTAAGGGAAAGTCAGAGAGGAAGAACAAAAATGGATACAGCTTGGAAAGAGTCTAGACTATGCAAGGGAGATAGCCATGGCTTTTGAGAAAAGAGGTAAAACAAATGACAAACTGCCTAAAATAATACTCCTTCCGCTGCAAAAAAATTGCTCCATTTGGAGTTGGTACGCATATTTAGGATGTAAGTCATACATTGTGTGCTTCCCATTCTACCCCTAGAGAGAGAGAGAGAGAGAGAGAGGAGCGGGAAGGAAGTGGGTGAGGAAAGAATAGGTTGGTGAGGGTTATATGTGGAGAGAGAAATAGAATAAAAAACTGTGAAAAGGGTAAACGTGAAAAAACACCTAGAAAATTTATCTTAATTTGGAAAGTGAGCAATTCTTTGGGACAGCCCAAAAAGGATATATGATCCATTTTTTGTGATGGAGAGAGTATGTTGGAACTTTCCTCTTGCACTTAAAATAAAAATAAACAGGGATCGCGGTGCAAAGAATGAAGGAGCTGGTGGTTTCTGAGGGTTGCTCAAGAGCGACAAAGGCGAGTGGCTGGAAGAATTATGCGGCCACCTCCCTATACGCAGTGCACTAGAGGCAGAGCTGCAAGATTTTTTCAAATGGCTGCAGAAGTAAGTAAAAGAGGCTGTGGTCAAAACAGATTCAAACAAAGTGCTAAAGATGTACTGACTAAGGACTTCAATTCCCTACACCATTTAGCTAATTTGATAAGAGACTGCAAAATCTTGCTTGGAGCAACGGAATCGTCAATTATTCACACACTGAGAGAAGGTAAATGATGCGCTGACCACTGGGCAGATCTAGGAGCACAACAAGGGCACACGTACATAAACTTGTAAAACCACCGCAAGGGCTCGAACCGCTTCTATTGGCGGATGCTGCTGGCATAGTTTAGAAAAGAAAAAAGGTTTCATAGTTACCATAATTACCCAGTATTACTACCCCGAGACACAAGCCAGTGGGTCACTAGTTCAACCTGTAATATACTTTCACAAATTTACTATGCATACTAACGGTTTTAAAAAAGGTTTGAAAGCATAACCACATTCCAAAAAAGACATGAAAAAAATGGTTGTTAAACATGAAACTACCTGAACAAAAGGATAGAGGCAGCACTAGGTCGGTTAGCTTGAGCAAGGGTCTCGTAATTTGATCTTTTCACTCTCAGGTTGGCTTAGGCTGGTTGTACATGATTCTTACAGAAAAACAAAAGGGCGCGTCGCACTCCTCGTCTATCTTGACAGCCAAGCATGAAAAAGTTAAGTGCTATTGAAGTCGCGTTCAATTGAATCACGTCTCACAGAAAGTCCGGAATTTATTAACTGTATCAACTCGCAATTTCTCCTGCGCGGATGAGTAAATATTCAATATCACGACCCTAGTTCTACAATGAATTCAATCGTATAGGGCCACCAACAGCTAGTACTCTAGTACATTCAACATTGGCACCATCTGTCCATGAAGGGGACTCAAGCGCAGTTCACCGCTCTCAGCAAATCCGTACACTCCTTGTTACTCTTGCTCAATCTTGACGGACACAAAAATCTTTAAGCATTGAAAAGTCTCCAACCTCAATCCTTCTGGCTTCTCACTTTTTCTCCAGTAGGGTTCCCTTACCAATTCAAGTCGTGTTAAGAACTTAAGACTACGTAAAGCAAACCCGAGCCATGTCCAGGTATCCTATTTCCACGTTTTCGCAATGTATAACCCAGTGCAAGACGACCCTATTTCTTCAGTAGATGATGGCACAGTACACAACGTACTATAGCCTGCGCCTAAACTACCAATTCTAACAAACGTAACTAACAGGAATAGCTAAACCAAATCCCCATCTACGTCAATTAGACACACCCAGGACTGAAAAGCCAACCATTTTGATAACACTTATTCAGAATAATGATCAGGAACTCGATTGCCAGTTCAAATTCCATAAAACTAACCAACAAGAGATAAAAAATTTCGACAAGATAGTAACCTGGGCTTGAGGGTAGTGTGAGAAGCAATGTCCCTGGAAGAGTATTTCTGGGATGGGCCAAAGATACGGGTACCACCTTGTTCATTACCACCTTTAGCGGGTGCCCAAGTCGGTCTTGCTGCTGTCGTCATCCCTTCTCACAGCTCTCTTTCAAATTTTACCCCTTCTGCCAGAAGAAAAACATGTCAATTGCGGCCTAAGAAGGGCAGCTCAAAGAATGAAAGCAGACAAGAAGATCAAAACCCTAAAATCCTAATACAAGTGAAGATTGGGGCTTTAACTTTTACCTTCTGACGAAGCACTAGGATTTGGTCTGTTATGAAATTTTCCGGGAGAAAGTGGTCGATGATTGGATTGGAATGGAAAGTGAAATAGGAATGAAATATACCTGATTTACATCTTTGCCATCCCGGACGTCGGTCAACCCTAAACAACGGATCCGGGTTTGAGTTATGGGCTGACTGGTGAGGGCGAATTAAACGGGAAGCCCATAACTTATAGATGAGTCATATTGGGCCGTTTTGGGCTATCCTCCCGGTATGAGATTTTAGTCACCACTCTATAAATTAATCTTTTTCGAGCGGTTTGAGGAGGTATTATGATCCGCTTATATGTTTAATACAATAACACATTATTCTCAGATATTCATCTCAAAACTTCACTGTCACACGAAATGGTCGATAAAAGAAGTCAGGATTGGAAGGAAATTGTACCAAACCGGGGATTGATAGGAGATCCATTCAATCCCAAGACCCCGTTAGCTCCTACACGCTCCCATCTACGGCAACTAATGACGAAATGCTTAAGTAGTCGCCACCCTTAAGATATGATCTAACTCCGATCTCGATGTTTTGAATTGTTAGCTCACGACTTTTTTCGTACATGATTAGCACATTATTGCCACATTATTTCAAGGTGTTGCAATTTAAGCGTCAGGCAATCCATCCTCATTGATCGACATCCTTTCAATCTCCAATTTTGCTGGCATAAACCCCATGAAAAACCTCCTTCACCAGCCATGGCATTTTATGGTATAGTGTGCCATATATAGAGACTAATATTGGGGATGGCCCAAGAGATGTGACTCCCTAGAAGACTTGCTTGTTGGGTTTAGGTGGCCAACCGCTTACCTCAACAATCTCACCCGCCAGAATTCAAAACTCCTGTGCATGTAATTAAACAAAAACGTACTTTCCAATATGAACAAGAGTGTGATTGACTCCACATGAACAGATACAAGTCCGAATAAACTTTCCTTTATCCCAGTTCTAATCCATATCTCCAGTGATTTTGCAGCTTTGCTTACTTGATAAACAATGCCCGGAAGAAGTTAGGCCAACGGTTATAGTTATCCCTGTACATGATTCCCTTGGACTCAAAGCAAAGCAGTTTGATTCTTGGTCACCATCTGAACCCGATTCTTCACCTTCCTGTCTTTTTTCCACGAAAACCATCACCTTCTCTTCTTGTTTCCCAGTCCTCTTTATCTTGAAGCCCATCTTTCAGCACCCTTTCATGCATGCTCAAGTCTCTCTTCAAGCCTTCAACTCTGGTGAGGAAAAAAATTCTTGGAGATTGATGAGTACGCGGTACTTTTTCACGCCAGACTCAGTATGCAGTTCAGGAATTGGAGTTCCGTTTTCATCAATTTCAGCAGTGGGAGAAAACCGAATGGCGGGTGTAGGTGTACGAAATAGGACTTCTCGGTCCACCCCTGCCTCGTTCTTGATAAGGATGGCGATGAGGATATCGCGGGCAAGGTGGTTTAGTTTCCTAAGAAGGGTGTTTCATTACCAGAATGGATCACGGTCCGAACTTGGATCGAATCCATTTAATTCTGGAAGTTGGATGGCGATGGAATTTGTAGCTTTGGTGGTTCAAATAGTTGTTACAACATATACTCTGGCTGTTTCCAGGGAGGAAAGACCGATTTGGCCGATGAGAGTATGGGTTTCAGGGTACGATTTTGGGTGTATCATAAACCTGGTGATACTCTACTGGCGATATCTCCTTTTCCATACAACCCAAGGAGATGGTTTTGGCCTATCTGATGTAGAACAGCAGAGGAACACTGAAGAGTCCAGGTAAATCGATGCACTTACAATATTTCGAATTCCTCTTGACAACTACTTCAGTGAGCATTATGTCGGTGTCAGCTAGTTCAGCTGGCAAAACTCTTTGATATTGTACCAAGTAATTTGGGACTCTTCATGTCTACATTTGATCAGGATTTGGGAGCTACATAAAGGGCTAAGAGCGAATGCTTTATGTAGCAACCCAAAAGAAGGAGAAAATTGCCAACATTCATCAATACAAAATTCTGGCTTCGACAATAGTTTGACTATAATTAAAAGCTAGAATACTTCATCATACATATACTTTTTTTTGACAAACTTTTGTGAAGGTTGTAGTACAAAAAGGGGAGGTCAAAAAGAGGTTTTGGGTGCATCGATTCTTTGGGAAAGCTTATTAGCATTGCTTTCTAAACATCTGCTTGTCAAACACAATGAACAGGAGCTTGCATTTTATGAACAAGTGCCGGACTTTTGTGGAGTTGTTCTTTGCAATATGGTTTGTGATGGGTAATGTCTGGGTATTTGATTCTCGGTTCGGATCGTTTCGAAGAGCTCCAAAGCTTCACTTGCTGTGCATCTCCCTGCTTGCTTGGAATGCTATCAGCTACTCTTTCCCATTCATACTGTTTGTGTTGCTATGCTGCTGCGTGCCATTGATTAGCAACCTCCTAGGCTACAATATGAACGTGGGATCAGTTGATCGTGGGGCATCTGATGAACAACTTTCTAATCTACCCAGCTGGAAATTTAAAGAAGCTGGCTCTGATTTAGAGCATGGAAAGTCTATTCTTCAGAACGAGAACACTGTAAGTGCTTATCTTGTATTATTATCAGGTTATTCTATCCGTCATTTTAGATGCGACATCTTTTTATTTTTATCATGTCCCTTGACAAGAGACCTGAAAACAAAAAGTATGATAGTGCTTGACTAAATTGCATATGGTAAAATGGATATAGGCAATATTACAAAAAGTGGTGAGACCCACATAATACTTGCTACTTGACTCCCATGACTTCATGGGAGAGAGTTGAACATCACCTCAGGCAAAGGTGCCGTTCTGTTTCTTTGACCGTTGAATACACTGAGCAAGAAAGAAGTATGGAGGGTTGAAACTAAAGATTGAAGCTTTTCATAATGTCTCCTTTAAGGGATGGAAAGAGTGGCAAAGGTGCCTAATATTGTGAAGATGAGGGACACATTAAGCCTCTACTTTAAGCTCTTTGAAATTTGATTTGATCATTAGAAGAATGTTGGTATTTGGGTTTTGCTCTGCCAAAAAGGGCTAATGCAGATTTCTTCCTTAAAAACAGGAATGCTGCATATGTTTGGCAAAGTACAGAGACAAGGAAGAGATCAGGCAGTTGCCATGTTTACATATATTCCATCTGAAGTGTGTGGATCAATGGCTCAGAATTATATCATGCTGTCCTCTCTGTAAGCAAGAATTAGGGAGGTAGAATGCAACATGGCAACTTAGGAGCTGAAGTTGATTTGTTCTTACTTTTTTTCCCCTTTGAATTCAAGATGAAACCCAAATTGTTTGCGCTTACATGGTTACTTGAGTGATTGAAGTCCTTGTACATGGGTCTCACCAGTAACTGATGATATGTTGAAGTTCAGAGACAGGAGCCCATGATGTTTGAAACTTGGGAATCCTACCTCTCTTAAGATAAGAGAGTTGCCCACTCTCCCCCTTACTTGTATATGTTTCTGTCACTATTATTGTTATACAGATTGTATACACTTGCACAAAACAAAGTTATAGAGGGAAAATTTTTAGTACAGTGATGATAATCCATTTCTATTATGTGTTCTCATTTAGCTTCTTCACTTTGGGACGAAAAGAATTCATATTCAACTATCTTTTGAGGGAGACATTATTCGGTAGAAAGGCATCCCTCTCTAAACATAACTTGCGAGATGACATTTTGTTCCGTAGACAAAGTTTAAGCTTCAAGTGGTAGTCGGAAATCACGGAGTGCGATAAAAACAAATATTCCTTTTTCATTTTTTACGGTGATCTTCCTTATTGTCACGTCTAAATGATCTTTTCCAACGGACACAATTTTTTGGCTTTTTCTCTAAATTATGTATTACGAGATCTACTTAGTATATGAACTACGCTAGATTAGTTATAATCCCTCCCCCCTCAATTTTTTTTTTTTGTAAATACGTAGTACACAGTACTAAATGTTCTTCAGTAGTTGGTGTAACTTCTTGTACTTGTCAGGCTGGTCTCCCAGCACTGATTTGTTGAAGATGAAGCATTTGAGCAAGATTTGACTTTTGACCATGGAGTTACACTTGACTCATTAGGCACAAAGTACCATTTGAAAACTTTGAATGTGCAACACGTCTGACTTTTCTTGAACAGACACTGTGGAGCTTTTGAATCTCACCAATCCTGAACCCACTGTGGGGTAGAAATTTACTGAAGTATTATATTTGCTCGTTCCAAATTTAGGAATGATCCTAAGTTGCTAAACTGCAAAGGAAACCTTTAGGAATGATCCTAAGTTGCTAGTTTAATCTTATTAGGGCGTGAACCGTTCAAGAAAAATCGACACATGTTAGTTTGGTTGTGATACCACACGAGTGTTGATAAGTCTCACTTATAACTCTCCTTTCGAGTATGGAATTGGTGAATAGAATTGGAACATGGTATTTTTAAATTCGATTTAGATGGTAATCAAACAAGAACAACAGAATTCGAAGAAAAATGGAAATGAAAGTGGGTAATCAAACTGGAAGACAAAACCCAAAATGGTGGTTATCGATTATAACATTCCGTCTGTGTTTCATGCAAGATAAAATATTCAAGATAACGAAACTCTGCTGTGCTTTTAAAAATATATTTATTATCAAACTTGATCAACTTAACCAAAAGGAATATCTTCAACATCATCTGAATATATTATACGATCACAAGAAGGCCAGTTATGGCATCCCTCACTGAAGCAACCCAAAGTCATGTAACCATGTGAGGTGATGGCTTGTAGCTTTGTGATGTTAAACGCCGCCATCTGAATTGCTCCATCTCACCGTCTTTAAGCCATCATTATTATATTATTATTATTATTTTATATCACGTTTTTTTTTTGTTGCATTTTTTAGCAACAAAAATGTGTGAACTTCATGAAATTATTCTCAAAAGAATCACAAATATGAGTTTTTGGGACAATGATCATTGCTATAGTGGTTTTAGTGACAAAAACTTGTGACTAAAAGTATTTTGTCGTTATTTCTAAAATTTATAATGACACTTTTTAGTATACAGTTGAAAATCTTAATCCGTCTCTTGTATAACATAACAGGTTGTAGCAATAAAAAAGTGATAATATTTATTGTTAAATTATATGTAAGGATATTTATATATTCAATCGGCGCACTGTCTGTAAAATATTTCAATAGCTCGAATTATATATTCAATGATACCATGTTTTTTACTCCTTATTTTGTGATCCCTAATCACAAGGTCTTCTTGGATTGGACTTTTATTAATCATGTGGTACATGTGTAACTTGTATAATCATATCTCATATTAACTGAAACAACTTTATTTACAACCCACTTATTTTTTTCCTTTAACTACAGACCTCTTTTTCTATTTAAAAATTTTCTATTTGAAAAATGATTTAGCTGAGAGTTGGACACATACGATGCTTTATGATAAATTACCAGACCAATTCTACATCATCACAGTCAAAAGAGAATTTATCAAGAAATTCCTAGTTAAGAAGTCGTATAAGTCTTTAATCACTTCATTAAACGAATTTCGTTCATGATATATTTGTTATATAGCTGTGATTCTGCATTAGTCACTACTCCCTATATTAAAATAACTTTACAAACAAAGTCATTGTAACCACGTCAATATTACCTTCAAACGACAGACAATCAATAAGAACACGTTATTCAACCTAATCAAAAGTAAGAGAACGGTAACATCTCATCTACGCCTAGAGTCCAAGACGCACCTAAGCATTGTCGACGGCTCCATTATCCACCAACCCAAGAAACTTAAATATACAGGTAGAGTGTGAGAGAGAAGAAAGAAAACAAAGAAACTCCTATATGCCAGTAGAGCTGTCTCACTACACACACTGACTGACTTGCCAAGAAGAGGGAGAGGAGAGAGAGAGAGAGAGAGCCCTTTTGGCTGTAGTTTAACAGCAGCCCCATATGACTTTCTTAGCTTTTGCAGCGCATTCAGCAAAGTACGGCGACCCTCTCCCTTACTAATAACGACCCCCACATCCCCCCTCTCTGCGTCTACAAATTAACGGAACCAACTCCTTCTCTCTGTCTCTCGCTCTTCCCACTCTTCAAGATCTCTGATTCTCTTGCCTTGTCTCTTGGAGCGAACAGAAAGAGGAAGTAACAAATGGGCAGCGATCTGAAGGCGAAGTTTCTTGAAGTGTACGCTGCCCTGAAATCAGAGCTGCTCGATGACCCTGCTTTCGAGTGGACCGACGATTCCCGTCAATGGGTCGACCGGGTAATTGCGTCCTTTCACTCACACGCACGCTTTACTCCGTTTGTTTTTTCTTGGGTGTTGGGCATTTTGAATCTTTCAATGCTCCTATTCTACCCCGTTGACTTAATGTTTTCATTGCATCTGCAGTATTGATATTTGACCAATGTCCTTCTGAGTTTGTGGGTTATGTGATTGAAGTGATTCGATCTGGTAGCTTAAACTCCAGTTTGTAGCGAATTCCTCTCAATTGTCATGGCAGTGTTATGTTTTTGCTAGTGGCGTCTTTCAGAAGATATTTTTGTATAACAAAATCAGTAGATCCATACGAGGAAATCGAAGATTTCATTATGGCATGCTTTTGAAGGCCAAATGCCGCATTAACCGGTGTTATTTCCTCCAATCCTGATGCTCGATATTAGGTGCAACACTTACATTTGGCATATTTTTTGGTCTGACTTGCCTTAACTCGTTTTGATCAATGGTGATCCCTGAAATAGTACAACTTTAAGGGGTTTCAGTCGAGTTTGTTGAGAGAACCTTAGGGAAAGGTGAGAACGGCCAACATTCTAGTGTTGAGGGAGGTTATGAATTATAGGTGTTGGATTGACAAATTGGGATGGACAGGGAGTTTAAGCTGAATGGGACCTAAAATCAAATTGACTAAGCTCATATAAACTAAATTAGATCATTTGTTTTAACTGGATTTATAATGGTATAGAAGACTCAACTGAGAACCGCTTAGTGCAAAATAACTAAGCTAAATGATACGAGTATTGTTGACTTAATCAAGTCAACAGTTTGCGGCATAAGGTTGACTTAATAACCATGCCAAATACAAGTATAGACGGACCTTGCTAGTTCAAATCTCTTATGTGTGTGGGCGGTGGGGGGAGGGTCAGGGTGTGTGGGTTGTATGCTTGGGCATCCGTGCCTACTTGGTTTGTTCCCTGGCTTGTGTATAGCCATTACATACCAAACTCTTTATATTGCACCACTCCACGTCCCTTGGGAACTTTTGTTACGTCTAGAATGCTACACAAAGTCGTCATTCTCCCTTAGTGATGTCATATTAGTATTTTGGATGCAAGAAGTCCTATATTGTGTATTTTAGCAAAGCGGCTAGTTCAACACTACTCAAATATATGTAAGAGTAAGTTGCACATTTAATGAATACTCGCGAGTAAACTTTTGCGAGACCTAGAATTAATTATATGTGTGCATACGTAAATGCATGCGTGACACTATAGCTTCTTAAATCTGTTGTTGTTCTATGCAGTCTTTTATTTGAACCTCAGACTGACCACCTTGCCCATTTTTTTGCAGATGCTGGACTATAATGTACCTGGAGGTGGGAACAAAAGGGTCCCATTTTTAAAAGTTCAAGAAAAAATTTGCTTGATTTTTCATAAAATCGTTGTCCTAAAACTTTTGCTTTTCAAATGTGGGGAGCTAAAGTGACTTGAGTTTGTGCTTAAGAGATTCAATATTGTTCAACACCTGGACTCTATTGTTTTGTTGCAGGAAAGCTGAATCGAGGACTTTCAGTTATTGACAGCTACAAGTTCCTTCAAGAAGGAAAAGAACTAACAGATGATGAAGTTTTTCTTGCATGTGCCCTTGGTTGGTGCATCGAATGGGTATGGCAACAGAATAACTTTCCATTTCTGGCTCATGATACAATTGATTCTGTAGTTTGACTTTCGTCATCATGGCATTGAACTACTTACTGGCAATATATTGCAGCTTCAAGCATATTTTCTTGTTCTTGATGATATCATGGATAACTCTCATACGCGTCGAGGTCAGCCCTGTTGGTACAAATTGCCTAAGGTGTGTGTCTATAGTCGAAAAAAGTTCCTTTTTCTGTCTGTTTTAGCATGTCTAAATTATCAGTTTGATACCAGTGCATGATCAGTTTCTAAAATTTGTGTGCTAGGTTGGCTTGATTGCTGTGAATGATGGCATAATTCTTCGTAACCATATCCCAAGAATTCTCAAAAAGCATTTTCGAGGAAAGCCTTATTACGTGGATTTGCTTGATTTATTTAATGAGGTGGGATATTACGCATATTACGAGCGTAGTAATTACATTGCGATCAAGTACTGAATTTAATTTTCATCACAAACAGGTGGAATTCCAGACCGCATCTGGACAGATGATAGATTTGATCACCACACTTGTAGGAGAAAAGGATCTATCCAAGTACTCATTGCCTATGTAAGTGAGAACTTCACATGTTTGTGATCTGCTGTTCTTTTTTCCTACACTGTTTATTGTCCACTTTCCATTTCTCTGATGTACTCGATTTTACTTCTTATGCAGTCATCGGCGGATTGTTCAGTACAAAACTGCTTATTACTCATTTTATCTTCCAGTGAGTGAATTTCTTTCTACTGAATTAGTGCAGCACGTTTATTCTTATAATTATGCTTGTTATAAAGTCTATTGGAGATCCTTTTCCGATTATCCGAGAAATATAATGCTATTTGCCTATTTCTCTTCCTTTTCCTTTTTTAGAATGAACCTGCTCTACAAAGTGTTGTGATTCTGTAGCGCTGAACGGCCTTTATATGTAAACAGAATTATTGTTACTTTTTTGCTATTTTAAATAGTGTACTTCTTAGTTCCATAAATGGTTTTACAAAAGAAAAACCCGACTTTTTTTTTTATTAAGGTAAGCTTTTCCAATGCTCCTTGGAGCTATGTCAAGATTAATGTGTTGGTCTTTGCTTAACTTCAAGTAATGCAATGTCTTTATGACATTTGGTTGAATCTAATCTATCATTGTTCCCTGCTTCAAGGTGGCCTGCGCACTTCTAATGTCGGGTGAGAATCTGGATAATCATGTTGATGTGAAGAACATACTTATTGAAATGGGAACCTATTTCCAAGTGCAGGCAAGTGTTATTAAGCAGTTAACAATTATGATTCTTATTTGTGGAGCTTTGAAAAATACAATGGCAGCTCTGATGCTACTGAACATACTATTCTTACTTAATAAATCTTTGAAGGTTATAGCATGTGACCTATTATTGATCAGCTGCTTATATATGTGCAGGATGATTATCTGGATTGCTTTGGCGCACCCGAGGTGATTGGCAAGGTAAACTCCAGAAATATCCTTGTTGACCATTGATTTTAAACCTGTCTTGGTGACAAACTTGAAATATCACTTGATGCATGCATTTTCAGATTGGCACAGATATTGAAGATTTTAAGTGCTCCTGGTTGGTTGTGAAAGCACTCGAACTTGCGAACGAGGAACAAACGAAGTTTCTCTTTGTAAGCAAGGACAACGCCCCTCATAGCCCCTCATATTTATATGTCAGCTGCTATGGGTAATGGCATGCTAATCCTGGTGAACTTTACTCGCAGGAGAACTATGGAAAAGAGGATCCAGCCTGTGTGGCTAAAGTGAAGGAGCTTTATAATGCTCTCAATCTTAAGGTATTATCTTTGTTCCTTGAGTCTTTCTTCTCCATACGTGGGAGTGAAAGTTTAAATTTCTCAAAACCTTGACGTTGTAGAATATGCAGATACATATATCAACTCTACATATATACACACCTTGATACTCGGGGGAGTTTTAACTCAATGTATATATTTTCTTACTTGTTATGGTGAAATTTTGTAGGGTGTGTTTGAGGACTATGAGAGCAAGAGTTACGAGAAGTTGATCAACTTCATTGACGCTCATCCCAGCAAAGCAGTACAGGAGGTGCTGAAATCGTTCTTGGGAAAGATATATAAGAGGCAAAAGTAAGAGGTTGACCAAAACCAACTCAGGTTGACAGATGTTCTCTGCCTGGACATAAATTATTCTCATTCTCCAAATGGAGGAGGGATGTTATCTGTATCACATGAATCTTGTTTTTACTGATTTGGTTTTCACGAGTCTCTCTTTCTCCCGAAGCATCCGGCAATAAACGAAGTGTTGTATGGTAAGGAACATGAAATCAAATAAATCTCTAATCATCCTTGATTCCATTCTGGGTTCACCGTCTGCATTTTAGTCAACACCAAGTGCTTTGTTCTCTTGCAAAGTACAACCATAGCGGAACTAGAAGCAGTTTACCATGTTCATTTGTCAATGCACAAAGGCATTGCGAAGATGTTAGGTGATTTCGCTATATTTCTGACTAGGAAGAGGGCCTATCGTGAGAACACTTCTTTGATTGGGGTGATAGCTCTGAGTGTTCTTGAAGCCATTTTCAAAAGCTATGTATCATTGTGATAATAAATGCGACAAACTTTTGCTGCATATGGTTGGTTTGGTAAGATGTTATCAACTAAGAAGGCAAACCTCATAAAGGCAATGAATACACGTTCGTATAGCTTGAAAATGAGCTCAACTAACTATATAAAGGCCGCATTGGGAGTTGCTGGGAATGTGCACCAAATGGAGAATCAGTAGCTTGAGCGGCCATAAGTGTGTGGGACGATCGCTAGATTCCAATCCAACGACTTTGAAGGTGATATTGTCAAGAGGCGAAGTGAACCCAAATCTTAAAATAGGAGATCAAACGATTAACGTACAAGTTTATGGAAGTTGTTGCCTCTTTCTTAGCGCTTGAAAGCAAACTTGTAATTAATGAGCAGATTATCTTTTGCCTATTTCTTGATAAGAACTTATCTAAAAATAAAAACTTGAACTACAATAGAAAGACAGCGTGCCCCCAAAGACAAAAATAAGATTTTAATTAATGATGAGGGATTTACATAATAGAGATCAGCCCTAGGACATGAATTTTGCATTTGAGAGACAGCAAAAGTTCTAAAAAGAAAAAAGAAGAAGAAAAAAACTTGGATTCAAGTCATAATTTGTTTTGGAATGTTCAATTGTGTTGTTCTTTGAGTCTCCTCACAAGTACTTATGGTACAACAAAATATAAAAAAATAAGTATCAAATAGCATCTCTTTGGAAAATAACTTCTTTTAGAATAACTATCCTCTAGAAATAACCAGTTACATTTATCCCTGATTAATGAGCACACATTTTACATAAATTGGCTTCTTCTCGTGAGAAAATAACTTTCCAAGCTTCATCCGTCATCATCTCCTTTTTGTAAATAACAATAAAAACTTAATGCCATTAGTGACATTTAGTTAAAGACATGTCATAAACTTCAGTGAATATAAACCTATCCATAATGAGAATTTATTTGCCAGTTCAAACTGAAATCAAAATTTGGCTAAAGATATTTTGGTCCCCTGTTTAATGGTTTTGAAGTGTGCTGCATACTCTTGTGGCTATTGTGGAATGACCATAAACCGCTAGTTCATGAGGGGAAAGACCATGTGGCTTACCTTATTTCGAAGGTACACTCGCATTAGAGAATATTATGATCGTGCTGGAGGAGCAGCTATTGTGATTCGCATTAGACTGGCACAGGACATTGGCATTTGGCACTGAAAGTCTTGTGGTGGAAGGGGACTGTGGCAACAATGTCTATCTATGAGAATAGGGATTGCTCCCCTGGGAGTACGAAAGCATCCACCTTAAAAATCAATTGGTAATGAGGGGAGACATGCTTACAAGGCTTTTGTATTGAAGTATTGTTTGTTATTTATCTGATGTTTGATTTATATCTCTTAACACGCCCCCTCCCGTGTGCCCCGACTGACTTTTAAGTAGGCCTAATATGTGGAGATATTGAATGAGTGACAGTGAGGAACCAGTTTTTAAATTGTCTGTTGGGTCTCGATCGACCATCTCTGATGTCATGTGAAAGCATTCACCTCAAAACCAATTGACAATGAGAAGAGAGACTTACAATGCTTTTATATTGAAGTATTGTTTGTTATTTACCCGAGGTGGAATTTATATCTCTCAACAGGGAGGCTTGCTTTGAGTTATCTCCGACTGCTGCTGTGGGGGATATTGTGTGGCTCAGGCCCCGAGAACCCTAAACCGAGTTGCACACTTCCTGACAAAGAAAGCCTAGGCTTTAGTTGATCCTTTTGAGTTGGATGGAAACTGTCCTAGAGGTAGCTTTCACAGGCAGATTTGGATCCCCTGCTATAACCCATGGTTATAGCAGGGATGCTGTGATGGGTGGTGTGTGCGTGTGTGAGTGAGAGAGAGAGAGAGAGGGAGAGAGAGATGGGGGGGGGGGGGAACCAGCTGTGATGGATGTAAACCATGGTTACTCTCTGTCTTCCCTCTCTCACACCAACCATCACAGCACCCCTACTGGGTTACAGCAGATGATTCAAATCCTTCACAGGCATGTACCTGAAAATGGCAACAGAGTAAAAAGGGCCTCGTACACGTCCCACCATTTTTTTCACCACTCCAATCTCTGGGCTGCATCATTTGGGTTTGAGATGGCGCGACTTGCTAGGGTTGAGCAAGGGTGATGGGTTTCCTCGCGATCATGCGGCCTCTTGTTGTTCTTTCCGCGTTTCTTTCGTGGTTATGGCCTTCTTGTTTGTAGTCGTTAGGGCTTGTATGTTATTACATTTATTTATAGCTTAGTGTCGGGCGGGGCCAAAACCAGAGGTAGTGTTGTTTTAGTGGTTATTTGCAGATACTTCAAATAGATTCTATTAAGGACTAAAGGTCAGTATAATGAAGCCATGTCTTGTTATCAGACATCTTTAGCACTGTGATTCAAATGAAGTTACAATTGGACCTTTTACCACCACCCCAGAAAAGAAAAATGTGCGTTGAACAAGCTCTTGCAATTCATGGTTTAGTGGTTCATATCCGAAGCTTGAGCACCAGCCATTTATAGCATTGCTTATTGCCTCTCAATTCTTACGAACAAGAAATAATAATCTTTTGCCAATTAAGCATAACCATAAAATCACTTGAAAATGGGAGAAACGTTGTTCCTTACACGGAACATTGCATCTAGAATATGTGCGCATTACCATCAATGGTTGCTACCGTTGTCACGTGAACGCTTCACAATTGCTCCACTTTTGACAGTAAAGCCTCTAACCTTTTATGCAAGAAACTATCCATTTTTTGTCCCCCTCTTTCTTTCCCATTTTTCCACTCTCCCGGCAGAAGGAAGGAGATATTCCGGCAGCTCCAGCGTTTGCCGGTTTGATATCTCCTTGCATCGTTGTCAGGTAATTTATGCCTTAAATTGGTTCCAAAGGTCTTCTCATATGTAATTGATTTCATAATTAACATTTTCTTTCTTCACAACATGATATACATCAAGATTACCAATAATTTACAGATCAGCATTAGTTTTTTGGCGGAGTGTTCCAAGGGCAAGGGTTGTTATGGATTACGGTTTCAGTAACGTTTATTTTTTGTTGCAGAAAGTCTTTGTTGATATTTTTAAAATTTAGCAATAACTTTGGCAAAATAGTTCGCGATACTTTCTTGTTACATCACCTTTGCAGTAGATTCTGAACCGCATTGATAAGAAAAAGAAACTTTTATTCCCATTGTATTGACTCACTTGTTTGGATAACCAACAACCCCGACAATAGGTACATCGTCCTACAATCATATTTTGACATCTTTAAAAAAAAATTTGTTACTATTTTGATTATAAGAAAATAACTAAAACGTCTTGTATAACGACAACAGATGTTTTTATTGATTTTTTTATTAATTATTTTAACGATAATTTTTAGCGATACTTTTTTAACGTAACTGAACAACGAATCCGTGTTATTCTTCAACAGGATCGTCTCAAGATTCCAAAAGAGGAAGAGATGAAGGAAGGAAAGCGCCAGACTCGAAAGTTTGCCGTGCCCAAACTAGACATAAACGAGATCAAGAACCAGCCGTCGGCCGTGCAGCACGTGCCATCTCCGGTACAGCGAGGTGGCTCTACGGAGCAACCATCATCGTCACATTCCGGCACAAGGATGGCGAACTGTCTTTGCTCGCCAACGACCCATCCGGGATCTTTCCGGTGCCGGCTCCACAGGAACGCGGGGCTCGGTCAGGGCGGCGGGTCGGCTGGCTCTAGCCCCTCTGAGTAGGCTGATAACCATGCAGATACCAGGGGTTTCCAGGCTCAGATATGGTTTCATCTTCCGAAGCCAAGCTGAAGGCACTTATACAATGTAGTTGCAGAGTAGAGCAACGTCCGAAATAATGGGGTTTAGTGGCTACAATAACTTGTCCATGGCTGCGCTTCCAATTGGTGTACATTGGGCAGCACATTTGTACCCTTTATTGCAAGAGTACAGGAGGATGTAACATTTAGCAACAGATTCAACCACAAACTTTACCCTTGATAGATCAAATTATAACCTTGTAAAATCCCAAATCAACCAACAATTTTTTGGTTTTTGAATCAACTCCAACGTGTTCTCAGTGAGAATTGACATAAGGTTTGGCTAAAGAATGTGGATAAGAATCGACAGTAGGCGATTTTACAGAATTTGTCGTAGACAAAGATGGAATCCGGATTTTTTGTTGCTTTATTTATGGTATACAGGTGGGTTAGTCTGATTGTCGAGATTGCTGGTGACGAGATGGTGCAGTTGCAGTCAACCAGTCATGTGAACATTTTAGCAACCTTTTTCATCGGAAAATAGAGCGGAACGCAACATTTATGAAGGCCCATGGGACTGGCAATTTAATAAAATTGTTAAGCTAAACGTAAACGACATCACGGGTAAGCTTGAAAGTTTCAGGCCTAATTACACCATAGTTGTTAACAACCTAAATATTTCACATGAATATTCCAAGTTGCCAACACAAAACTTTCGCTTTTCTTTCTCAGCGCTTTATGGACTCTCCCTCTCCTTGCGATACTGGATCCAATAGGACCAGAGAGTACGACGAATCAAATCGTCCAATGCTCGATACCCGTGCGTATCACGCTCTGTTTTTCGTAGTTAAAGATGTGCCCGTTGGAGGAGACTCGCCTTCTTCTTCTGATGCTCTGCAAGTGTTTTCAGGAGGAAGAGAAGCTGGTGTTACCAAGGAGCAGAACACGTTCTCTAGAAGTAGGCGAGTGATCTCGTCAAAAGATCAGCACTCGAAAAGGGCTTGCTTCAAGGCTTGCAGTTGCTTGGTCCATCTTTTTTCAATTTCACACGTCCGATCCCTGTAGGAGGATCCTACAAGGCTTCCACTCAAACCGGGCTTGCTTCAAGGCTTGTAGTAACCTACTGTACAACAGTGGATCCTCATCTTTGTCGGAAGATCCTCATAGCCCTCAATCTATGTGTTGTTTATCCATTCCTACAATTTGTACCCCAATGTTGGTGACTGGAGATACCTCGCTTCAATTATTCCTGGGATGATGAGAGGGAGCAGGTCTTGCTTCACATTTGTTAATTCATTTCTGGTTTGCACGACATCAGGCAGATAAAGCAGCTAGAAAAGCTATGCTTGTCAATCGAGTAGATTATTATGGATAAGCTCTAGGGATTACGGATTTTTTACTCTCCCAAACAGTAGACTTCCCCAACATTTTTGCTTGTGCTAGTGCCCCAAGAAATTCTTGGATTTCTCGCAATATATATGAGATTGAATGCCATCATCCTTATTTGTATTCAACTTGGGAGTGAAATGCTTTCCATTTCAAAACTTGACGGTCACTATACAATGGGGGTGGGGGGTGAGAAAAGGAAATTTTCACATTTCTCGCAATAAGTGTAAAGAGTCGAATGCCCGGCTCAACTTGTTGGTCTAATCCATGTTGTCTCAGAAGTCGCAGAATTTCCGTAATAGACCTGCTTTGATGAGTCATCCCAGAAAGCCTGATGGCAAAAGAGCACAACAGAAGAGAGCAGGTATTAACGCAAGGCAATACAATTAAGAGGAAGAACAAACGACGGGATCTTAATCTGACATACACCCTTTTGTGAAGGCAGAAATTTGCACACTTCAAGTTTACATGAGACCCTCACTTCGGTGGTTTTATAATCTTTATTTATTTATATTTGCTTATTTTGCCCTCCCAAATACAACTGAATCTGCATTGTGTCCGTTCTTATCTAATTGAAATAGAAGATAGCTGGGAAAATACCTGCCATCCAGATGGCAGATCTCTCGAAAGCTCATCCAAATCAGGCTGTTGGTTTCCATCAGAGAGACCCTCGGAAGGATTTTGTGCCGCTTCACTTGTCAACTTGGCTCTCCTGCGCTTCACCCGTTCACGCCTGAACAACAGAGAGTAAAAAGTGCATGAAGAGTTGGAACGAGAGTAAACGTCATACGTAGGTTCCATGAGTTCTTCTAACCAAAATTTCATACCAATCACCACCTAACGGCTGAAAATTAGCATTGTCTTTGGCTTCTCCACTTGCAATCTGCTGAGCACGCCATTTCTGCAACCAAGAAACTTTTAGGGACCACAAACAGCTGACAAAGACATTGAAGCAGAGCATAAGCATTTCCGACCTCTATTTCTCGTCGTCGTTTCTTCTCTAAAATCTCACAAGCATCTTCTGGTTCATCTTCCTCGTCTTCATGCAACTCCTCTTTTGCAGCTTTCCACTAATGGAACAGCATTGGAAAGTAACTTAGCACTCTTAAACATACTTCACACGTCGATGTTGAGTTCGGATCACATACTAGATAGCGTAAAGTAGAACAGGATAGAACTGTACCTTGTCCACCAAGCTGGACACTTTCTTATTGGACTTTAGTGTGGATACAACAGCAACGGTCCGCTTCTTTTTTTGTGAAACTGGAAAGAGAAAGAAAGCATTGAGTTTTCACAGTATGCCATGTCATTCACTCATTGGTCCATCAGATCTGTCAACTACATTCAAAGACATCCTGCAACTTTTGCTGGCAGTATAGTATTATCTCCTTTATAGTATAAGCAAGCAGTTCTCAACCAACTGTGAGTACTGTGATACTATTGGATGCAAAATCCAATGTGTATCCTCAATTGAAATAAATAGTACCAACATGTATATACTTTACAAATTGTGTGACTACCTTTAGATTGAACCTTTGGAACGGCTGCTGATGGAGCAGAAGTTGTAGTAATGGTAGTGGCAGTAGCAACTGCAGCAGCGATAGGTGTTGATGACACAGATATACTCTGCATCGTTGATCTGGTTGATAGCGCTTCAACAGAGAGCGGATTACTGGAAACCTCAGCAGAAACAATTTCAGTTTCCCCACCAACTGAAGAAACACCGGCTTTGGCATTCGATGCTGAAGAGTGGCCTGTTTCGCTGCAGGCCTCTCCTAGTCCGAGGTGATCAGAACCAACGTTACCATGACTAGGTACAAGTACTCCAGAGGTTTCTACAACACTAACCCCAGGTACATGGGGGACAGTTCCATCTAAGTAGCCATAATATGCTACAGGCTCGAGCGGGTTCACTACAACTGGAGCAACACTAGGGTACGTGTTGGGTACTTCATAATATAGCTGCGGAAGAGAAACAGCTATCTGACATGCATCAGCTGGTACATAAAAACTATTGCTTGGAACTTCTGTGTTCCCTTGCCCGTAATATTGAAATTGAGAACCTGGATAAGTTATGTTGAATGGCTCTGCATATGAAAAAGGTTGTACAGCCTCCACATCAGAAGGCGGTGGCGGAACATGGGATTCAGGTGGCTCATCAGGTGGTGGGGGAGGAAAAGGTTCATCATCAGGAGGTGGTGGGGGGATCCAATCCTCATCTGGTGGAGGTGGAACACCAACCACTACCTCTGCCTCAGGTAATTCATGTTTTGCAGGTGGAGTAGAATATACAAGTTGTTCCACAGGGGCACAATACTGGGCACCTGTCGTATCTCCAGTTGTTGCGTCGCTTGCAGCATATGCATCTTCAACCTCCATCTCCACATCCATGTCTACATCTTCCCCAGACAGCACCACACTCTTGGATGCTAATTCAGCAGTTGTAGCAACTCCACGGACTTCGCCAGGTCCTCCTCCACCACTATCTGAAAGTGGACCAGATGATTCAACTGGCAACACATGTTCAGTGTTAAAAGAAACAGTATTGTGTGTCTCCTGTGGGAGCTCAGCTACATTACCATTGTCAGGAGGACAGATTGCACTTGTTTCTTTTGCATCAGCTGTGATATCATCAATCCTTTCTTGTGGTTTATTTGTTGCTTCAATATCACACACATCTGCTGATGCGAACTCGTGACAAACTTCATTGACAGAAGCTTCAAGCTGTTTAAGCTGCCTTTGGGAATGCAGCCAAAAAGGTAGCAAGGATGACCCATAAGAAAATAGTGACTTGATGTCGCATAATCTAATCTCAACTTCCAAAATGTACTTTGTTATCCGTTCATTTCCCAGGAGGTGACCCTTGGACCTGAAACATGTAACAGATAACAGGAGAAAAAGAAGCATGAATACCACAAACAAATATAAAGTATCCATAGAATAGATTAAAAAAAAATGTAAGGTGTTTGTCACAAATTACACACACACACACACAGCAGAGATAAATGAGTTTCAAAGGCATATACCCTTCCAAGGACTTCAATCTATCTAACAAAGATTCAGTATGTCTCAGAAGATGAGACGAAAGATTCACATAGTCCATGTCCTTCTCCAAATCAACGCCAGCGGCACTGCCATTACCCAAAGAAGCATCCTGTGATGTAGAAGATAAGTTCCCAGGTACAGTAGTTCCACGATACAGTGCAATGTTTGGGACAAAACTATTTTCTACAGTATCTCCACTGACAGCATGGCCCCCCTTGTAATCATATGCAACGCTACTATTATATCTTTCATTCACCAACTCCATTTCGGGCTGGTGCATATAAAATTCTTTGATTTCACAACTTGAATCAGTGGCCTCCCTAGATTTATCAATAGGTTGCACAGCCATGTCACCATCCAATCCCATATCCGAAGTCAAACTTGAAATGTTGGTGCCCATAACAGGATTATCTCTTCCTTCAGAACCAACTTCAGCTTTCCGTTCAACATATGATCCAGGTACATCCCAAGAAGTCTCCCCAGTCATGGTATTCCAGTAATAATACTGATTACTCTCTTCATGCAGTACTACCTTCCAGCATGAACCCGCATCACCATCAACTTGAATGTCGGAAGTTGCAGCAACAGATACTTGTTCTGTCGATTCCACTTCCCTGTGCAGATCATCCGAGTGTAACTCGCCATTTTCTCCAACAACTCTCTCCTCAACATCCACTGAAGCAGAAGCATTCTCTATGTTATGATGTTCAACCTTCTGAGCAGAAAGATCTCTGTCTGCGGTGCCTCCAACGTCTTCACATCCTTCAGTAGCAGCTACCTTGGCCTGTTTGTGGAAAATAAATACAAGTTTAGCACAGAATAGCAGTAAGCAAACTCCTTAGCCTGTTTCACAAATGCTTCCAAGATGACTGCGGAAGCTAATTCAATCCCCGATTGACTCGCCTAAGACAATAGAAACCAGTTCTGCCTCTGCTTCTCATAGCTGAGTCATTCATAATGATAGGCCAAAATATTGTTCCTTTCAGAAAAATATTCTATTACCTTCAAAAAAAATATACAACGGTATTATGCTTACCAAAGTAACAAGCGATGTTTAATTATTGTCTCTTTCCCACTTTCATGGCAATTGCCCAGTACTGAACAAATTAAATAGAAATGCTCCCCAACCTAAGTCTCGCACATAGTGCCTCAAATTAAAGGTTAGCACAACAAAGAAGATAGGTTTGACTTACAGCAAAAATTATGATCAACGGGCCTGAATCACAAAAAAGAACAGTTCACTCAAAATAGAACTGGTCGTATACCACCTTGAAGTTGAGTTATATTAAATCTAAGAGAGAGAACCATATCATTGTTGAAAAAACAATTGGTGACTAAAAAAAATATATGAGCAGCAAGCCTCACACTACCGCTGATTTGAATTAGTAGTTTACCTATACGTGCTTCCTTACAGAGAAAAATACTACAAAAGCTAAATTTACTTAAGCTGAAATTATTACAAGAACACAATCTAGAAATAGGGTAAAAATTTACTTTGCTCTTGACAGGATAAAAAAAAATTCTATTTCTTAATTCGTGTATTTGCCTTGTACAAATTCCAGTTACAGGAGTTTGAAATACATCAGCATTGCTTTACAACAAAGGCCATGGAAAAAAGTACCTCGTCATCAAAGTCAGCTAAAAAATTCTCCACAATGACTTGGTCATGATCTTTACTCAACTCCTCATCAACCTCCTCATCACTGTATTGCCCGAGTAAGAGCAGGGGATTCTCTGGCCGTTGACCTGAAGATAAGATACGAGAATGTCAATAACAAAAAGCAATGGCAGGTTACTGCCCACATCAACGTAAAAATAAAAAAGTACATGCAGCCTAACGTAAGGCTGCTGAAGCAAGTACAAAAAAGAATAAGTTCTAAAAGATTTGGTGAAAAAGTTTCAGCGCATTTAGCATACGTTCTTCACAGCCACCTGTAGCACATTAGTAAAGTGTCAGTAAGGCATAAAGCAACTAAAGCCAGAGACATACGAACCGAATAGAATACTATCTTGTTGAAATCTCCAAAAACGCCTTTGATGCCGTGCCGTCAAAAAATAGGGCATAAGAAGTCAGGAGTTTCATTGAATAAACCATTGTGGCAGGACCTCACGAGATCTGATGACCAATAGAATTCCCAATACCACGGAACCCTACAGTCGGAAAACAAAATCTTGGGGGGCAAACAACATGTCTCGCACAATGTAAAATCAATTATTTCCACCAATAAAATGCTGTCAGATCATGTCCTCTCTACATAGACTCAGTCCTTTTGAAGAAAACTGACGGAACCCACCTGAAGGAGATGGTGAATTGGGTAACCCAGCACGACTATTCGAATCATCGTCCCCTCCAACTTCACCTTTATCGGATGAGCCACCCAAATCTCCTAAAAGGTAAAGCGAAATGCCAAAATAAGCAACATAAAATATTGAAACAAGTCATTGATCATCAAACCATACCCTACAAAAATCTAACCCAATTAAATGAGTTAAAAGAACTACAAGCGCAACCTACACCACATCGGGTATGACTACAAAGTTAAATTTACTTATAAAGAGAGGAAGTCAAAAGTGCATACCAGGGAGCATTAGGACCTAGGAACGTCAACAATAAAAACAAAGAAACAAATATCCCATATGCTGAATTCAAGAGGAATGAGAATTTGTTTTTCATTTTCTTTACTCGTTGAAGAATGCATCATTCTGATATGTCAGCAAGCCATATAGGGGAGAATTAAACGCCTGAACATTCACCTCACTCATCACTTTCTCCTCTCATTTTACTATTAAAAGTACAATCCGGAGAAAAAAAATTAGAACCTAGGAATATTACTGATAAAATTAAAGAAGCAACTATTCCATATGGATTACGGGACAAAAACCTTTTAATCATATTTAGTCATCGCGGACTGTACGCTTCTGAAAGCACTGCTGCCTCTGTTACAAAATCATATTACCCTTGACTTCTTAACAAGTTCCTAGGTTTGAAATTAAAAACCTAAACATTCACCTCACTCACCTCCCCCCCCCCCCCCTCTGGTTTGGCTTGTCAAACCATTCCAACCTAGGTATGCGCCAAACCGATCTCTGAATTAGAAGTGAATTTAGTTAAATAAATTACTCTCTTCCAGATTGTTATTGGTTAAAAAAAACATAGTACTCAAAATCTTACCAGTACAGGTACACAAATTCCTACATTGTAATTGAACAATTAAATAATCCAATGTCTTGACAAATTCCTAGGTTTGATATTGAACACCTAAGCAGTCACCTCACTCGTCTTTTCTTTCCATCATTAGACTTGTCAAACGATTAGGCACCCAAATCCTAACCTAGACTTTCACTGGAACACCAAATGGACTTTAATTCAGGTTCCTAGTTAGTAACTAGGTAGTCAAATTCTAACGTCCATATTTGTTAAAACATCAACAAACTGTAAAATAGAGCCGGAGTTGGTGATTTAATTCCTCTTAATCAGTGTGTTCTTGTTACAGAAAATCAAAATATCCAACCCCCTACAAGTACACATACACGAGGGTCGATATTGAACAACTAAACATTCAATCACCTGTCTTACTTATTCCCCGGTTTGACTTGTCAAACAATCAGGCATACAGGTTATAACCTGGATATCTCTAGAATATCAATGGACTCTACTTAAGGATCGTAATTAGTAATTAAACTATCTTCTTTCCAAAGTGTTATTTATCACAGGTATCGACTCATGACATTCATACAACTACCGGAACAAAATCATATATGACAATCGTCCGTATAGATAGGAGAGAGACTGGTGTACCAGAGGGTTCCGCAAATAGATCAAGCTTGACTCTTCTACCGGCTGAACTCATGGCTGCGAGCCGCCGCTCTTTTCTCTTCCCCATCAGAGATTGATAATTCAACAGAGACCGATTATCTGAAATCGCAAATTTGGATCGAACTGAAAGCTGTAGAGGTGGCGAAACCCTAGGGTTATTATTCGAGGTACCACGATAACAGAAAGGATGCGGAAAGGAGAAAAATCTGGAAATTGAAATTAAAAGAACCGTTTTATAACTCTGTAAGGCCTTTTTGTATACTGTTTTTTGGGGGCCCATATCTTCGTTACAAGCCCAGACGCTGCGCCCGCTTCTATTGTCAAGGCCCATAAATTTTATTTGGGTTCGTATATAATTCTTAGTGGAAAAAGTAATTGTGGTGGTGTTACAAAAGTTTTTAGTGGCACTGTCCAAGACGTAGCTTTATTTATGTTTATGGTATTTGCGAGGAGTTCGCAGAGCGTGGCAAGCAGTAATTGATGGACCGATGGTAGTGTCTCGGGTATAGGTATCCTAACCTCTGATCTACGAGATCTGTGGTGGCGACATGTAAGTGAAAGCTTGGATCTCGCCACGTCTTTTCAGAATCCTAGATTTATGTGATTTATCGATCTAAGGAATTTGTACGATCCACGATCTTTCTTGACCGGTTTTGGTGGGTCGGATGGAGGATGTTCTGAATTTGGGGCTTCTAGTCTCATGTCGAAGGTTGCTAAACAAGAACTTCGTAGATGATCAGTCAAAGATGAAGCAACAGAGGTCTGATCCTACTGGGTTCCCAATTCTCTTCGGGGCTTATGTATGAAACTTCTGACTCACGCTTTTAGCCTTCTTTAGTTAATAATTTTAGTGGTTTGTGGGGCATAAATGTGGTATAACCGGTCTGATAGTAGGTCTTCTTAGGGGGCTTTTTGGAGGGGTTCTTAGGTTTCTGATTGTTTTCTCCACCTCTTTACTTTAGCTAGGTTATTGTAGGGGTGGAAGTCATGGATAGGATATCCTAGCGGAGGGAAGGGTTGGGGCCCTGGGATGGTGGTGAGTCACGTAGTTCGGTCTCTCGTTGGGTAAACAGTTTTGAGGGTGGGGTTGGGTACTTAGGACCTTCTTCATTTGTTTAGTCTCTTGTTATGGTTGATTTAAGTCTCCCTATTTAGCGGTAGGGTTACGTTGGTGCGTTGATCTTGCGGTGAAAAGTAGTGAAGCTTGCGTTGATGGTGATTCCTTGCTTTGTGTAGTGCGGCAGTTTGCGAGTTTTGCGTCATTTGTCTCCTCTCGTGATCATAAATATATTTTATTTCTTATGAATTTATATTTGTTGAGTTAGTTATGAGATGATATAGTGTAAAGGCAAAAAAAAAAGAAAAGCTAATCTAACAAATCTCTGTGACCCTTTGCTTTACCGATGCTAATATTTACTTATCTACTAAAAAAAGGGAAAAATGCTATTTTCTCCATCCTTATAAGCTTCTCATCCCTTTTTTATTGCAAAAAATGTTCTTTAATCCCTTTTTATTGCTAAAATACATTCTTTTTTCATATATATAAAGATAAGAGTAGCATTGATAATAAAACGCTTTTGTTACGATTACGAGAGTCTGAAATGCATTTTAACATTCATCTTTTAGCAGCAAATAAGGGTGAAGTAGCATATTCGGGAATCTCAATAATTGTTTGAAATCACGTAGTTAGCATAGCTTGTTCATTGGGTTGATTGAGATACATGTTTGTGACTAGCTTAATTTTAAAACATCTGCTTACCCCTCACCTCAGGGTGGTTTTTTTAGTTTCAAAGTTGAGCTTGAAAAACCCATGATCAGAAGCCTGAATACAGTATGTCAAAGTCATCACAATGATAAACGAGTGATTAATACAACAAAATGAACGTGCTAACGAACCCACTAGTAAACCTATCTCATTGAATGCTTCCAAACGATTACCCTCTCGGGATTGCTTGGAATCAAAACCATACTAAAGTGAAAAGGAACCGGTCGAACACTTGATACAGGAGAGAGGCAAGACTACAGGATTATTTTTTTGTCTGTAACCGATGCAAAATCCTCTTCCTTGCAACCAGGCCTTTACGTAGGTGCCGGGAATCTTTTAATCCCGGTACCCCTTCAAAGGCAAATAAATTCGAGCACTAGGGATGACGAGTATGGAAAAGCTCATTGACAAGGCAAAAATTAGAATTGTGAAACACCATTTGATTGCGCACCAGCAATACAAGTGAAGGCCTGGGAAAATACAAAAGAGGAATGCGGTAAATTAAACCACAAGCCTAAATTCCCGTCAAAGCAGACCGATCTTACTGCCTCAGATTGCAAGAACAGATGTGGAAGCAGTCTCTGCATGATGAAGACACAAACGACATAAGATAATCTCCCTTAGGTTTCAATGATATATCATGCAGCCCAAGTTGGAAAGCGATCCCAATACATTGCTTAAAGAGAAAAATGCTCTTATGAGGGAGATTCAGCTTCCAAAAGGGTTGCATGACTCCCGATCAGTGTCATAGACTTGGCGCCACAAACCTTTAAACGTAGTTTTGACGCGTACAGTACTTTCTCTAGAAAACTCGACTAAGTAAACTCTCAGCTTCCCAGAGCATCCGTACACCCGCTTTTGCTAGGAGCGTCAAACTCATCCATTGAATGTTCTAGAGACTCAACCCACCTTGGGCTAAAAGTTGGCACAAGTGATTGCAACTGATCTAGTGCAAATGGCCAGAGCTAGTTGCTCCGGACCAAAAGAAATTGGAGAACATGGAACGGACTCGGTAACAGAACACGATGCTGGAAAATATATCACTGACATATTATAACTGAGCGTACGCCATAGCACTGATTTAATCCCAGCTCGACTAAGAAGTAATCCCATCCAGCCTTGACATTTTTGTCAAATTCGATCCAATAGAGCACACATAATTTCTCTTTTACTAGCAATCCAACCAAACTCAACCCAACTGCACTTCAAAATATCTGTCCGAACCCAAAAGAACATGAAAAGTACACCTAGCAAACCTGGCAACTCTCCGAGGAGTGTTCACGCTAACATTAAGTGTTGACTGGTCATAATTAATCACTTGACCTGACCGGTAAAAGTAGGCTGCTATAGTGCGTTGTAGACAACGGACACATTCATAAGAACGACGAAAGAAAAGTAAACTGTCATTTGCATAAAAAAATGCAAAATGGGCAGAGAGCGTCGAGAGACAGCTATATCCCGCAGCTCCCCAAAATCCACGCCAGCACATAAAGCCGCAAACAATGCCTTCGCACCCAAAATGAAAAGGAAAGGAGAGAACAGAATCCCTTTGTCGAAGTCCCAACAGGGGAATCAACAACGCTACTTGATATTCCATTGACCAACGCTGAATATGAGACTATAGAAACACATTTGCATTATCAACCGAAACCCAACCCGAATAAAATCCAGAAGTATGCAACACTTGTTCCAAAAAATCCCAACGAATACGACCACAATCTCACTCTCTATGCATAATAAATTTAACCAGCTCCCGGGCTTAAATATTTGATTTCCAAGTGTCAATAGCACCAAATCTCCCATAATGAACGAAAGAATGACAACAGAAACAGCAAGGTGGAAGGGGCTGCTACTAGAGCCGCAGAGCAAGCGTTTGTTCCACCCTGCACCATTACTAAAATCAGTCAACCACTGGGTTTCCAACAAGACACACCTTTACAAGGACCTGACAGGGAGGGTGCTCAAATCCGCGTCTAAAACAAGTTTCATTTAGGATGCATATCACTGCTTAGGTTTGTAAATTTGTATGATAAACAAGTTTCAGGTACATAGACACACCATCCCCATTGTACTGGGAACAATTAGCGAAGCCTTCCACATACGAGACAACACAGAAAGACAGCATTGTGTGAGGATATAATTCTGTTTATTTCTTCGGTAAGTGATGGCATGACTATGATATTCTGCCTAATGCAATGTTTAGCTTTCTCGGGTATAAAGCAACATATAAAGACAACATTCTGCGACTATATGAAAATCCCGGTTTTGTTTCAGATTTTTGGTAAGTGATTTTTATGATATCAGCATTAGCATAAGCACTTGTATAAACAATAGACCAATGCACTGAATGCAAGCAAGAGCATAAATTGCAGCAGCTGCATAGCATAATTTGGTAATATGTGATTCACCTGTATATTCATGTATATCTCTTTTTGATAACTGGACCTTTGCCCGAGTAATTTCCAATGTTGAGGGCAAAAACCTTGCAAGACTGGTAATCTTTACTTCTGAGCTGGATCCGGAGCACTAATACTTCGTCGCCTCCCTTTAGAACAACTGACGCTTCAAACAGTACTTTTTCCTCTAATATAGCAGACAATTTCCACCACCACCCCCAAACAAATGCAGAGAGTGCAAGTTGTTCCATGAGGAAAATAAAATAAACAGAAGGTAATTGAATCATTTTCAAGACTTGCAATTTAGGGAAACATAGACATCAGCAAAGGAGGCAAAATTCAAAGCAAAAGCATTATCTACTAAGTAGGAAACAAAAGTTAAATCGTTAAAATTAAAAACAGAAAGGCAACCACAGGTCTTGGTGAATACACACATATGTCACAACAATGTCCTCTTAGGCTGATAACCAAAAAGAAGGCTGCATTCCTAAGCAGATCCGGAGTCAGGTGTCCTCAACTCTCGAGTGAAATACGAAACTTGGGAATGTGGTAGTGATGTCCCTGTTCAAGTAAAGTATGTAGATGTTCAGATGTAGTAATTGACAACAGAAACTAGCTAAAAAGAAAAGCACAAACATCTGCGAGCCATTGACATCAAAAGAACCAAAGTGGACATATACTGGTCAAGAAGACTGTGAACCGGTTCACTTGTTGAAACCAAACAGGAAAATGTAATACCACGGTTCAAAAGGATGTTCCAGGTTCTGACAGCCGGTGGAGCTGTTTATCATTGTACCACATGCATAGCTGTTGTCATGCGTGTGGAGACGTCATCTTTTAGCGGCAACGCCAACATTTTCCCACAAAAAGCATATAAAGTAGTGATAAAACTCAAATATTACTTTAAGAGAGTGCATATCTAGCAAAAACTCAAATTTTCTTATAGAGAAAACTGAAAAGATAAATTAAAACTGCATGAAAACTCTCAAAATGATTATTTCTTTGAACGCAATAGAGGTAAAAGTTCAGAACGATTATATACTCTAATACTAGCTTTGCTGCGTAAAATTTGAGATCTATTGGAAAGATTGATGATGAATATGATAGCTTCAAACACCCCCCCCCCCCCACCCCCAACCCAACCCCACTAACAAACAAAAAAAAACAAAAGAAGCTGGTCGTGCGTATAAGCACGAAGCAAACAGACACAAAATGTATTAAAAGTTCCTTACAAATTCAATATTTACAAGTTGGAAGCAAAAATCCAGTGTCCTGAACAATAGAAATCACACAGGCCTGTCCTTGGGGTCCTTTTTCTATCAAATTTCCTCTAAATTGTAAAATGAATCTATCTTTAGATTCAACTAAACCAGTCCAATATTCCACATGTAATAGCAGCAGTTTCAATAATAAATACAATAACAATTCTGCTTGTAGTACACAACTGTTGATACAGGAGAAACGGATGAAATTGATCTATATATGACAGAGTAGGTAACACCAGTGAACCACTGGACTTGCTGTTCTTGGTTCATAGTGAGCCAAATTTGAGAAAAAAAATATTAAAATGTTCATCAATATGCAAGTGAAGAAGGAAGGATAATGTAATCCAGAGCTTACTTGAGGTATTGAAGGGTCATATTCTTCAAAAGGGATGGATGTCGCAAAACTAGGCTTCTCCATTCTTCCTTGTCAATTTTTCCATCATGTTTTGTATCGGCTTCTTCAAAGGTCTAAAATCATGCCCAAAACAATATATACAATCCAATTATACGCTTTTAGAATAACAAAAACCAGGAAGAAATTCTTAAAAACATATGCACTCCGCACCTCGTAGTGTAATTTTGCACCACTAATTTAAGTATTTAGCTGTTAATGTCGTAAACAAGAAATTTAAGGATTTGATACAAGAGGACAGTTAACTAGTTCTATGACCTGTAGCATGTGTACCTCCCTACCTCCCTCTCCTGAAGTGGTGTAAGATGGCCACAACTTACATGCTGGCTTCTATAACCAGGATCAGCAAAACAAATTCTACATGCACTTGCTACCTAATAGGCTCACTTAACTAAAACACAGCGTTTTCCAATACAAAATTTCATCAATAGACCAATAAAACTGACTTAATGAGTCCCATGGGCTTACTATAGCAATGCTCAAAATGTCCATTAACCTAGAGGACAAGCAAGAAATATTAATTATGCATCACCAACTAGCATCTTTGAGCAAATACGTTACAACTTACAAGTAGAGATTTGAACAACTAGGTAGTCAGTTGACTAGCAAGACCACTTACATTGCAATTTAACTACTGGCTACCACATCCCACGGACACAGTATAACTTACAAACTTATATTGGTTCCATGGTATGGGAGCTCACATAATCTACAAAGGCTGAATAACAGAGTATACTGCATTCATGACTAGGTAATCAGTTGACTGGAAAGACCAATTACAAAGCACTTCACCTACCAGATCCCGCAGATGCAGAAGGAACTTACAAACTTACAAAGCTACCATATTATGAGAGCTCACATAATATGCAAAGGGTGAATAACAGAATACATTGTATTCATGTGTAGTAGAGAAAATGTAAATGCTAACCGCCCACCAACCAACAAGAAAAGCCAAAAGGCTTATATCAGGAAGAGGAAATACCTTGTCGATGATACTCTCAATGACATCATCTGAAAGATTCATACCAGATTCAGCAAGGGTAGCCACTACCATTTGCTTCACCTACAAAAACAGAAGGTGATGAAAACTGAAAAGTCAAAAACATCAGAGGAAATTTTACAGAAAGTGGAACACTCAGTACTATTCAGAAGTCTTCTTCTTTAAAGTCCAAACCAAGAAAAGTGATTAAACTCTAAAGAGGGTTTCAGGCTTATTTTGTGCTTCTACTCCTTCCACACTGACATGGTCTATGAATCAATTTTACACAACCACTTACAGGCAAAGAGGATCATTTCCATTATTTCCTTGTAAAAGTAGAAACATGATGAAAAATATAGCTTTAGAATGCAAAGGCTCAGACATGATGTCAATTCAACGAAACAATACATTTACCGTTTAAGTCACTTTTTTTTTTTGGTTCTTTTGCTCTCTCTCTCTCTCTCTCTGTGTCCTTCGTACTAATGTAGAGATCATCCACAGGTGTCTATAATCATCCACGAGGGTTCTAAAGGTTTGCTTTGAACAGGAATAGACAGACCAATACCAAATTTTACTGAACTTTTAAATATCCATCTGTCAGAATTCATTCAGATATGCAGTTGCAATAATAAAAAGAAAAGTCTGCATCTAAGTTTTTGGCCCTTACCATGATTTTATGATATTCAAGAACATTCCAAAAATTTAACATCCGTTAGCATAACTTTGTTGAAACATTCTAATAGCAATTTAGTCAAGTAAAAATAAAAGTTTCTGATGATTTCGTACTGCTCTGATTGCAAATTCACATGCGATCAATATGATTCAGAATCATTGGGAGTGAAGATTGGAAAACATATTCCGAACGTAGGTAGGATCCTCAAGTCTGCCAATAACTTGGCTGATAAGTAGGCAGAAAGATGTAAGGGAATCCCCCCCCCCCCCCCCCCCTCCCTCTATATATGTGCATCTGAACATATAGATATCCATGTGCCTGTAAGTGTAAGTGTGAATAAAATCCATCTGCAGCCACTGTAGTCCAGTTTACTTCAACTTCGGTGGTAGTGACTTGTCCACATTTAATAGTATTCAATGCAAAGAAAGCTTTTAAGAATAATTCTACGCTAAATGTCACCGTTAATCAGACACCTTAAAGATTGACACATCCACACATTTTTTCAGAACAAATTCAGTATAATAGTGCAACTTAAGATCCCCCAACTTGGTTGGAGAGATGTAGTAATATAACACAAAATTGTCCCTTCAGCAGCAAGACAAAAATATACTCCAATTGATTTAGGATTCATCTCACATCACTATGAAATCAGTAATCACCTCTTGCCTCTCGATGAAACCTTGCTGCTTGAGATCATATAATTGAAAAGAGACTGCAGCATCAGAAGTATTGGAACAGTCAGGAGAGATACTAACACACGTGCAAATGCTAAATCCGCATGAATAACAGCATATGACATCAGCTAACGTACATTCAATCTTATCGTCGATGGGGGCATTTGGATGAAATACAGACAGTGCACGAGCGAACTCTTCAAAACCCAAAATACCGTTATGTTTCGTGTCAAACAAGTCAAATACCTACATCAATGAGCAGAAGAAAGCAAGTAGTATATTAAGCTATTTTGTAAATCTTCTGAATGGTAAACCAAAAATATGAAAGGCAAAAAAAGGTCGAAGTACATATACCCATGTATGAATGATAAATAATATCCCATTTCACTTGCAAAAAAAAACAATGCCGGAAACACTAATAATGCCTTTTAGTATCACTCTTACAATGCTTAAGCAGAAAAAATGGAATGATTTACAACAAAACGGAGAGAGAGTATTATTTCCCTCATTTATGTTATTTCACACATGTATTGGGGGCATATAAATGCATACAAGTTTATTGATATGCATGTCTTTACACCTCATTGTGCCATCAGTTAAAACATCTAATTGATATGCATGTCTTCTTTTTGTATGTTTTTCTTGTCTTAATTCATACATCTGTGTGCGTGCTGGAAAACATGAAATACGCGACAATCTGAAAGCTCGTCTGAAAGATATCTCTACTTATTATGGAGAAACAAGAACTGTAAAGTGCAAGTACCCGATCAGCAAACAAACTCTCCTTTTTGTTCGTCTTAAATAATGCCAGTTGAAACTCTTCCTGCAGTATCATATGTGAAAAAAGCATCAAAAACTCCAGTTAAAATGTGACAAATACGCGCAACACGCGTACGCCCACAGACACAGGAATTCACATGAACACACACAGAAAGCAAGCATAAAATCATGCTAGAAAGATTGCATCTTCATGTAAACCAAAAATTGCCAACATGCATACTGATAACGAGCTGTAAATGAAAAATATGGACCTTGTTGATCAGTCCATCATCAATCACTGCACTGCTAATCTTCTTAAATAGCTCATAAAGTGCTTCTATTTCACTTACACTAACTGCATACATTTGAGAAAACTCACAATTGTAAGTACAAAGGAGATGTTGTTTATCCATCATTAAACGAAACAAAAGGTAAATTATTATAAGCATCAATAGGTGTATACATGGCCAAGTAAATTGGATTTAAAATATGTAACACCATAATATTTTCTTGTTCCAAGCGTTTATACACAAGAACATAAAAATTTGACAGGTTTACTTATCACAAACAAAATATTCTCTACAGGTAATCTGGGGAACTTCACCAGGAAGCTAGACCCCTACTACAAGTCTTTCATGCCATTATTATATTCAAAATTCGAGAAAGCCATCAAACTATACAAAGGCCATAAGTTCCTAAAAGTTTAATCAAGAACGGAATGCTTATTCCAGTTACGGATGGTCAACCAAGTGAGTGTGGGATTGGCTGGTTATTCTGATTACAACTAATTATCTTTTCAGAAGACAGATGAGAATACGCTTCTCGAGACTAGAGGAGAATAATTGAACCCATAGGCAACAATATAGTTGCCGATAACATAAGTGAAATTACTATCTAAAAATTACATCGCAACTAACTTCTTGTTCCAGAAATTCATCATATGCATTTGGGATATCAAGGAAAAAAATAAGTCATGAGAATACGGCAACTGCATACAAACTGTCTCTCTTGCAAGGATTTCAGGATCCTCTAGGCCCCTTGACTGTTTATAAAAGTCAAGATCACAGCACTGCAGCAAGAAAGCACATAAATGCTGGACCCCCTCTAAGCACTGCAACATGGTATTTCCTGCACATCAAAGCACTCCATACCTATACAAACAAAAAACTAAAGGCCACTCAGAACTTTATTATAGTGAAGAATGATAGCACCAAGGCAGGAGTAGTAGCAACCTGTTGACCATTTCCTGCTTCTGCTAAACCAAAAAAAAAAATGCAAATGACTGTATCAAGTGGAGCACTCAAAGCTGTATCTGTAGATCACCAAAAATAGAGGACAGAAGATATACTATCAAGTGGAACTTTGAAAACAATAAACAAGTGAAGACAAGATGTCCAAGTATTTTGCGAGGTAATGGACAAAACTATCATGGAGAGTCAGTACTATACTTTCTAGTTTCTAGAAACGGTGCTATATTTTCAATTATGTTTCCAAAGATGACATTATATCTGCCTGAAAGTGCCAATCTTTATTCATACAGTTATATCAACTCTAGTGCTACGGATTTCAGTATGTTAGTTGTACACAAGCCAGGATATTTACTTCGTAACCAATCAGTAAGTAAGATAGTGAATCCTCTTCAGAAGCAAACCGCTGAGAAGAAGAAAACTCTGCCATCTTCTTAGTCCCCTGATCCATTCATTGAGGCACTGATCAGTCTAGGGAACCCATGCTTGGTCTACTTCATTGAACTAAATGGTTCTCATAGCAGATTTGGAGGTCGAGTTGGTAGATCATCTCATTCTTGAAACCATGCTGCCAAAGAGTTGTAAGAGTTGGTTTTTTTTATTTCAGGCATTTGTGGGGTTATGCATGCCTACATCAGTTGGGACCTTCTAAATTGTTCAGTGGAGGTTGATTTCTCCAAGTCTTTCCTGGTGCATTTGGAGAGAGGGGAAGGGAGCAGAAGCCCCTGCCAAGCTAAAAGCTTATTTCTGTCTTCTCTTTTTTGCTAGGCTGAGGATACTTTTGTCTCAGCCCCATGATCTATGTTACATATATTCATCAAAATTCGTGAAGTACCCGTATCGGACACTCGACACTTGGACATGTGTATGGGATATGTGTCTGACACAGCTCATAGGCTCTGAAGCACGGACACCTCTCCTAGGTGGAGGTTTGGTGTCCTAAACGGACGGACACTCCGACACCCTCCGGACACCGTCCGACACGTGTCGGACACCGCCAATCGGTGTCGGAATTTATTATTATTATTTTTTATTTTCCGACACCGTGTCGGACACTTCGTCGAGGAGTGTCGGACACGGCAATCGGAAGTGTCGGAAGGTTTGGGCCAATTTCAGATATATTGAACTATTACCGTCTTCTTCACTCTCACCTCACGGTTGTCTTCTTCTCTCTCACCTCGAGTCTGATGTCTGCCGACCACATCAAGGATGTCGCCGGTGTCGCTGGTGTTGCCGGAGCTGTCGCCGATGTTGCCGGAGCTCAATCGACGAAGATCCGAAGCAGAAGCCAACGGGATCTGACGGCTACAGTCGCCGAAGGAAGAGAAGTTAGCTGCTACCGCTGTCGCCGTCGTCGCAGAGTCTCGCCGGAGGTCCTCCGCCGCTGACCTAGGTCTCCTTCTTCTCTTCTCCTCCTGTTCCAGTCCTCTCCTCTCGTTTCTTTCTTTTCTTTTTATTCTTTTCTCCTTTGTCGTCTCTCCCTCTGTTTCTTTCCTGTTATTTTTTCTTTTCACCCTTTTCTCCTTTCTTTCTTTTCTTTTCTTCCTTTTCTCCTTTCTTTCTTTTCTTTTCTTTTCTCCCTCTTTTCTTTTCTTTTTTTTTCTTTTCTCCCTTTGTCGTTGCATTTCCAGTACATTAGACTAAATAAATATTGACCAAATAAATTATGACTTGTATTTAAATTCCTTATTTTGACAGTTTTTCATTTTTTAGATTATAGAATATATTTGATATTTATCATATATATATATATATATATATATATATATATATATATATATATATATATATATATATATATATATAATATTAAAAAATAGCGGTGTCCTGCGGTGTCCAAAATCTGATTTGTTGAAAATTGCGGTGTCGGTGTCCGACACCGTGTCCATGTCTGTGCTACCTAGCTCATAGGATATGCCACAAAGAACACTATCTTAAAGTGTTTCTTTTAATTTGTTATTGCTTTGAGATGGAAAAACATTCAACTAAAACAATGTGCGTTCACAGAAAACACCATTTTACCTAAGGAGTATGAGTAACTAAAATATAGTAATAGATAAAATATTTTGCAGTGTCCCCATGTCTTGGATTTTGAAAATTAGACAAATCTGACACTACACATATCTGACTAGGACACTCGTACCGAGTCCATGTAACATAGCCCATGATGCCTTTCTAGACAATTTGGACAGCTTCTGGCTGTGCACAGGTAGTTCAACTTGTAAGGTTTTCCGGAGCAATTAGCTCCCTCCGATGGCAATTTTTAGTGAATAAATATCGACTTATCAAATAAAATGAAGTCTACAAGTCAACAAGTGCTTTTGCTTTTACAAAATCATACCCCAATGGCTTTGCAGCGCCCAGAGAAATTCATTTTGGTCGACTGTGGAGTAGGTAAAACAATAAGACTGAAGTAATAAAATATTTTTCTTCTCGCAAGCAAACAAGGTTATGTAAGATACCGGATCCATAAGTAATAGTCGCAATTGTTGGTGTGAGTGGAGGGATCCGGATCCATTGATAAGTTCTCCAATTGGCATGTTCAGACAACAGTTATTTCTCCCTCCCTCCCTCCCTCCCTCCCTCCCTCACACACTCTCTCTATCTCTCACAAACACACAGACTTAGTTGCTATTGTACACCCCAACAGATAAAACTGAGTTTCGTTTCAGTCTCAACAAGAAACTTAGGTGGTGGTGATGCCCAGTCTATACCCTTGCCGTATAACTTATAGCTATTGTACACCACAAGAGAAGAATTTTGAGCACCTCTCTTTCAATGATAAAAAGAGTTTGCAACACTCTATCAGAGTTTGGGACGGATACAAGGATGTGGCACCCAATTTGCTGTTCCTACCTCCTCAGGTTTCTCAAGCTGGGATGGAACATCCCTATAGTAATCTATGTGTGGCTATATCACATTTGTAGACTTGTACAAAACATACTGTTCCTGTTTTAACCCCAAACAACTGTGAACCAGCTTACGACAACATTGCTTCAAGACTTGTCTTTCACTAAAAACCCAAGAAATTCTTAAGAGCAGCCTCTGTAATGAAACACTATCAGTGCATGGAATTCCTTCCATTTCCTAGTGCTTCCTCATCATCAATTAACAAAAACAAATACGATACTATACCTAGTTCAAATCACAAAATGGTTGTATCCCCTAATGCGGCAATCCTTACGGCTACTACTATTTTAGCAGCTACACTTGTTAACGAGGGAGCGATCACAACTCCAATATCGATAGATAAACCATAAGCAGATCTAAAAGGGCAACAATCAGGCGGATGAAGATCAGAGCTAAAACAAATCGATCCGAAGCCTAATCATTCAATCCATGGATTCGAAAGTGTAAAGCTTTCAAGCAATTGGAGTAAAACATGAATAGAAACCGTGTATAGATCTAGAAAGCTACGAAATTTGCATGAAGGTATGCTGAGATATGGACGTCAAAAGCTTACCCTAAAGCGGAGACGACGGTTAGCTGAGTTCAGGCAGAAAATAATGAAACGGAATACGAGCTGCTATAAGTTTGGAGGAGTTTTATTTTCCAAAACCAACAGGAAGAAAACAAACAAACGAAAAGTTATAAAACTGACGGCTTGCAGTGCATTGACATGACGACGTTGATGGCCGGGTGGGGGGTGGCCAGGTGGGGGCGTGGAGGAGCAAATAAACGCTTCCATGATTTTGTCCGCATTCTCTTTCACAATCTTGTTTCATATCTTTTGTCCTTCCTTTTTTTTTTTTTTTTTTAAGAAAAAAAATATCATAAGATTGCAAAATATTGGTCCCGACCACACCATATCGCTATATATCTATATTGAAGGTGCTTGGTTGTGGTACTGTAATGGTGACTTTCGATATGGTTGTGTTTCGCGGTAGTCATGTCTACTGTGATAGTGTTTTGCCGTAGTGGTTTCAGGGCTACGTCCTTTTATGAACATAAAACAGCAATACAACCTATTACAGAGGAAAACTTCAAACATTTTGGAATACAGATAGAAGTTAGATTCTAGAAGGCAAGCACGGAGGTAATGTTAACACTTGGAGTTTCGTCTAATTTTAGTTTCTAGAAATTATGTATATATATATTGTCCTTAAAATGTTTGTTCACTGTGTTGTATACAAGGCCAGTGTAACGAGATCGCTTTCTGTCAACTAGATGACTCTGATTAGACGGAGGACCAAAAGCTGCGTGCATATATCGACCTTGTGTATATGAACAAGAACAAGTTGTTTTGATTTTGGGGGTTGGGACTTGGATGATCCTTTTTCCCAAAGCAAATTGAGATTGAAATAAGAGACTAGAATTTCGTGCCAAAGTGGGAGGAGAGGAAGAGCGTTTAAGAAGTGAAAGCAATGTAGATCACCTTCAAAGAGGTGCGCGCGTTGTACGCCTAGGCGCAAGGCAGGGGTGGAGGCGCGAATAAAAGTCCAAAATTTTAATTTTTGATTTTTGCATTATGGCATCATGTATACCATTCGTTGTTACCTTAGATCCCCAATCAATCGTATTTGTTGTGAATATTCCCCGTGTCAGTGTTTTGTCACAGACTGTTGTCCCCTTTCAAGTGATGTACTCCTGTAGTTTACCTTGAAGATGAAAAAGATAAAATTGAAGAGAAATCTCAGCCTAACTTGGAGCCATTGATTCTCTTTAAAGAAATCATTGTTGCGTAAGTCCTCACCGAATATGAGGATGACATTGTTATGTTAACTTATGATTAATTATTTCTCATTGAATTAAAAACTTTTTCTAGTATTAGAAGTTTGTTAAATTGTCATGATTTTAGATTTTTTACGTGATTTTATTTGTTTTACATACTAATATCTGTTTATTTTTATTTTGTGCATTATTTTGAAAAGGCGCGAGCCTAAGCCTTGCGCCTAGACAGCAGGGATCCTTAGCACCTCAGGTAATCCCACAGTTTTAATAACTATCTATCCTACCGTTATCAATATTGGTATCTATTACGCAATAAACGCTTTTCTTCCTCTCTAGATCTACCTTTCTTTCAACAAGAATATCCTCTGATTTCATTCTATTTAGACCACTTTTTTTCACGAAAAAATATTTTCCCTAAAATTATTTTCGAAGAGAGGGCTCTCAGAGACATGTACACATGCGAAGTGCGCCTAATTCCTTTCCACCATTGGAGCTCAAGCACGCATACAGTGAACCACACATGTGAGAAGGCGTTATACCAAAAAAGTATATTCCTTGTACCAAACAAAAAAAAATGTGCGAAGGCATAGCCGTGCCTACTTTATGTTATTAGAACAATGTAACACTAGCACGTGGCCACTTATACTCGCAACATTTCATTTCACGCGTTCACATTACATCCCTTTTGCATTCCTTTTATGAAAAATGATTATCAATAGGATTAAATGCACATAAAACCCCATACTTTGGGGTCATTTACACGGAACACCCCAGGGTTTGAATTTTGATCCCCACAACCCCAAATTTCCAATTTTGGTGCACGCAGCACCATTTGACGGTTTTTACTCGTTTTGGTGGAATGTCTGTTAGAAGCCAAAGGGCACAGAGGTAACTTCCTCCATATATCCAACATGGCAGCTGCGTCAATTTTGATTTTGTAAGGCATATTTGACCGCCGGCAGCATTGAGACGGCGTTCTGCCGGCGATGGCGCCGAAGGGCACTGCTGCTCCTCGCGGTGGTGCGTATCTTGACGGCATGGGTCAGATGGCGGCACTAAGCTGGATGGTGATGCCGGTCCTTGTCGATGGTGGGTAGGCGGCATAGTTGTAAGGCCGTAATCGTGAGGCGACGGTGGCGCCGATTGGAGTAGTTTATCGTGGTGGTGACGCTTCGCCGGAGCTTGCGATAGTGTTGCTCTAGTGCTTTTCGGAAGGCCTGCCGTGGTGGCAACGACGACATCTTGATGGGATGGTGGTGGCCGCTTGATTGCGACGGTGTCGGTAGCACAGATCTGGAGGAAGGATGACGGTCCCTTGGTTGTCGATGGCCTCTTACCTGTGGTAGATGGCCTGGCTATGCGCGGTGGCGGCGCTAGGTACTGACCCATGGCCGGCGGCACTGCCATGGCTTCTTCATCTTCTTCATCTTTGTGTGAGAGAGATACAGAGGGAGAGAGAGGGGTAAAACTCCAATGTTCCGATGATGTGGTTGCCAACAAGGATATTTTAATGAAGTGCCCATTTTGACCTCGAAATTATAACAGCCGTCCTTAAAATTTGAATTTCAACCGTCAAATGGTACTGTGTGCACCAAAATTAGAAATTTGGGATGGTGGGGGTCAAAATTCAAACCCTGAGGTGTTTCGTGTAAATGACCCCAAAGTATGGGGTTTTATGTGCATTTAATCCTTATCAATATGTGAAGAACTTTAGTCTTCCCAACGTTCGGTGTTAGCGAAGCATGGTATTGTTAGCATGGCACGTTTCATCTATAGTCGATCGTTTATAGAAGCCAAGTATGTATATGCCACTGGCACAGAGAACTGAGCCGCAACTACATCAAGGGATCCATTCCCACAACCTTTGGTCAGCTTCGTCTCACCATTCTGTAAGTTCACTTTTATGCTTGCGTATCTGCAAGTCCTTCTCTTTCTGCTCTATCAGAATGGTGGAAATGCTTTTGTTTCTCGTTTTGTTTTGGGAAACCGCATCCGTGGTTCAATTCCTAAGGAAGTTGGTGACATTGCTACTCTTGAAGAACTGTAAGTAAACTAATGCAGTTATGTACGCAATGGAGTGCATTCAATATTGCTTTTTTGGCTCTAATCTAAAGTTACAATTACAGGATCTTGGAGGATAATCTGCAGCTTGGAGGAGCTCTTCCCGAAAACCTCAGAAGTTTGAGTTAAGGAGACTGTAAGGCTACTTCATTCATCTTAGGTTATTGTACCTTCTTTTTTTTAACTAGAAACCAATCTGCCTATAATTAATTGTCTTCCATTCTGGAAAAGAACTAATCATTCTTTGCTAACATATATACACTTCAATAAAGTTGGCACGAGGGCTTGACGTCCTTTGTTAACCGAGTAATATGTCCTGGTAAATTTCTGTATTTGTTATGCCAACTTCATTGGGTGTTAGTTCGTATTTTATGTTGGAGGTGAAGAATCTTTATCCTTTGCTTCTTTAAGCATGCCATCGTCTTTTCTCATCTGTGTTCGGACTCATACTATGCGTTTAATTTCCCATTGAAAAATTTTCAGATGTATAAGTTGACAGAAGCTTGTTCTTCTCCCTTTCTGCATGGGACTGAAGGCCTACGTCCTACAAGAGCAGGGAAATCTCCTAGAACCTGTTGATCGCGGTCTTGGTTCAATGTATCCTGAACAGGAGGCTATGAGGATGCTAAACATTGCGTCGTTATGCACCAACCCGTCTCCCATTTTTAGGCCACCCATGTCCTCTGTCGTGAGGATGCTTGAAGGCAAAATCCCGGTCCAAGCACCACAAGTCAAGCGCGGTCCAATGAAGGCGGACTCGAGGCTTAAAGGGTTTGAGAGGCTGACACAGGAAAGTCAAACAAGGGCAAACTTCGAAGACAGTACATGGGCAGTAAGGAGTCTGTGGAAGGATGAAGGTCCATGGGTGAATCCCTCGATTTCAATCCAAAGTCAGGATGAAACAGCATATCCTTCTTCAAGAAGCCATCTTCTCCAAACATTTGCTATTTGATTTTGGAATCATTTTATTGTTGGAATATTTTAATAAAATAAAATGTACATTATAGCATCGTTATTATATTGCAATTTATGGTTATATGTATTTATTTACATGTAAATTATGAAATGAATTACAAATGCAATAATGAATATTATTAACTCAAATGTGTTTATGGTGTATATAATATACTTTATTATTTAGCATTATTGGGAATGGTTATGATTATTCCATGAGTTACAAATGCTTTTAATCTTACTTATGTGGCCAGTAAATATATTATGTTTGGCCAAGTATATAAGGTCATGAGGTGTGATATAGAAGAGAAGAAGCAAATATGCTTCTAAACAAATATGCTTCTAAACTTAGTCTTTTCTTCTTTACTATCACAATGTTTTTTCTCTATATCTATTATATATATTTTTATATTTAGACAACATGATCGTGGACTTGTTCATATCGTCTTCCTGTGGACGTGCAAAAAGAGGAGACATAGCTGCGTCAATGGGTTTTATCTTGGAGACATTATCTGCCGTCAAGACCTGCACGTAGGGAGGCGATAACGTCTTTAGGACAGTGACTCTGTCACGACTCTCACGGGCGAGCTATTTTCATATCATTTTAATAATCTAGATTGCATAATTTTATCAAAAGTTCATATAAAATTACTTTCTATTATTTATTATTATTTTGCTATGTTTAATCTCTTGATATTGTCAATATTTTGTTGTGGAAAATACAAATCAAAGCCTAAATATTTCAACAGTTAAAGACGATATCGGTTTTGATTTGTATAGTTTTTAAATTTTTTTTTTTTGAAAGAGGAAAATAAATGTTTTTATATCTGGCATTGTTTTTCCTCTGTTGATGTTGTGTTTATGTGTGTCACGGAGAAAAATAGGAACCAGTGTTGTATAGTGTGACTTTGGGCGTCTCCTAGTTTGAGAGATGTGCCCTTTGGGTTCAAGTCTTGTACTACCCATTTTACGGCAGTGGTGCTCTTGGCGGTTTTTGCGGCAACTTATCCGTTCTTGGAGGAGCTGAGGCTGAAGAGGATGGCCGTCAGCGATGAGAGCTTGGAGTTTATAGCGACGTCGTTTCCGTGCCTTAAGTCCCTGTAGCTGTTGAGCTATGATGGATTCAGTACTGATGGGCTTAAGTCCATAGCCTCTCTCACTGCAAGAGGAGGTGGTGGTTTCAGGTTCTTATGGGGCCAGGAGAATAAAAAAAAAAACAAAGGATTTCCATTTCTTAAGGGCCAACACGCATGCAAGTGTCGAGGACAGGGAGTCTTTAACTAGAGATGAGTGAGTTACATTGAGGCACCATGAACCATCTGGGTGCTGATTCTCCAGAATCCAGTCCAAGCATTGAGGAAAACAAGGCTGGTCTGAGACATTCCTGGATGGAACAACAACAACCCATACAGTTTCATAGAAGGAAACCGATAGCCTCACCTCGTCAAACATCTTACTGATTCTTTAAACTAGTCCTTGACCGCCCAAAGCACTATATTTGCAGCTCTCTGCTATCCGCTGTGGCCCAGAAGATAAGGGAGGTGCTTGAGTAGTTGGTGGCCATGAGGTTGGCAGCTGCGTTTTTGGCCAATGAATTTGAGCCTTGTTCATGCTTTGATCAAGGGCCAATGGACAGATGATGAAGACAAGAAATTGATAAGGCTGGTAAAGAAACATGAAGTGAGAAAGTGGGCACAGATAGCAGAGAAAGTGATCGGTAGAACAGGAGAGCATTGTCGCAAGAGATCGGCAACTATTGGGCTGTTGGCAAACTTTATTGTATTCTTGCTTACATAATTTCACATGGACCAAATTTTGCCTCCTGTTGTCGGTACGAGGGTCGAGATACAAGGCGTCGAAGTCTTGGATGCAAAGTTCAGATGACAGCACTTGCTACAAAATATCATTTATGTTGGTCATGGAAATCTCCGAACGCTATAAATTGAATATTGATACGAGATAGTGATATTTTCATATCACATTGAGGTAAATTCTAACTTATAATCAGCTATTTACAGACTTCATACTTACATATATATATATATATATATATATATATATATGGCAATAAAATGAGTAAGAAAATATGCATACCTTATGAGTTATGTTTTTAGAGCGATAAAATTATGAAATAGAAAATTAGGCTATACAGCTCATGAGGTTCCATTGTGTTCAATTACTATTAGGATCATTATTTTGGTATGCATGTTAGAAGACTAATAATAGTGCTAAAGTTTTTTTTTAGATAGTAGCATCTCTACAGAAATGTAAGATTATCAAGAGTTGGTAGCTAGTTTCACAAGTTAATCAAGTAATATGAAATGCAGTCATATTGCAAAGGGAAAATTAAGAATTTAAGGATTATCTACTACTTTGTGCTTGTGCTAAGTTGTAGATCTTGTGTTGTTTGTGACCATTTTATCAAGTTATATTTATTTGAATTGACACTATGTGACATAGTGTGGGTTCCTTGCTAATTACGTGCAAGTGATTTTTGAGTTACTAAATTTGACAGCATAATGGTTAAAAAGGTAATTAATTTGACTTAAGGCATTATTGTGAGACAATATGTGTCGATTCAGTCTTGTATGAAATATTTTTTATTTGTGTAAATTTTTTGGATTTCACCTTTGTGCTAATGAGTTTTTTTTTGTAATGTCTGAAAATTACATGATTTAGTTTTACGACCACGTAAAAATAGTTTATAGCGGTTGTAATAAAAGGGACATTTTTTCTTTTAAATAAATATTTTTTTTTGAGATTTTACACAGTGTTATAGTCAGTTTATGGAGTTCTCTTTTAAAATAGAAAAATTTTCATGGATTGCCAGTTTTTGTAAAACAAGTAACTTGAAGCTGATTTTATTTTATTGAGTGTGTCTATGAAATTAATTATTTGATCAAATTATGGAACTCCTTACTTCAATGTTAAATTCTTTGATAAATACATGACTGCGAAATGTGGGGTACATGATTTGAAGATAATTATGATTTCTTGAGTCGTGTGTGCACAAAGAAAATTAGCGACATAAAGAACATCTATATATAATATGTTCTTAATTTTAAGTCTATTTTAGCATATCGCATGTGTGTATGCGTAGTGAGATTATGTGATATATCTCATGCATATATTTATGTTTCTTGCGCTCAGCTTTGCTAGCTTGGATCTCTAGGCATGTATGGTTGTTATGTATAATTGAACAAAAATCGTGGAATTAAAAAGAGAATAAATAAATAAATAAATATATTGCAAAGTGGATGTTGCCAAAGTTTAGCGATTATACTTTGGTAAAGATGTTAAATCATGATAATCCAAGTCTTTGATTTTTTATTATCTTTTCATAGTTGTGGTACTTATATGGCATCTAAGTTTCTAAAATATGCATTGCGTTGAAATTTTGATATTTTAAGTCTTGGGTACCAAATATTTGTCACAAATTCGAAACTATATTTTGCGAGTGAATTTTATCTAACTTTTACAAAGTTTGAGAATTGAAACTCAAAATTCGTGAAATTCATTAGAGAATTTTTATGAAGTTGCTATCGATATGAGATTATGTTATGCGAAGCGTGATGAATGTTGAGGAAAATATGGCTCCTAATAGGTGAAAGACTACTGGTCACAATATATTGAAAGACTGGTTCCTAGTAGTAGACTACTGATCGAAGGTTTGATTCCTAGTAGTGAGGCTACTGACTAGTATCATCATTGATACTAAGCGAAATGGATGTTACCACTTGAACTTGATTTACTTGATGAGATCCATAATGTTGCTTCGATGTGCACTGTTGGGCCCTTAAAATTCTGCAGACTTGTGATACTTCATCGATGAAGAGAAATTAAGTTATAGAGACTTCATAAAAAGTTACGCAACTTGCCTCGGGACTAGCGCAGAGGCTAGATCCTTTTTCATCTGAGGCGGATGGGGTGAGCCCACAGGGAGTCACCAGCGGGAGTAACCCATCCTTTGTGATTGGAGATCCCATGAAGAAGGTTCAATGGGTAGAAACAACCCGTAGAGCGTGACTCGTGATAAAAGTAGCACCTTTTTGTTAATAGGAGAGTGTCTCCTCCCCATCCGTACGGTGCTTGTGCTACTTAGTGTGACGTCCATGAAGGGATTTTCCTTGAATGAGCCCGAGCCGAATATTTTCGCGAGGTACATGTTACATGTAACCTTGGAGGACTCACCTAAGTGAGAGTGGTCGTGAGGCCGTGAGTGTGGGAACCATGGGCCATTCCCTAAAGACTCTCATGAGAATCAAGATAAGAGCGCATGGCCATTAATAGCGCTAACCCACGAACTAAGTCCCATATCAGTATTGTGTGTGTGACAACTGAAGTTTGGCCAATGGACCTAATTTAAGGCGTAGTCCATTACGGCTCTCTCAAATGAAAGTTGTCGACACTAAGTGTTGGTTCAAGCCCGGAAGGCACCAACACCTATTGCACAGTACAAGTTGCCCATCTTATTTATGTATTTATGAATAGTTCCTTGATTTTGGTTAAGGGATTCTTCAATCCTTGCCTTGGAATAGGAATAAGTGGAAGAAAACGGATTGATATTGGTTCAATCTGATCCATTCTCAGAGATCAATCCTGAATCCGATGGATCGTTCCTTTTTCTGTTATACGAAATAGGGGATTTCACTAAGTTGATTCTTAGAAAATCTCGAATCAAACCATTTGTCCTTATTTCAACAAAGGAAGCGCGGGCCTCTTTAATAGAAGAACTTTTTTTCTCGTGGTCCCAATTCAATACTAAACAAGTCCGAACTAATTGAATACTTGCGTCTGAAATTCCCCGAGTTGGTTTGCCATTTCCGTAAAGGATATAATTGACAACTCGAAGTTGTACATTATCCCTTTCCGGCAACAGATCCGGGGGCCTTCTTTTGTAAGTGGATTTCTGCTTGCGTTCAACACTCGTTGCTTTAAGCAGGCATTGTTTCTTACATAGGAATGGCAATATGGGTATTCCAGTCTCCGTACCAACCTCATTCACCCCACATCCCCCATTTTGTCATGTTTGATTAATCTTCCCCGTCTTACGGTAAAGGATTTGATTTGTGCTTCCAACATCTGATGACATTGTGCATATCAATCAATATCCAGTGAGCACTTAAAACTAAGGTAGTGTTTGGTAACTCTTTCAGTTTTGATTTTCTGTTTCTAAAAAAACAAAAACCAAAACGAGTTTAATTTTTCTTTTTTGTTTTTTTTACAAAAACAAGTGGGTGTTGGATTACTCAATTTTTATTTTGAGTTTTTTTTTCTTTGGCGGTGTGCGGTGGCGGTGGCCGACGGTAGTGGTGGGCGGCCGTTGGCGGTGGCTGGTGGCTTCCAGCAGTGGGTAACTCAGTGGCGGTGGGCGATGGCTGCTGGCGGTGGGAGGGTGGTGGTGGTCTCAAAATAAAAATCAAAACTGAAAATCGAAACTCATTTTTGGAATTTTTAAAAATAGTCATGATTTAAAAACTGATTTTTTAAACTGAAGAAAAAAAAAATGAAATTCGTGTGCCAAACGCGTTTATTTTCTCTAATTTATAAAATTGGAGAAAAAACAAAAAAAATAAACTTTGTCAAACGGAGCCTAAGACTCTTCAATGTGCTTTATTTCTTGCTATGGTGAATATCAATCATCTAAGTACCTTTAATTGTTAAAAATACCCAATACCGCTAGTTTGTGTAAAGTGCAGAGCCTAATTCCATTGCATTTCTAAGTCAATGTATTGGGTGGTGGATGCCAAATTTGTGCTTGAGCATATTATCGTGTTATCAAAGCACTTACGTGCATTTACACAAAATGTCATCTTGTGCACTTTTTTTTTTGGATTAAAGAAAGGCCGGACTGCAAGGTTCTAATCCAACTAGCAGGGAGTATTGCACCTCGGAGACTTACAAGACCGCCACATACGTATGAACTTCCGATTCCCGCATATATGTCGAGGCTGAAGCGCACAAAAATCAGTGCATTAAGCACATGCCGAGTGAAGACGTAAGATTGTTACCAACAAGTACAACGAACGTAATTCGAACCCGAGTAAGAAATCTGGATTGAGATCCTAGGACTGCTGACTGCTTAACCAACTCTTGTTGGCTATCTTGTGCTCTTACGTGCGAAAGAGAGAAACTTTTGGATGCAACCCCCTTACAGCCACATGCGTCCAAAACCAATCCTAAAGAATAAAGCGAAAGCAACATGGCTATTGTACACACGTACCTATTCTTCTAACCACAAGCATTGCTTGTTTGCTATCAGCCTACGAATGGCCCAAGCACTGCTTAAGCACAAATGATGGTGAATTCGTTCCGAAAGCAATGACATTTTGGAGTTGCTTTTAGTTGATTAATAATACGTTTGGCTCGAAGTTATCTACGACTCTTAAGAACCATTGATGCCAGAGCAATTCTCTAGCGTTGAAACATAGGCATCTAAAGACGTGGTTTTGCTCGGAAGCTGTTTGCTGCCTCTTGACCACAGACCACCCAAAGGACTAATGTGTCGTCTTTGCCAGTTGGCGCCGTCACTCCCAGTCAAATATGTAGGACCCCGTTATCCAGATCATGGCAAAGCGCTAATGATCAGCCATACTCAGGCGACTTGATGCACACTTCATCCAGGTCACAAGGTGCAAGATTACAGCCCCTAATTCCATAATAAGCTTTGAAACCCCCATTTGAGAGTGTTGTTTCACTGCTATGGGAGCACTTTCACCCCAAACCTTAATCCAACTCCCTCGCGCTTTCCGCAATTCACGGTAAAAAACTGCTCATGTTTGCTTTGGTCTTACCCAATTGGTGATTGTTCATTTCAGTTTTAGATCTTATGGGAATTGCCAGTTTTATTTAGTATAATATGGGTTTTTGGTCTCATGAGAAATGAGGTCTAGTACAAATTTTAAGGAGCTGTGGGGAGATTAATGCTTAATTTTGGAGCTTTGACAAAAAAATGTGGCTAAAGTAGTCATTTTGGGTATCTGCTGTTAGCAAAACCATTGATTTGGATGTAATCCGCCATTGCTTAACCAGTCATCTGCGCTTTGATGTTTCATTTTTAGTGTATCATGGGAGTCTTTTATGACGTATGTGTTAAAGAAATAGTGAGAATTGGCCCTCAATTTATTTTCATTGTATCAAAAGCATTAATTGCCAGAAGCATTCCTCTTTTAATTTTAAAACGACACTTGCTCTAAACATGACTCACTTGCGTATAGGCGTGCCGATTAACTGATAGCATGTATTCATCACTAATCTACGATTTTTGCTGGAAGCAGGTCTGTGGACACACAGCAATCCAAGATTGTTCTGGCTCAGAACATTCCTCGTGAATTAACTTCCCTAATAGTCAACAAGGTGCCAAGAAGGTCACTTTTACAATTTATAGGATTAAGCCCAATTTCGCTGAATGTCTATCCTCTTCTGGCCGCACAGCCGCCGGAGATGAAAGAACCTGAAGTAATTCGGTAATTGTAGTTTCTGTTTTGTACTTCTATTTGTTTCAATTTGGAAGAACCGAAGAAGAGATTATTTGCTCGTATTTCCTTCAAGCGGCAATCAATAATTGTTAGTAGTTCTTATGTATGACTTCACTTGGGGTTTGAAGCATCCAGGACCCGGAAGATAGCCAGTGGAGTTAGGATACAAGGTAAACATCTTTTTCCACATTTGAGGTAGCAAATATGTTATGTTTAACTACTTGGTGTTTTGGTATCATTGATAAACAACTTAACCTATCCTAAGTAGGCAAAACTGATTCAATCATCGAGATGAACACTTGAGGAGTACCTTTTTTTTTTGTTAACTCTCTATTGTGGTTTAGCAGTAACGTTGCTGCTTTATGGCTAATATCTCATTACTATTTTAAGACCCTTGAGTACCTGCTTTTGTGGCTATGTATCAGAGGTTCTGTGTTGGAGCCAGTGAATTAGTATTTCTTTGTGTGTTTCCAGAAGGTGATTGTGGATTACGTTGCCCATAACTACTATGAGGTCTGAGTTTTAACATTTATTAAGAAATGCGCTACATTTTTTTGTTGTTGTTGTTGTATATAAGAGTTTTTACTGGAGAAAGACAACATCAGGCTACCAATGGCATAGGTGTCTAATATATTAATCTTAGTTTCCTCTGTGGGGAATTTTAGTGGTTTTTCCTTTTTCTCTTTTTTTCTTGGGGTTGGTTTGCCGGGGGGGGGGGGGGGGGAGAGGGGCGGCGTCCTGTAATTAGTTTACGTCCATTTCTGATTCTATACTAAATTACTGGTTTTCTGCAAGATATTTTTGAAGGAGAAGGGCCACAGGCTCATGAAGGAGATCTGGTTGAAGTTAATTATGTGTGCCGCCGATCAAACGGATATTTTGTACATAGGTACTTCTCCATGTTTGTGGTTGACATGGAATAATATGTAGCATATGAATCCTTAACTGCTTGTGCCATTCTCCTAATTCTGATGATAGTACAGGTTTCATTTACATCTCAGATGATTATTATTTCTTTCTTGACCACAACTATATTCTGGTTTCTCGATTGCCAAAAGAAAAAACTTGAATGGCTGAATTCTATGTTTTTTTATATATAGCACTGTGGATCAATTTAGTGGAGAGAGCAATCCTGTTATACTTCCTCTGGATGAGAAGCAGGTTAGCTATGTTTCATTGTTTCATGTTCATATCCAAGTAATTGTAGGCAATGTTTATGGTTAGTTTCACTTCACTTACTTTCTACACTGATATTAGCTAAGGATCTCCAACTGTCCAACACCAAGGTTATTTAGATGAGGTCATTCTTGATCATTATAATCTATTAGATTCCATTGTCACTTTTGTTTGTCCTCCTGCTGAGACGCGAAATAGAAAAATTTGTGTTATGTCTTTGAGGGGAGGGCACAGAGGAGGCAAGCCTTGCTGTACTAGTGATAATCATTGTAAACTTGTGCTTCAATAAAGGGTGCCTATTGATTTGCATTTCTTCCTTTTTCTTTAAGTAATTTGTTTTCTAGTTTAAGTTCTTATGTAATGGAATTCGGACGTATATCATACAGGGGCAAACCACTAATGTTCCTTTAATAATTCATTCATTTCAATGGACCTGAAGTATTAAATGGATGCGTAAACCTGATAATATAGTTCTGTCAGTCCTTGTCAACATCCTTTTGGAGAAAGTGAATTTGGGAACAAATATGCCACTTGAGAATGAATGCAGAACTAATTGGTAATGTTCATATCTCCACAGACCTGCATCCTTCTCAGTCCCTGGCTTTTCATTCATCCTCCTTCAAGGATGGTGACCATTAAAAGGAATACTGTTAAAAGCCAGCCATCTCTCTCTCTCTCTCCCTCCCCTCCCCCCCCCCCCAACACACACACACACACACTATCTTTGCCGAAAATACACACTTGTGCTTTATAGTCTTACCTTTCTGCATTTTGATGTTGATATGAGCTTATTGTAACATACAGTCTAGATAGCGGCTTATTTTCATTAAAAGTATGGCTAAAAGCAGTCTTTCTTGCTACCATCAGAACCTTTTGTAATGGAGATAGGTTGTAAGTTGACACCTTGTAATTCTTTTCTGAAAGCACAGTGATGACTTTGACAGAAATGGTGTCAGATGGTTGCTGAATATTGTCATCCTGGTGGTGTGATGCATTTCTTGTTTGGGAGATTGGCTTCTGTCATCCACCACAGAAATTATGACCAGGAACAGAATGACATTTTTCCAGGACTTTTGTTCTTTCTGAGATGAAGTTTACACCAAGTGGATATTCTAGATGAGGGAATACCTCATTGCACGAGGAAAAATATGATCGATGTTCTTTTATAAAAGTTAAAATAGGGATTCACTTATGCTCGATTTCATCCATTTCTAAAGCTAGTTCTAACCTGCCATACGAACTGTAGTCATGTCTAATACGCATTGCAATCACGATTTTCCTATCAAGCATACATGTGTATGGGAGCACTTAGGCACACAAATACACGCGACACAACAGTATTGTCTAGTTTAACCTACATGCTGTACAATTTGGCAGATTATCAAGGGTTTAAAGGAGGTACTGATAGGCATGAAAGCTGGAGGTATATTGTCACTCACCGTTGGTGGATGTAGGACATCTTATTTAACTTGATAGTGAGAATACAGCTGAAGTGCCTGCCATTTCCCTCGGAGCGTACAACTACTAAACCTTTTTCTATGCACTGTTTCCAGGGAAGAGGAGAGCTTTAATACCTCCTTCTGCAGGATACATTACTGAGGACTTGCAACCAATCCCTGATGAGGTTTTGCCCTCTCCCTCCCAAGTGCCCCCGAACTTCATGTTGTTGAAGCCCTTTGTTCACCTCTTTTGTTCTTCGTTAGTGAACTATATCGATCACTAACAGGATTTTAAACTTGTATTGTGCTGTATAGCCTTAGCATGGTCTTACAGTTATGGTTCTTCGTTGCAGTTTGGCCCACGACGCAGCCTTCTATCTCATGTAAACGAGCCATTAGTATTTGAGGTGCAGCTCTTGAAAGTTCTATAAGTTGGTCTTGGTAACCTTTATTCATGGAGCAGTGTGTTAGCGCCTGCTGTTCTTTCCTATATTGCCATACTATGTTACTATATATACTCGGATAAATTTGATAGAAAATGTCCTTATCAAAATTTCTTCCCATCCCCATCCCCACCCCCACCCATTTTCCTTTTTTTGACTTGGGAGAGCAATTGGCAGTACAGGAAGTATTATGTTCAGGCTCCGTGTTTCTGAAGTGAACAGGCACTCAGTAGTAGAATCCAATCTTATTTTCATCTGGGTAAAGGTAAATATAATTAAAATTTAGGCGAGTTAAAAACAAACGATGTCACGGGGATAAAATGCTCTATTAATTACAATAAGCTAACACTGCCATCAGTGGTCGAGCAAGTCTCTGGATTTCCCCATGAGGCAAGCTCCCAGTTTATGTATGCACGTCCAATCTTAAGCCGGTAAGAAATTCTAACAATCTTCGATCTCTCCACTTCCAAGAATCTTAGCAGAGCCGCTAAGGTGGTCAAATTTTGGTACAGTGAAATTTGAAATGAACAAGGTGGTTAATGTCTATTGCAGTACACCCCGACAAATTTTCTTCCCATTCCCCTCCCATTTTCTTTTTTGACTTGTGAGAGCAATTTGGAGTACAGGATTATTATGTTCAGGCTCAATGTTTCTGAAGTGAAGATGCAATTACTAGTAGAAGCTTACCACCTTTTTCTGCTTTGTGAAATGAGATCTCTTAAAGTTTGCAGCTTAAGAGTTCCCAAAAATAGGCAGTCCTAATTTACAAGTAAAATAAAGAAAAAGGAATTCAAGGGTAAAAGGAATATTTGTCGACATAGCACTCTTTTCGTCAAACTTTGCTAAAAATCTCATGAATGACAAATTTTTCGTATGGAAAGTGTGAATATGCAGACCAAGTATGGATTTTATACTTTTCATATTGTAATGCTAAAAAAAGAAAAAGAAAAACTCAAGATCAGGCAAACATCCGAGCTGTACCATGAGAGTTCGTGAGGGTGGATAATGTGAAAAAAAAAACATGATAGTAGGTAGTAAGAGCGCGAAAGTACGAGAATATATAGAGAACCGTAATAAACACGTCACCGTGACGACATATCCTCTCAACAATATAAAGACAAAATGTCAAGCAACAAGAGAGGGAACAAAAAAAGCTCGGCGACCATTAATCGATGACATCCACATCACCTACATTGATATGAGAGAGATGGGAGACCTTGACAACCATCGTCTCAGCCATTGCAAACAGAAATAATGACCATATCATTTGCCCTCGCCCCTCTTGAAAGCTCGTCGAAGGTGACTTGGTTCAAAGCCATCATTTGTCGCTCACCCAAAAAAGAGAGAGGAATAGGACAATAAATAAGCAGGTTGTCGCTAATGTGGCTAGATATTGTCAAATGAATTTTAATTAATTGATGTACGATCATTTGATCATAATACTAAGCCTATCGTGTAATGGTCGTAACGAATATTTTCTACTAAAGTAAGCGAGTACTTGACCACCTAACGAAACATTTAAGCCACCGGAACAAGTCCAAATTTGAACGTCACACTTTTTGCTTAGCGATTACGGTGTCCTCCCCTGGATCTCTGCGAGAAGGTTGAACAAAAATGCAGAAGTGGTTTTCTCTGGGCAGCGGCGAGGTCGATCAACCACAACGGACGTCTTCTTCGCTGCTTTCGGATTGGAATTCTTATGCGGCGGCCTCCAAATCCTCGGAGGAGAGCACCTCCCTTGTCGGCGGGTTGGATCTCGAAGCCGCCGTCAGGTCCGCCAACGACACCGTCTCCGGTACTTTCAACGTGTAAGCCACTCCGTTGTAGGTTAAACAATTTTCAGTTCAATATATTGCTGACATTTTGCGACCTCTTTGGGTTAGACTTTTACTGTCTTTTAATTTAGTGTGACTATACTTGAATATGCTTGTCAGATGTTTTTAGTTACAGTACACTCCCTGGGTTCCATTGGTTTTGGGTCCTTAGAATTTTTGCAAATTTCTGGACTAGTATTTGAAAGTGTAGATATTGGCGTTTCTTATTTTTTTGGCCCTGGTTCGACTTGTCAAGCATTTTGAGTTTAATTTGATGCTTAGACGTTCGTATTTTATTCTAGTAACATGCGGGAAAGACCAAGCGGACCAACATTTTAAAATGGAGGGACTAAGCCAGCTATTCATGTTATGGAATTTATGTGATTGGTCTATAATCGAGTAGGCAATGGACTGAAACCCAATGAATGAGATACGGTGAAGGTGAGTGGGGATTTGCTGGTTTTCTTGAGATTGCTGCCAAATTAACCATCATTTTAGTTCAAATATTTTGTGACCGTCGTCATATACACTCGCTTTGAGGGAGCTGCTTTAGAACATGAGGTGTACGAAGGGTTCTACTTTACATGGACCATATTTAGCTGCGGATTTGTGATTGAAATTGCAGACTAAAGAAATGAAGAATTGTATTCATTGGTGTGTCTTTACAGAATGGCAAAGCATGCCTTTATATACTGCACAACAATCAGTTTAGATCTTAAAATCAAGCTAATCTAGATCCAAGAATCAAGTTAATTTAGATCCAAGAATCATGCTAATTTAGATCTGAAAATCAAGCTAATCAAGCTAAAATCAAGCAAATATGAGATTATTCTCCTTTACTCCCCCTCAAGTTGGAGCATGGATATTTGAAATGCCCAACTTGCCCAGTAAAATGTGGAAGCGTTCCTGGCCAAGTGCCTTGGTGAAAATGTCTGCAAGCTGATACTGAGACGAAATTGGTCGAGGTAATAAAGCTTTGGACTGAGTATGGTGCCGAACAAAATGACAGTCTATTTCAATGTGCTTTGTGCGCTCGTGGAACACTGGGTTGGCTACAATGTGTAATGCGGCCTGATTGTCACAAAATAAGGAAACTGGATTTTGATGAGAGACCCCTAAATCAGAGAGGAGTCGAAGAAGCCAAATAATCTCACTTGCGGCGGTGGCCATTGCCCTGTATTCTGCCTCAGCGATGGAACGCGAGACTATGGATTGTTTCTTTGAACGCCAGGAAATGGGTGAAGATCCCAAAAACACGATATACCCAGTGGTAGATTTGCGAGTTGTTGGGCAGCCAGCCCAATCGGCATCGTAATAAGCACGTAGTGATAGAGAACTGTTGGAGGAGAGCAAAATACCTTGACCGGGCGAATTTTTGAGGTAGCGAAGAACGCGTATGGCAGCATCATAATGTGGTCGTCTTGGCTTGTGCATGAATTGACTTAGGATGTGAACTACATAACTTATGTCTGGACGAGTGATCGTGAGGTAAAGTAATCTGCCAATGAGACGTCTATACTGTCCTGGATCATCACACTGTCCTGGATCATCACATAGTTCTCCTGAATTAAGATCAAGTTGATGTTGTTCAGCCATGGGTGAGGAAGATGGCTTGTAACCTATTAGACCACATTCCGTTAAAATGTCAAGAACATATTTGCGTTGGCTTAACACGATGCCATCAGAAGAACGTGCCACCTCAATGCCGAGAAAGTACTTGAGTTTACCTAGATCCTTAGTATGGAACTTAGTATCCAATTAGTGTTTTAGCCAAGAAATTTTAGCTGAATCAGTCCCCGTGACAATCACATCGTCAACATAAATAAGGACAGCAAGAAAAGATCCTTTACGAGCGAAGGTGAATAAAGAATGATTAGATTGAGACTGAATAAAACCGACTACAAGTAAGGACTGAGTAAACTTGTGATACCAATTGCGTGAAGCCTGACAAAGCCCATAAAGAGACTTTTGAAGACGACACACACGATTCTCCCCCTGTTTAGAAAAACCTTGAGGAATCTTCATGTATACTTCCTCTCCATCTGCTAACTTGACGGTATATCCTTTGTCCCATAATATTTCTTATTCCAAATTTTCTAGAACTCACACTGCATTTTTAGCGGCCATCTCTTCGGTTGATGAGCCCAAATATTTTTCTCAGGCAGTGAAACATGCTCATTGGAGGGATGCCATGGCCAAGGAGATCTTTGCTTTGGAAGCTAATAACACTTGGACACTTATGCCATTACCATCTGGGAAACGTGCCATTGATTCTAAGTGGGTATATAAAGTCAAATTCCACCCAGATGGTGTGAAAGCATCCACCTCAAAACCAATTGGCTATGAGGGGAGAGGCCTACAAGGCTTATATATTGAAATGTTATTAATTATTTACCCGATGTGGGATTGATACCCGTTTTGGGGTTTATATCTCTCAACACGCCCCCTCACGTGTGGTTGACTGATTTTTTAGTAGGCCTAGCACGTGGATAAATTGTCTGGGTGACGGTGAGGAACTAATTAAATTGTCTGCTGGGCCTGGATCGACCAGCTCTGATACCATGTGAAATGAAGAATTGTATTCATTGGTGTGTCTTTACAGAATGGCAAAGCATGCCTTTATATACTGCACAACAATCAGTTTAGATCCTAAAATCAAGCTAATCTAGATCCAAGAATCAAGTTAATTTAGATCCAAGAATCATGCTAATTTAGATCTGAAAATCAAGCTAATCAAGCTAAAATCAAGCTAATATGAGATTATTCTCCTTTACAGACTATGCTTATGAGAACACTAGCTCGTCAGACTTTTGCCTATTACGTAAACCAGGCAAGGCGCATTTTTCTAAAAGTGCACCTTTTGTGTGTATGCAATTAAGTTGGTCGGGAAAATAGCTTTGTCTCTGTAAGTGATATGGGATATGCCCAACGTGCGTTCTGATTGTGCGGTGTGTGTTATAATCTATAATTTGAAATTGGAGAAAAGAATACAAATTAATCACGTGCCAAGAGCACATTTGACGTGTGCATCGTGACGCCAAAGTGCGCAACATGCTCTCCCTTTATTTTTACAACAAATAGATGGGCTGCGCCCATAGGCTATTACCAAAATATTTAAGAGAAACATTTGGAAGAATAAGCCTTAGCAAGAAGTCTAATATGGTGATTCTATCTTCAAGGAAATGCGTTATATTAGTATGCACTACACTTATTTCCTGAAAGCGACTAGTTTGTTTGTGATATGCAAAACAGAAAAGTTAAAAATATAAAGGGGACGATAATTTGCTTCATACAATTTAGCATATAAGAATATGGACTTACATTGTACCATCCTGGGTTGACAAAATATGCATTGAAAAGTTCTTTTAAGTTTCATGTATACTTGATGAGGACCTCCTAGAAGCTTGAGGTGTGTACCTCCCAAGAGTATGTTTAGAGCTGTACAGACATTAGGCTTTTTAGGTGCTAAAAGTAGAATTGGAACGGTTTCAGTTTCTGCATGTAGTATTGACTCTTAGCTGAAGTCATTACTTGTAGTGAAGATACAATCAAATTGTTTCTCTCATCCCCCTTAAACTGCCTCCCTCTCATGCACATGGGCACGTGCAAACACCACACAACATGCTCCCACTCATTGACATCGCTTTGTGCTTCTATGTTCATGCTACAGTCCACGGCGTGGAGAAATGTGGTAGAATTTGTCTATATTGTACTAGATAGTTTTCACATTCTTTTTCTACTTCATTTGAACCTGGTGAGAGGTAAGTTTTACCTGTAATAATTTAATAGTACAAAGAATATATTTGCAAGTATGGTTCTGAGGGTTTTAGTTGGAATGGACATGTTGATTATGATGGTATTGTTCGCCTATCAGCGGTAGTCGGTAGAAGAAGAACTCTGACGATATAAGGCTTGACGATATGAATCCCTACGTGAAAGGAAGTCTTTGATGAAAATAAAAGACTGACTCTGGGCTTGACTTTGTGTTTATCAGTTTAGATTTTTGTGGTTCGATTATTTTTGTGATTTGTGAATGAAACAAAGTGTCATAAGTACTTTCTCTACCTTAAGAAACTGAATGTTTTTTTACCTCAATATCGTGGGGAAAAGAATTCATGAATTGGACAGAAGAACTTTTTTAGAGGCCATACTGAGAATTTTTTCCATTTATGTGGAACTAAATCTTTTGTCAGTTGGAAGGGATTGATTTATTGATTTGTTTATGAATGTTGTAATTCTCACTCAGTTACAGAGTTTTCCTGTAACTCTTGTTCAGGGTCTCGAAAGGAGTGAGAGACTTGCCAGGGAACTTTCAGTCTGCCACTAGTAATATACCGTCAGGAAAATCGCTCGTGTATTTTGGCTTTATCTTGGCAGCTGGGGTGTTCTTTATATTCATGGCGTTTACGTTTTTCCTTCCAGTCATTGTACTGGTGCCTCAGAAATTCGCTTTATGCTTTACTCTTGGATGTTCCTTCATCATTGGGTCATTCTTCGCACTCAGAGGTCCAAAGAATCAATTTACCCACATGGCATCGAAAGAGGTATGAAAGTTTAGTTTACTTTACTTTGTCCTTTCTCTTACTCAATATGTTGACATGCTTGGCACTTTTCGTTCTCATTGTTTCCCGTTATTTTCATCAGAGACTTCCTTTCACGTTGGGATTCATAGGAAGCATGATTGGCACCATTTATGTTTCCATGGTGCTTCATAGCTACATTCTCTCCGTCTTTTTCTCTGTGCTTCAGGTATCAAAACTGTGTTAAGTGTCTCTCTTGTTAGTTACGGTGTTTTTTTTGGGTCTGGTGTTGTTCCAATCTTTTTTGAGGTTAGTGTTTCTACCATCCTTGCAGGTTCTTGCACTAGCGTACTATGCTATCTCCTACTTTCCTGGTGGATCTGCAGGACTGAAGTTCATTTTGTCATCTCTGACCTCTTCAATACTGAGATGCTTCGGCAGGTGACATTGACACCATTATGTTGTAAAGTGTTTCATACTTTTCTCTTCACGGTTCAGATTGTAGGGCTTGAGCGTGATAGCCTAAAGGCAGAAGCCTGAGATAAGATTTATATAACATGTCAGAATTCACATTTCACAGTTGTGAATATTGACCATTTTCAAGATGACTGTGAAAGGTCGTTTTGCATGGCGTACATTTGTGCACCGCATGTGAGAGTTCACTATGGTTAGTGCCCTGAAATGCTCAACCTCGAGTTTTTCCCGAGTTGTATTACTTAAAAGTTTGAAACAAGTAGTTTGCCATGAGCTTGCTGGGGTCATTTTACCCCTATGAAGAGAGCTGCAATTCGTTGTCAGTGAGTTCTATTGTCTGAGCTGCCTTTGACAGAAATGTTGTACCGCCTCAGATCATTCCTCTATAAGTGTCAGTCCCGTAGCTAGAACTGGGAGAAATTTTTATTTTTTTTCCGGGATGGGGGCGCTGACGTAAAGGACCTAGGCATTTCCCAGGCACTTTCTGGACTCATAAACCACTTTAAATGAAAAAGATCCAAGTCACAAAGTAAATGTTTGATTGGGTCCTTAGATAAGTTACACATTTATGTCATTCTGCACGAATGTTGTCCAACATGTTAAGTTGTTATCTCCTCTTAAAGCTTTAGGAATGGACACAACAATGCTGTCATGCTTAACACTAACCCTCACGTGGAAGTCTCTGATTTCACGTGGAGAAACAGATCAATCAGAAATAGATCAAGGTATACCACCACCAGATACACAAATACATAGAGTAGGCAACCAAATGCAAGCTGTTTAGCAACAATTAATGGTCACTGTATACTTTTTTGGTGTCATTCATCTAGCTACGCTAAAATAATGTTGTTAAAGAATTTTCGCTGAAAGTGTTAACAAAAATGCCAGTAAACATGTTTAGCGACTACTAAGTGGCGCTGTATGGGAGGGTTGCAGGCTATGTTTTTTTACTGTGGCAAATGCTTGGATTTTAGAGAGAGATGTAGTGGTTAACACAGGCCATTATAAAATCTCAAGTCACTTGTGAAAGGCCTCTACAAGGAAATTCTTTAGAGCTGGTCATGCAAGGAACTGCCTTCAATAATGTTGGGGGAGTCCCACCACCATTTGGGCCGCCTTAGCTCCACCGGACAACTGGCTCGAGCCGAAGCCTGTTTTCCCATTTAGTAATTTACTCTTCATGGTGCCTAAACCTTTGCTGTGTAAAGAAAGGGTTTTAGTACACAAGTTTTGACTAGGGAATTAAATAGGAAAAATGTGCAAGTGCAACTTGTGTTTTAGGTGAAGGTTAAGAGTATAATAAGCTAAAAGTTGAAGGGCTTCTTCCCCACATTACCCCCATTATGTCTTCTTTAATATTCTGAAAAATGATGTGTTAGGGGATGTGAAATCCCGGATATAAGGAAAGATTTGGACTGCATATTAGCATTAGGGGACACTGATTTGACCCCTAATATGGACCTTAGACCCGACAAATTCTTGTTCTTTAGGGTATTTTTTTGTTTGGTAAAACTACAATCCTCAACTGAGAAAAAACAATGTAAACATGAAGTTGTTTGAAGTAGCAAAAACAAAAGGGAAAGCCAAAACAATGTTCAAATCACCAATCCATTCTAGGTAAGTCGTACTTATTTTTAAAGCTCAATAGGGGTTACAGGCCGGACGAATGACGTTCATTTTAGCGAGGAAACTCCTACCACAATCCTTGTACTTATAGCGTTTAGCTGGTTTAGTTTTGGTAAAAAAAAATTTAGCCATCATGGGTATTGTCTCTTATCCTGCTAGTCAGAATAGTCTCCCCCCCCCCCCTTCTCTCCTGCTTCTCCGTTTACATTATGTCTATTAGTGGGCTCCATAGTAGGGCAAAAGTGTCATTTCAATAATTGACGCTTAAAATGGACCCGAGCATCAATTATTGAAATATCTCCAACATTCAGTTTCATACCAAAAAAACAAGTCTCTTTACAGAACTGGAGGAAAGACGGCTTACATCTGCCCTTCATGGATCCCGCATTTGGATCTCCTCATGCATACATTTTAGTGATCCAAAACTTGTCATGTCGTAAAACCATTCTTAGTCTCATTCTCAATACTCCACTCCCCTTCTCTCCCCTCCCCCCCCCCCCCCTCCCTCCTCCTCCTCCTCTACACACACTTTTGTACTCGCTTGCATGAGCGGGCGAGACTGGATTATTTGGAACCTTGTGAATAATTTAACGGTTTCCTTACAATCATCTATTTTCATAAAGAGTAGAAGGCATGTTATCCTTCACTTTTTACATCTTACTACAAGCAGCACCTCCTTGTACACCCATATGAACCCAATAATTTGTAGAGCTTGCCTTTTATATCCTTAGTTCACTTTATTTTTACAAGCAACTCCTCCTCAGTCCTCATTACTCAGTACAGACTAAGGACTTACCATCGCAATAATATACAGAGCTTTATACATATAAGCACAGATAAAGTCAACAATATTTCTACTTCTCTGTGTGTGTGTGTGTCCTGCTCTATCACTTGTCATTTGGATATAACATGCAGAGGAAATACGAACTGACAACTTAACCATTAAACATAGACGCACGAAAATGGAGGGGTGTAAGTAACATGGCACGTTCTTGAAAGTAACATGTTCCTCTCCTAATCTAGTCTTTAAGCATAAGCCACTCCACTTTTCATTAACAAATTGCTAAACTATTATATTCCGGTGTTCCAATCTAGCTTAGCATCCTTGATCTCTTTTCTCTTTTGAAATCTTTTCCCATTTGTGTTTGTACTCTCTCTTTTGAAAGTGGTCTTTATCTTCATCTTTTTTGTCAAGTATTTTGAACTTCTCATTTCCTTGACTCCCATCCAGATGAGAAGTTTTATAACTTGGGCAGTGGAATTCATCATTTGGTTTCTCCCTTCCGTTCCCTTTCATCAATTTTGTCCGGATCGAAAGAAAAAATTAGACTTGATTCAGAAACTGTAATGTCTATCTTTACACATTTATATGCTCGTCAACACTTTATTTGTCGTTAAGAAGTATAATGATTTGTTTCTTACGCTTTTTTTAGTGACAAACGACGATATATAGCGTGAGAAAGGACGAAATGAAGGAACGACATGAGAGGCGGGGAAAAGGTATAATGAGGTGTGGAACAAGCATTTCCAAAATTCTGGATATAACTTGTCACTTCCCTACTCTCTTTCTCGTGATTCATGACTCATGGAAGTCCTTTGCTTTGAAGCTCTGCGCCATAGACTGAAGCACCCTTGGCCTGTCAGGTCAAGAAAGACAGTTTCTGTGAGAATGGCCATGGGTACTACAAACAAGCTTGCTATGTAACAAACATTGCTTTTTTCATCAAAACCAGGAAAGGAAGCAGGAAAAGGTAAGAGAGATTGGAGATGGGACCATTTTGAGATTACATAAAAATAAAACTTTCTTTCCTATATTTTAGATGGTATCTTTGTCTCTTCTTTTAATGTTGTTGTTGTCTCTTTATTCATCTGACTCCCCCTCACCTCTTTTTTCGACCCTCAAATGGTATTTTATGTTGCTGTGAGGGTACTTGGAAAGAGCATGTCGAGTACCCATCAACCGTATGAGCCAAATTGTTCACAAGTTTATATGGTTTGTATGGGGAGAAAAAAAGTTGATCGAAAAACGAAAGTTTTTGCTCTCTTCACAAGTGAAGCCGACACTTTTTTAACGTCAGTAACTCAAAGTGACGGTGTGATATTTGAGAGCACAAATTGGCATGACGAAGGCCTACTATCTGAATGGGAGGATCTGTTTGGGGTGGGTAGTAGCAACAACATGATCTCTTGGAAAACAAAAAAAAGGTTGCTCATCAAGAATCTCAGCAAAGACCCCAATCGAGTGAATCGGATTCTTCGTCCCCTAACAGGAGAATAGTTGTGGGGGGGGGGGGGGGGGGGGGGGGCGGCACTTGGCCATTGCTTGTTGGTGGTAAACTTGTGCTGCAATTCCTTGACACAGAAATGCCGTTTCGGTTGGCTTGGTTTCTTCAGACAGCTATAAACACAATTAGCGATCATCATTTATACCTACATTGGGGGACTCTTCCTACAACTCCCAATATAACCAGCGTTGCGGACAAAGTTTTTCTCATGATAATTGTTATATACTCCGTATAAGATTCAGCCGATGAAGTATAAAAAGTGTCTTTGTTAAACTAAACTACAAATCTTGTAGAATTCTTGTACGCATGGAAAAAAACAAAACTGAAAAATGTCTAAAACAAAAACAATTCTTTTGCATAAACTCTTGTGCCGAAACCTCTTATAAGATGTCCTCGTTGTAATTTGTCGCTAAACTTTTTATAATTTGTCATTTACGTACTTTTTTAGCGATAGATTAAAGTACGAACAAACATTTGAAAACGTAAAAATATATTAGATTAAGCATGTGACCTCATAATACTAACTGCGATAGCACGAGGGCCGATCTATCTTCTACCATATTCTATGGACAATAATGGTAGAACCCTTTGTCTTTGTGTAGATCACTTGATTCTGCTTAATTAATTAATTGTGATTAACAACTCTTAAGCTGTTGTAAGCTTGTCCCTTCCACTCAAAGCCAATGTTCATTTCTTTATATTTTGGGGTTCTTTTTAAAGCCTTTTTTTACAGCAAAGACCACCCGACAGCATGACCAGATTTGCAGTTCTTATTAGCATAAAACTGCTTTTAAGCTTTAATTAATTACTCACTGTCATGTGCTCTTCACTACTACTCTCTCACCGTAACATTCCACACATAGCTCACTATGTTGATAATTAAACAGGATTAGATCACAATCATTGTGGTTAATAATATTATCATCCATACTGTACTTCCAAGATCAAAGATTAGTTTGAGAACGCGAAATTCGAGTTAATTCCTAATAGTAAATTAGCAAATAAATAAACAAATATAAACCTATGTTTGCGTATAATTTTAACCTCGATCGTGTCCTACTCGGATGTGAAATTTTGGTCCCAAGACCGAATCGAGGAAGAGGGTTGGATAAGCCCAAAAAAAATTACTCATAGCGAACACCCTTCTCACATATTGAACGCTCTAATAACTTTTTTTTTCCCCGAAGTTTGGAGAGCTTCTAACATTTTTTTTTTTTTTTTGGTTTTTAAGGAGAACTGCATTTGAGCTCTTGTAACATAGAGCACTTCATGTTTGTGGGATCGTGCTAACTTTTGTTTTTCTATGTAGCGACTAGTTCGATTCAACACAAACTTTTAAGTTTGTCAAGAAGCATATAACCTGACACCAAGTCAATATTGAGCTTCTATAAGGTTGGTAAAAGTTATTTTCCATAGCATCTTACTCGGGAATCGTATTGGAAAGAAGTTCATTGGCAAACGGAAATTATGAGGTAGAAACATGATATTCTAACTTTTACCGTGAAATTAAGCCGAAAAATACCAAAATGACTTCTTTCTTGCTCTCGACATCACAACCATCCATAACTGTCAAAAACCGTGATAGCGACGTCACATGTTAAAATCCAGATCGTTCATATGCTTAAGCCGCGCGATATACGTGCGGTCACACTCCTGAGTATCTATTATCTGGATCTTGCACCAACAGAAGACTGAAATTTTTACTGCATAAAGATGACCTTCAAACTCTTTGCATCGTCACTGAAGATGTCACCCATAACCAACATGTGGCTGACTGCCCTACGAGTTGTGACCACTTAAATATAGAAGGATGGACCACCAATGGGGTTGGCTTACTAAGGAAATTAATTATGACATTTGTTCTATAACTAATGCAGTAAGAAAAGCAACCAGTAGGTTGTTGCATCTGGTTCCTGTAATTGCTAATTAAAGAATTTATTAGAGAGGCCCTTTCTAACAAGAAGACCAAGCAACACCAACGAAATCAAAGGAAAAGTAAAGATTGTTTCATCTGTGAACTAAAGGTAACAAGTTTGGAGGCTGAGAACAGCTCACCCACAAGAGCAAGCCAGAGCAAACTCTGAAGCAAGAAAGAAGAAACCAGAAAATTAATTTATTACAGAACCAATTTCTGTTCCTTTTGTTTTTTGCCCTGTCAATTAAGCCACCCAGTACCAATTTGACCAATTTCTATCTTTTCTTTTAACCTTTTTTCCCCTGACATGTACTTCCAATGAATGGAAACTGCCCAAGCCATGTTAGAAAGGTACAAAACATAAATTTCAGCCAGAAAGCTAAGTCCAAAAACTACCTTCACATTCATTGACAGCAAGAAGAAAGAAAGAGAGAGAGCCATTAAAACCCCATATGCATGTTAGTAAATCCAAAGAGGTCCATCTGCATCACCATCTCTCGTATTAAACAAAACAATACCTAAAAAATACAACAAAAATATTAGGAAAATGGAGGTGCTCTTGGATCCAGATCTTCTGCTTTTCTTCTATAAACAAAACATGGGGTTCCCCCCTCAACAATCCCAAAAAAAAACACCACCTGTTCTTTCCTCTCAGCAATGCCTGCTCCCTTAAGGCATCCCACCTTTCTTTCTCCCAGTAGTACCTTCTCCTTCACCTTACTCCTCCTCTCATTGCATTCTTTTCTCTTCTTCTCTTGTTATTCCATTGATGTACAGGGCCAAGCTCTTTTGACATGGAAGAATAGCTTAAACGGCTCTACAGATGCACTGAAGTCATGGAACTCTTCAGACCATAGTCCTTGCAACTGGTTTGGGATACACTGCAACTCAAAAGGGGAAGCGATCAAGTTGACCTTGAAATCAGTGGATTTGCAAGGTTCATTGCCTTCAAATTTTCAAGCTCTCAAGTCTTTGAACACACTCATACTTTCCTCAACCAATCTCACTGGTCAAATTCCCATACAGCTTGGAGATTACCGCCAGCTAAATCTCATAGACATTAGTGATAATTCGTTATCAGGAGAAATCCCCGTGGAAATATGCAGCCTAACAAAGCTGCAAACATTGGCACTCAACACAAATTTTCTTGAAGGCGCAATTTCTGAAAACATTGGAAATCTCTCGAGCCTTGCGTACCTTATGCTTTTCGATAACCAGCTGAGTGGTGAAATCCCAAAGGGTATTGGGAAGTTGGGAAATCTTGAAATCTTTCGAGCTGGTGGGAATAAAAACCTTAAAGGTGAGCTGCCTTGGGAGATTGGTAACTGCAGTAAACTGGTCATTTTAGGCTTAGCCGAAACCAGCATATCCGGTAGTCTTCCTTTGTCAATTGGGATGCTGAAAAAGATTCAAACCATAGCCATGTACACATCTCTACTGTCCGGCCCCATACCGGAAGAGATTGGCGACTGCAGTGAGTTGCAGAATCTCTACTTGTATGAGAATTCGATATCCGGTTCTATCCCAAGGCAAATTGGGGAGCTCAAAAAGCTTCAAAGTTTGTTGTTGTGGCAGAACAGCATAGTTGGCACAATCCCTTATGAGCTTGGGAGCTGCAGCGAGCTTGCTGTGGTGGACTTATCAGCGAATCTTCTGACAGGAAGCATTCCAACAAGTTTTGGAGGCCTGTTAAAGCTTCAAGAGCTTCAGCTTAGTGTGAACCAGTTATCAGGCACTATACCTTCTGAAATCTCAAATTGCACAACTCTGACTCATTTAGAAGTTGACAACAATAATATTTCGGGTGAGATACCTGTTCTTATTGGGAGATTGAAGAGTTTAACACTGTTCTTTGCCTGGCATAATAATCTTACGGGCAGTATTCCCGAGTCTTTATCAGAGTCTGGAAATCTTCAGGCTCTTGATCTTTCTTATAACCACCTCTTTGGTCCAATTCCAAAACAGCTATTTGAATTGCAAAATCTCACCAAGCTGCTGCTACTTTCCAATGATTTGTCGGGCTTTATACCGCCTGATATTGGAAACTGCACAAACTTGTATAGAGTCCGAATGAGTGGCAACATGCTGGCTGGCACCGTTCCATCCGAGATTGGGAAGTTGAAGAGTCTGAATTTCCTCGACATGAGCAACAACCGGTTCGTGGGAGGAATTCCTCTTTCGATATCTGGATGCGGGAACCTCGAGTTTCTTGATCTCCATTCAAATAGTTTTACGGGATCTTTGCCTGTTACACTTCCCAAAAGCCTCCAGTATGTCGACATTTCAGACAATCGGCTTACGGGTACAATCACTCCTGGTATCGGTGCATTAACCGAACTAACCAAACTTAATCTTGGGAAGAATCAATTTGTGGGTAGGATACCAGGGGAGATCCTATCTTGCAACAAGCTGCAATTGTTAGACCTTGGAAAGAATGGTTTTTCGGGTGATATACCCAAAGAACTGGGTCAAATTCCATCGCTAGAAATCTCCCTCAATCTTAGTTGTAACCAATTTACAGGCAAGATCCCAACTGAGCTTTCAGGTCTTAGCAAACTAGGAATACTTGACGTTTCCCACAACAAGCTCACTGGGAACTTAGACACCCTCACCGGCCTCCAGAACCTCGTTGCCCTCAATGTGTCATACAATGACTTCTCTGGGGAATTACCAAATACTCCATTTTTTCGTAAGCTCCCTTTGAGTGACCTTGCTGGAAATCAAGCTCTGTTCATATCCGGTTCCGGTGGAGTGGTTACTCCGGCTGACCGTGTAGGATCCAATGGACGCGTCAGATCAACAATGAAGCTGACAATGTCAATCCTCGTCAGTGCCAGTGCGGTATTAGTGCTACTTGCAGTTTACATGTTAGTCAGGACCCGAATGGCCAACAGTAGGTCCAAGGAAGGTGACACTTGGGAAATGACGTTTTATCAGAAGATGGAATTCTCCGTGGATGACATAGTCCGGAATCTAACATCAGCCAATGTGATTGGCACCGGAAGCTCGGGAGTTGTATACAGAGTTACAACTCCAAATGGGGAGACCCTGGCAGTGAAGAAGATGTGGTCATCAGAAGAGTCAGGAGCATTCAGTTCTGAAATCCGGACACTGGGTTCAATCAGGCACAAAAATATTGTGCGACTACTTGGTTGGGGTTCGAATCAGACCCTGAAAATGTTGTTCTACGACTACCTTCCCAACGGAAGCTTGAGCTCGCTCCTTCATGGTGCTGGAAAGGGCGGAGCAGAATGGGAGACTAGATACGATACTGTCCTGGGAGTGGCACATGCCCTTGCCTACTTGCACCATGACTGTGTGCCTGCCATCTTGCACGGTGATGTGAAAGCCATGAATGTCCTTTTGGGTCCTCACCTGGAACCTTACCTTGCTGACTTTGGGTTGGCCAGGTTTGTAAATAGCAGCAGTGAAGATGAGGATCTCTCAAAGCAGAGTCCAAGACCTGAACTTGCTGGTTCTTATGGATATATGGCTCCTGGTAATTTACATCTTCACTTTGTTACTAAATTCAGTCGTTTTCGCTGCCACTGATCAGATTTGACAAATCGAATGTCCGCAGAACATGGTTCGATGCAACGCATCACGGAGAAAAGCGACGTTTACAGCTTTGGGGTGGTCCTGTTGGAGGTCTTGACAGGAAGGCATCCACTGGACCCAACATTGCCAGGGGGTGCACACTTGGTACAGTGGGTTCGTGACCACTTGCAGTATAAGCTCGATCCCGCTGACATTCTCGATCCCAAGTTCAGAGGGAGGGCCGACCCTCAGATGCACGAAATGCTGCAGACGCTAGCCGTTTCATTTCTCTGCATCAGTGCACGTGCTAATGACCGCCCAACAATGAAGGACGTCGTGGCAATGCTCAAAGAAATCCGGCACGTAGACCCTATAAGGTCGGACCCCGACTTGAAAAGGGGTTTATCGACTCTTCCTACGTCATCCCCCCCTCGAAACATGGTTTTACAAGGATCCTCAAATTGCTCTTTCGCGTTCTCCGACGACTCAATTTAAGTTAACCGGAGAACCCACGCACACCGTGCTTGTTTCCTCCAAAAGTTAACCACAAGGGGAACTTTTTTGTGTTGCTTACTATCTTTTCTTCCGGTAAAGAAGAGCGTGTAATGATTGTAGATTGTAATAGCTTGTTGGTTAACGTAGTAGTTTTCAGCCATGTAAAGGAATGTAACGAAGTTTACTAGTTCATGGAGCAGTTGAGGTTGGGATTTCTTTAATGTCTCTGCCAATACAGGTGTGAAGAGGTGGCTTTTCTTGGGAACCGTGAGGCAGTGAATGTATGTAGAAGCTAGAGTAATCATTGGTGCTTTTGGACTATATAATTAGAGTTTAGTGCAAGGTGATGAGATTCTCTCTCTCTCTCTCTCTCTCAAGTGGGCCTGCTCTCCTCACAGCACATGTCCATGTGAGCTAACCCAGTAAGCAATGGAGAGGAGAAAGTTCTGCAAGCATATAACTAATCTTGGTACAAAAAGACTTCTTACCTTGTAACTATTTCTACAAGCAGGACCAATATACACAAGCTGAGATGATGCCTGCAGCATATACCAACTGTACTGTATGAACAACACATGCAAAAGCATTAAAAAAGGGACCTTTCATATCCTAATGTCTTGGCAGAGAAAAAGTTAAATGATTTAATGTCCGGAGTGCCTCTGGATAAGCTTGGGTGTTTGACAGCACAACAATCTGGGTTGAGTTTTCCTCTACTGAACCTTGTGTAGGCAGACGAAGTTAAAGAGAGAGTCGATCTACGCCACAAAAGATGTACGTGTTAGCGTGCGCAAGCATGCAGTTTGCCATCAACTGTTCATTATATGTACGTCAACAAGCTGGACAAGTTATATAAGAAGGAAAGAATGAAAAGCCCGTGACTCGTTTTTTGTGTTACATCATACATGCACAACATCAAAATTCTAGTTCCAGCAAAAAATGCTGATCCGAGGATGCAGCACCTAGTGATGTCAGGCCTCGAGGTACACTTCGCATCCACTGATAGCACGGGTTAAGTGCATTCCGCTGAACATACATGGCACTGTGTATACCGTCACAAAAGTGGTTTGGCATAGTCGAGGAACTTTGACGTCTACTGATAGTGCTATAGACTGTAAACTGCTGTCCAGCGGTGGAAAATGGGGTCACCACTCAGGAATGATAGAATCCATTCCTTCTGTGCATAAGCGTGGAACCTAATGTGTGGTCTAGGGAAGATTCTGAGATTCCAATTTCTTTAGCACAAAGCTAACAACACGCCAATCAAAGCCGCGGTATTGAAGCCACCGAATAATTCTTGATTTCCGTTTGTCACTGGGAACATCCCGACCACGCTGCCATTGCTTAGAGGCCTGGACAAGTAGATGATCCATTGATAGCTTTGACAAACCAAGTCTCGACTCTTGATCTCCACCAGATTCACCATCCTGGAAAACAAGTTTTATTGCCTTCTCTGAATCCACTTTTGTTACACCCTTTTTGTACAGGCTCTGAACCAAACAAAAAGGTCCCACTTGGTCACAAAAAAATCTTTCTATGACAATAGAAACTAAGGAGAGCCAACAAATTTCTTTTTTCCTTAGTCTTCACTTCAGCAAATAAAATTTGAAATGACCAACAAGTATGTGCAAACAACTGGCCAGTAAAGGAGCCACCTTTGGCCTAGTGGCTTCAACTGACCCCAGACAACTCCTACAAAAAACCCATTTATACTATGCTAACTTTGTACAATTGTGTAAGGCTTAGATCCTACTTAAACTTAGTCCAGATCTAGCCCATCCCCCACAAACAATTGTGTAAGACTTGGATCCTACTTATTCATGGTTCGCTTAGCAATTATCACCGTCTGCTACAACACAAAATATAGGTAAATTCTAGAATATCCAACTTAGTTACAAGTACATCAAAATGGATATCATTTCATTAGTGCATAAATGTCGATGATTGGGACTAAAAGCTCAAAGGACCTATTTCATCGTCACGACAAAGAGGCATTGCAGTGGCAAAACCAACATCCAGAGGAGAAGGCTAAATAGATCCGAGTCTGCTGGTGTTTATTTAACGAAATCTCAGGCATGTTCAAGTTTCATCAATATATCAAGTAACCTGCTCTTCTCCGCTCAACCTACCCAAGATAAGTAATTATAGTCTAAGCTAGCTAACATACAGCAGGCAGACACTACTCTTGGCTTTGACTTTCCTCAATGAAAAGATAGAGCAATAAAGTTAAACCGTATCAAGATATTAGATTTTCTACAAAGCTTGCCAGCAATTTCTCATAGAAGAGAAATTGGTGTTGGAAAACCTACCATCTAGGGCCTTAAAAACTAAAAATTTGTGGAAGTGCCAATAAGAGAGTGCAAAGATGAATCAATAATGCACATCTATAGTGTCCATGCAAATATGAAAGAAAAGAAATCATATGGATGCACATTCACATATTTCTTGCGACAAATCTCAGCTCCAGAAGTTTTTCTTCTTCTTCTTCTTCTTCTTCTTCTTCTTCCTTTTTGTGTTTTTGCTTAGAAAAAAAAATTCGAGATTAAATTGAAAGGAGAACCCTTACTTGCTTGATTCGCCTTGGACCCCAGCTTGAGGAAGACCATCTAGATCGAGAATAAGTTTCCGCATACAAGTAATCATTGATCAATCCTCTACAAAAAACTTGGAACTGTCAAGATCTTCAGAAGACAAGTAAATGCAAAAAGAAAGCAATGTAAATGCAAAGACAAAAACTATCAAGGGAGCGCTCTCACCCACATGATCAACAGTCCATCGGCTACAAGGCAAAACTCTCATTGAGATTACTCCCTTTATAGGCTCACTCAACTGAAAAACGACAGAGTAGGAATGGAAATTTGATCCGCAACCGGCGGATACATGACCCGCCCCGATCCTATAGGAGCAGTTTTTTTTTTTACTTTGACCGGGTATGGTATTTAAAATTTAAACACATAACAGGTGCGGGTCGGGTTTGGTTTTTCTGAATACTTGACATTCATCTGTAGGTTCAATGTGGACAATTTTTTCTAAATTCCTTGTTTTCAAACCGTGAAGGAAGGGTTAATGGCATAAAGCTTAGCAACATTTTCATTGCTTTGCTATCCTCATCTTGTTCAATTATAATAGCTAATCCTTATGTCAGTGGATTTAGTCTGCTTTAGGAGGTTAGTATTTACTGGCATTGAATCTTTGACCTTTTTTGCTTCATATTAAAATTTGGTCCTCCAGCCCCAGCTTACATGATGATTTTTGGAATGGAAATGGTTGAGTAGCAAGCAGATACTGCTGTAGAACAGGGAAATTATTACCATGTTCTATTCCCCTCTTTATTTTCCTTCTGGTGTATTCTCCTATCCACTCCTACTTTACTCCTCTTTCTCTTTCTACCTCCCGACCAAGCAGACCAACTGATTTACAGGGAGCATATCTCGGGGCGGATCGGGGTTTTTTGTACTCTGCCAGATCGGGGATGGTATTCCCATCCCTTGACCCGATGCGCGGGTCGGGGTCGGAGTAGCGTACTTGGGCTACCGGGGCGGGTACGGATCTTATAGCCATTAAAAAAGAAGCAGCATGCACAGGTCAGATTATAACGGCGATGCCCATTAACTGAAGCATAACATTCTTGATATAGAATTATGCTTCAATTCAATGGCTTTCCAAAGAGAATTGACATCAAGTCTACATTCGAGATACATTATTATGCACCTGCTCTGGAAGTCAATTATTACTGCATCCACAATATTTTGAACGCATCTCTTCCCTAACAGTTTCTTTTTTAGCTCAACTGCTGTATATGCTCTGTAGAAGAACAAAAGACACTTCAGCCAATAAGCCTACTAAAGGCAACTAGAAAAAAAAGATTAATACAACATGCCTTCCTAATATCAAAAGAGAAGCTGTGATAAGTCAATAATAATGACACATGTAATATCTACACACAGACACACGCATGTGATTATGCGACGAAGACATCTCTTCCTTTGTGCATCAATAGATCTTTCCCTTAGTGGACCACCTATTTCTTCGAGCTTACATCTGCAGCATCCTCATACCTCCCCATTTTCCGCACCCGATTCCCTTTCCAGCAACTCAAAAAGACCTCAACAGATGAAGGAAAAATCTGATACAGAACACAAAGCAAAGGTAACAAAGCCCACATCTCCCTGGTAATCCCGTTTTTACAAGTAGTTGGCGCCAAACCGTTTCGGGCAAGACCAATTAACTAAGAGTCTAAGACAATCTCCCTCCTGAAGTTGCTACCAGGAACAGTGGCCACGAATACTGCAGTGTACATGAGGCATGATACAAGACTATGCATCCTAATTCCTAAGAATACTCCATATTGTCCTGAAAGGTCAGCAGAGAAAGATATTTGAAAGCAAAATAGACTGACATCCTATGGTGGGACCTTGAGGACTATATTTTCAATTTCCAATTTTCCAAAGAACGTTATTATATTCTCGTCCAGATAATGGGCAAATGTATTTGGTGAACCAAAATAGTTGCATGCAAGAATCGTTTTGCTAAGAATGGAGAATTGTCAAGAAGACAGACTGACTAACTTATACTTTAAAGGAATGATGAGCTTCTTTTGTTAAAATATTTGATACAACTACAATTCCATGGAAAAAGAAAAATCTCCCCCGCCCGGCCAATAAATGCCGATTGCTAAATTTTTATGTTGACCAATAAAAAGGATAAGTCATAATGTTACTAAATATTCCAACCTTTTCGCAAGTAGTTCAACTGCCATCTTCTCCGTTTCTTGTTTGGTACCACCCACATCATTCTGATGGATTTGGACTTCATGTACATCCTCCTCAGGCTCTTCCATGAATTCATAGTCCTCAATCCCATCTTTATGATGAATTTCATTCTCCACCTCTGATATTAACAAAGTATTAAGCATATAGCACGGACCTTTCGCATTCAGAAGCCGCATATGGTTTTCTCTGAGTACCATTTGACATTTTCAACAATTTTTGGAAGCACTATTTGAATGAATTCAATATAGGCCTTTATCCTTAAATTATATCAAACACCAGAACATTCTCAATTGTCCATCTATATACATAAAATATAGGGAATGAGAAACAGAAACGTAAACAAATAAATAAGTTGGTTAGAGAAATGTACCAGGTTCATCACTGGGCACTAAGAAATTGCTGGATATGTGGTTCCGGAATCTACTTATGGACTTGTTATCCAAAACAAAGCTTTTAGGCGAACTCTTCCCACCATTTGAAACTTCAGCTCTTACTAAATTGGGGCCCGTAGTGTCATGCATTTCTTTATCCTCAAAATCCTTCATGGGCAAAGAAGGAATTCGTATTTCTTTATTCTCCAGCCTTCAAACAATTATAAAGTATCAGCACCGGATAAAATGCTTCTACTGGTTTTGAACTTTTGCCATGAATAATTCCGTACATCTGCGTGTGTGTATAACAATATATGCATAGAAAACATCATAGTTTTTGACAGCTATAATATACGGTAGGTTTATACATTTTGATGCCTAATGTACAGCATAGGATAGGTTTACAAATTTACATAATCAGGTGAAAAACTATATGGTACACTTCTATATTTTCAAATGTCTTGTATGCTACCAAGAAACATGGGCTAACTTATCTGCCCTAAGCACAGCACTTTCAGTTCAGTTTAAAACTACGTCCGATAGTCATACAATTATATGCAAAGTTTTTGTCGGTTTTAACCAAGCCTAAAAGGAGTCAAGGGGGGAAACATGGAAGTGATCTGTGTCAGTTTTTAGAAACTACGATTAAGCTCCTAACTACGATTAAGCTCCTTGTGTTAAAACTTAACTACGATTAAGTTTCCTCATATACAGGAAAAAAAATCCCAACTGAATGCTGATCTGTAAGGTATTGACGTCGAACTAATAACAAACACATAAAGCTACTAAAGATTCTAACCTTGTAGCAAGCATTTCAGCTGCCATCTTCTTTGCAACTTTTTTAGTTTTACCAGCATCCTTCTGATGAATTTCAAGTTCCCGTGCATCCTCTTCAGGCTCTTCCACGACATCATGGTCCTGAATCTTGCTTTTATCATCAATCCAGTTTTCTGCCTCTGATATTCACGAAGTAGGTTAAAATATCACATGGACTTTTTGCAGGCAGAACTACCTATGTTCTAAAATCTTTGTACCGTTTGACTCTTCAACCATTTTTTGGAGCAGTATTTGAATGATTTAATACCTTCTATGCTCAAATAATGTTAAAGCACACGTGTTTTTTGACAAAGGTAAACCCAAAGAATAGTGATAATAAGTATGAATCCTTATAACTCCCTAAATAAATGTTGAATAGTGAGAGAGATGGTAGACAACAATTAAAATTAAAGCAGTATGCTAAAGAAATTCTAAATGCATGTCTGCTTGCCCGCTTGAATACACAAGCTCTCAGAAATTACTCCGATACACAAGTTGGTTTAACAGATGAATACCTGGTTCAACATTCAAGCTTAAGGACCTGTCTGATCTTTGATTTTGGAATTTGTTTTGTGATTTGTCAACTGAAGCAATGCTCTCGCGCGAACCCTTCCCACCATTTGAAACTTCAGCACTTACGAAATTGTGGCCCAAAGTGTTACGTATTTCTTTATCCTCAGAACCCTTCAAGGCCGGAGAAAGAATTCGCTTTTCCTTATTCTTGACAGGATTCTTGGGAATATACCTAACTGGATATGAAGAGCTATAGTCTCTGTCTTTCGAACATTTGACAAAATTGTTCTTGTTCAGCCTATTAAACAATTAGAAAGACATCATACAACAGAAAATCTTTCTATGAATTTCGCCATGTACGTGCGAAATCCAAACCTTTAGTTTTGTTTGCTTGCCAAGAAACACATGTAAACAAAAGGACAAGTCCAATTTATCAGACACTGGAATCGTCTTAAAAGGATATTGTGCGCGTGTGAGTGCATGGCACAGTTATTGGAGTTGTACTTCTTCAGCCTACTGAAGAACTACTCCCTTTGTTTCACAATTTTTGTCCCATTTTTTTTCAAATTCCTAGAACAGAACTCGAAAACAACTAAGCACTAAATACAGCTCAAGTAGTTATAGATCAAACAAGTATCGTTCAATAAGTCAAATTAGTGCAACAACAACTACAAAAGTCAATGAAATTCACAAAAAGAAGGGAACAAGCACAGACATATACAAGATCAAAGTTTTCTTTGCAAGGAAATGAAAGCTACATAGTTTTTTTTTTTTTGCAAGAAACCCTAGTCAAGAAAAAGGGGAAAAATCGAAATTGATGCTCCAACTGCTTAAAGGTCTAATAATCAGTTTGACAAAAGGAAATTTAAGAGGAAAGTGAAAAAGATACACTGACCAGGGTGCAAGAACGGTTCGACACTGAAGCTTTAGTGCAGTTCCTACGATGAATTTAACGGCGAAGATCGCCATTTCATAGCCTCAAAAGAGCGGTAAAGTTTAAAGGTCGCTAGGGTTTTAATAGTGGTCCGGTAGGAGCGTGCTTCTCCGGGTTCTTGGAGGCGCGTTCGGTATTATGCCTATGAATCTTCACACTCAAACGGTCAAACCTTTGTCTATCAATGCGTCGCGAAAAAGTCTTTATTTTGTCGCTAATCTGTTTTAAGAATAATACGCCATAGTCATCAAAGGCACAATAAAATACTTATGAAAATAGATTTTTCATAGTAGTAACAATAGGCACTTTTTAGTAATTGACCATCTGTTTTTAGAATAATAGTCATCAAAGGCACAATAAAATTCTTATGAAAATAGACTTTTCATATTAGTAACAATAGGCACTTTTAGTAATTGATCAAAATATGTTGCTCTTTTTGGTTGCATGGTTTAGAATTTACAATATTAAACGCATTTTATGATTAAATTTTTGAAAGTTTTAAGCAATAGATAGATAATTTGGCCATTAATCCAAATTATAGCTAACATCTTAGACTATTGGTTGCTCTTGGATGATTGCCGGTCATTTGTGACTTTTATCACCACTCCGTGAGGTTTGATTCTTTTAAATTCTCTCTTCACAATTTCTCAATTAAGAATTAACTAGCTCGTCAAACATATCCCTGAAAGCCTCCGTCTTTAAGTTAATGAACTCAGAAATCTGCACCAGCATCCCTACCCTCCCCCATCTCATTTAAAGTATCGTCATGCATCGTTATCCTCAATTAAGTTATCATCTGCTTTAAAAGTTTAAATTGCTAGAGAATGAGCCCAACTATTGTACGTGAAGAGACATATCAATGTGCACCTCCACCAACTTTGTTAAGTTATCATCTGTTCTAAAAACTTAAATAGTTGAAAAATGGAACCAACGATTGCGCGTGGAGACACATATCAAGGTGAGAATGGGCTCAACGACTGCACGTGGAGGGACATATTAAGATGCACCACCACCAACTCTGTTAAATTATCGTCTGCTCTGAAAGCTGAGACCAACAATGTTAAATTATCATGTGCTCTGAAAGCTGAGACCAACAATGTTAAATTATCATGTGCTCTAGAAGCTGAAACTATTAGAGCATATGCGTAACAATATTATCATACTTAACATCTTCCAACTCTCAATCTCTCATGCATGGTGGTCACTCCCAACGAAACAAGCAACGGTCCCTTGACCCAAACAACATTAACTACCGCCACGTGATGGCACTTATTATCCCTCATCTGACAGATTTGCTTCTACCATCGTGTGTCACCACTGCAACCAAAATGGTCATATTCGACCTCACTACCCTCACCGTGCGCCTCGAGGCTCCTCGTCATCTTCCACTACAGCATATATGGCCATTTCATTCGTGGTACCTCGACCCAGGTGCTACTCACCACCTCACTCCTGACCTTAACAACTTATCGCATCGCACTAGTTATCATAGCCTTGATCAAGTGCATGCATGGGGGTGATGGTACATGTCTGAAAATTCTTCACGTTGGATCCTCCTCCACTATCATTTTGTCCGCAAACGAGTCGCAAAAGCGCCTTAGATATTTGGTTTATATCAAGAGTTGATCAACCCGCAGATATTAAATTTCACCAGTACCTTATAATCCATGCCTCGTTTCCAACATCTCGGGCCCAGGCTCAACGTCCTTGTTACCCTAAGCTTGGAAGGGGGTGGTGGGGCTCAAATTCAAAATGCCAATCTCCGTGATTCAGTTAAGACTAAGGCCTTAGCCAAGTGTAAATTTTTCTTATCTATGCATAGGTGTATTTCAAATGTAAACAAGTCCCTGTATAAACAGAAATAGTGTACATAATATAATTAATGAAAAATCATTTCACTCTCTAAAATTTCTGTACTTCTATACAACACAACAAACCCCCAGGGCAAACATCGTCAAAGAAATCTAACTAGAAGAGCACCATCTCGTGCTGCCCCATTCGCGGTCTGCGAGATGGATGGCGGTTAAATTCGCACTATCTTGTCGATGAAAAGGTCAGTTCATATAAGAAACTAAAGCACCATATCAGTGATATTACCAAGTTTCATGTGAGGAATCACGAAAATCAAGCATAAACACCTGGAACAGTAGAGGATGTACCAACAGCCACTTCCTTTCAGTCTTGAATGTGCTCACTTCCTTTCAGTCTTGAATGTGCTTGCATGCTGTTTGGATGGTACCGAACAATGGAGGTGATAACAAGTGGTAATATAACTGATGCCGTGGATGATACCATTAAATTTGGCTACAGAGAAGGCTTCCAAATCAACCGCTAAACGCGCCAGTTGACCACAGTAGTAGACAAAAAAAAAATGAACAAAATTTAGAAGAAAAGAATAAAAAATTCATTCGCTGAAATTCCTTCAAGGCAAAGTCATAAGTTTTCCACGAGGTGAAGATCTGCTCCTCCTAAATACAGGCATTGTTGAGTTGCTCCCTTCCTTCTGAAGTACACCATTTAAAGGCTTATTTTGTTTTTCCGCCAATAAGGATTCCAATGTCTGCTGCACTGTATCCCTGCAGAGAAAGGAACACAGATGATATAGATGCCTGTTGACTGCTGCCAAGAGATGTACAGCATAACTCATAATTGCACACAATCAAACTTGGTTTCTGCAAAACTAAGTTACATGTGCATACCTCGGCTCACCGAATTGAGAATTCCTTGAGATATTTCGTTGGAGTTTCTTCACCCGCATGGTACTATATACCGGTGACTGAGCAAGTGCATGCTCATTTTCTGGCTCTGAATAATCACTCTTTCGAGCGTCCTCCTTGGTTCTTCCAGTGTCCATTTCAGTAAGCAATGCCATCGTCAGATCAGATGTTTGATTTCTAGCTGGCAGCTGATGCTTGGTCTTGACTTTACTGTCAGGCTTGCTTTTCCTAATGCCGCCCTGTCTTATGTTTAGTACTTGCTTAAACTGCTCATCTTCATGTTCCGAGTGAACTTTTCCCGAGTTGATCTTCGGCATGCTGTGCAATTCTTTGGATATGTTATCTTGTGATATCATATATACTCTCCTGTTTTCGTCAGATGCTGGGACAAGTGATCCTGAGGCAAAAGATTTATTGACAGAAACCCTAGCTGGAAACTGCAGTTTTGTAATCGATGGACTGTCACTTGAATCGGGCTTAATCCTACTCTTCATGAGGGCTCCTCTATCGGTTGATATCGATCTTCGAACAGGAGGCGATGGTGACCTTCGCTTGCCAAAGCCTGTCTGTCTCTCTTCAGCTAGGAAAGCCATTTTTGGCATAAAATCCTTTTCCATAAACTTAGAGGGAAGACGAGACCTCTGCTTGCCTGAAGAACAGCTTCTAACCTGAAACTCATACGTTGAAGAGCCAGTTACTTCCGCGCACTACAATGGCTGTTCGAGAATCTAGTACATATGAGACATTTACAACCTTTATTCGTTCAGTATAAGTTTCTAAAAGACAGGTTAATTCAAATTCAGTATTACCAGTCTTTGGTACATGATTCTACGATGTCTCATCCCTTTCAGGCCAACGGTAACCCCGTTCTCAAATGACACTGTTGCTCGTGGTCTTTAATCGATTCTTTTGACCGAAGTTTTTTATCAACTGTAACAGCTTACCTCAGAGCTTTTCGTGTCATCAACGGACGGTTGACAGACTTCAGGCTTCATGCTGGAACTGAGATTGTATCTTGGCATGCGAAGAGGTGAAACTGTGGCTTGTCGAGTCCCACTTCTCAATTGTTCGAGTTCAGCTTCCTTATTCTCCAGTGCCAGCTTGAGGTGTGAGATCTGTTTGAAAAGCGAGATTGTTACACCGGTGAGAATAGTTCTGTTACATCAAGTCCCATACCAGATCAAGTGATAAAAAGTAGACCTCTTCTTTAAGTTCTCGAATATCGCCAGTTTCCTTATTAGATCTAGCCGCCCCAAGTTCTATCGAAGCAACCCTCTCAGCAAACTTGAGGGTGCTTATCGTCTCTCCTATAGCATTAATCTCGGGATTTATATGTACAAACATCAATGTTTTTGCGTGCCCGCCTACAGGAAAATGAAAATTATAAAAACAACATGATAAGCAAAGATGCCAAAAATAGTCCCTGCTGCTCATCATGAGAGTCAGTCCAGAAAAAGTTCTCAGAAACAATTTACATGGCCATCATCCCTAACCATTTGACCTGCTATATTCTTGTTGTTTAAACACCAAAAACGGAACCATGGTTGCGATTACTACGAACAACTTCACTTTTCTTCTCTTTTTTCTTCCCCTTTCCGTACATGATATAACCATGTCATTAGAGAAGTGAAGCCACTTCACAAGCATTCAATGTACTAGATAGAAAAAGAGACTGACTGTTTCTATTCTCAATATTTAGTATGTTGATCTTCGAAGCATATTTCTATTACCTAAAGAATCTTGGAGTACTTGGGTGAGCTTGCTATTTCTGTAAGGAATGTGTGTACTCTTTTGTGCAAGAGCAGAAATCACATCTCCTAGAGCAGATAGAGATTTGTTTATATGTTGAGCTTCCTTCAGTCTCTCGCCGACTGCCTCAGATTTGTCCACTCTCTCACTTCCCGCGAGATCCACAAGATGAAGGCAACCCTTTAAGATGGATCCAGAAACAGTTTCTTTTCCTCTGATGTGAACTGTTAAAACACTGTTCATAGCAAGCCGCACTCATAAACCACTACTGAAAAGCAATAATATGATGTAAAAATCAGTTTCTTATTCTATGTTTTATTCAACAATAGGTCTACCTGTGAGAACGGCTACTCCGCTCATTTAAAGCAGTAGCACCAACAGCACGGTTTTTATGGCCAGTTCTCATTAATTCGAGAACGTCTTCTGTACATTTCACCGGAACCAACGAGGCATCGGGAACATTTAGACCATTCATTTGAGAATTGTTCCTTATGTCCAGCGTGCACACAGTTAAGGACATAAGCAATGTTTCTAGTAGATCCTCAAAGCCAAAAATCGAGATAAACGGATTAAGAGATGCGTATGCAGGTTAAGCAAATTATTAAGGTATTAAGAGTAACAAAAACTATGGAAGGATATCGTCTATTAGAGCCATCAATGACCAACAAATCTCTCACTTGTTCATTGTATATTTCAATCATCTGGACTCCAACTTTATATTCTATCATGTCCACCCTTGCTTTTGAAATTTGGAATAAGTCGCGCAGAGCTCGATAGTTTACACCCCATGTATCCTCTGTCGTCAAGTTCGGGCCACTCTGTAATGTAAAAGACAGTAACTGGTAAGAGGTCATATGTAAGATACCCAACAACCAAAGGATGTCCACAATGGTAATGAGGAAAAACAAGGGAAACCCATAGAAGTTGATACGGCTCTAATTAGAAGTGGTACCTGAATGAAATATGGACCAGGATAAATAAAATGAAGGAGGTCTTAACGATATATACATACACATAACGTAGACATGGTATTTGTGGACTCTGCCCACTATCATGCCTCCTAATGAATAGGCACTCAAGAACCTTTCTTAAGACGCAATCTCAACTAATGATACATTCGGCAAATTTAATGCTGCCAATCAGTAAAGCAAAGGTCTTGGTCTTACCATTGTGTACGTCTTTCCTGACCCTGTTTGTCCGTATGCAAAAATACAAACATTGTAACCATCAAGAACAGATCTGATCAGCGGCTGAGTGTCTACATATATTTGCTCTGCACATAAAACGAAAAAGAAAGGGTAACTTTTAGAGAACTTTCAAAACCTACAGCCTATAAATCACAAAAACGAGTCCAATTATTGACAGTGGAAACAGGCATAAAGCAATTTGATTGGAGAAGCTATTTACAGCCACTTCCAAAGCAGATCAATGGTTGTACACTACATACCTTTTCAAATACAAAACTTTTCTGTCTATAGAAGTCTTTTTTTAATGCATTATCATACCGACGTAACCCAGGTTTCTACTTTGGAAATATACTAACACTACAAGTATCTCCGCTTTCCTAGCTCCTTTAGAATCATGTGAATGTTGTTATGGAGTTGGCATCTCCATAAAGCTGATAGTAAATGAAAATAAATGAGAAAGACGTAATATAGGAAGGAAGCATACGCTGTGTGACATTTTCTGCGAACACCTTATTGAAGGTGAACACCCTCCTTGAATCTTTACCCTGCTTGTGACGACTGACAATCATGATATTTCCATTCTCTCCAATATAGTCTACTGTGGATTGGTGATCAGCTTGTCCGGGCAGGAATGGCCTCACTCTACAATAAACTCTAATTGTTCCTGTCAATAAAAATATTACACTAAATAAGACCCATTCCAAAAAAAAAATAAAAATGACATTTGTTCTATTGAGAAGCAAGCTCACCTTTTAGGTCTTGGACTTGATTGTAGAGTAGGCGGTTTTCTTCTAAAACCTTGTGGTATGCTGAAGAGGCTACTTCAAGGCCTTTAGTATGATGCTCTGAGGAAACAACGAATATTAGTTAGCTTAAAGGCTTAAAAAGGGTTTCTTAAAAAGACAACCTTAACTTATGACAAGTCTCTAGGATCCCACCAAGCCTTTTAAGTTCTTGCTGCCAGGTTGATTGAGCCTGCTGAACTTCTCGTTTCATCCCGTGGAAAAATGATTTTAGCTCCTACAATGTCAACATAGATGCAAAAAGCGATATTTAAGACACCAGGGTAAGATTTACTGACTGCAATAGCAAAGCCATGAACAATGAAGCACTCTTGCATCCACTAAAGAAGGTAGGCAAAGTTAATGCATCTCAGTGCACCAGAAACATGGAAGCTGAGCGTATGTGTTTATATAGTAGTCAAGGCTCGATGGCTCCTCCTCATAAAGCCCATGCGTGAGGTAGCCATCAGGTAGGTCGTCTACCAGCACATCACTGGTTCTTGTAAACCATGTGCCTAAAGCTAGTTAGGTTAAATACGGTTCCTCAAAACAAAATATCCTCGCATCTTTTTCTCCTCCATCCGGCTACACATCATTGGGCTATAATCGATGTGTCATAATTGTCCTAATTTTTCTTCATAAGTATGTTCCCTAAATCTTGATCACGAAGAGTATACATCTAAGTACTTATACAACTCTAAAAACTGCTAATAAAGGACAGAAAATCATCAAACAGCACCTGTACAAGCTTTCTGCGACCAGTCGACAACAAAAACAACATATGCAAAAAGGCGAATGAGTTCAGCCCTCATAAACAAATAAACAAGAGGGCAAACTCTGAGCTCTCAATCCCTTTTACATTGTCTTTCTTTCCTCTTCTTATTTTTTTATATCTCCAAATAAAACTTTTTCCTTGTTGGCGACTACTCTTTGGATGATACTAATGATAGGCAGTCATGTTACAGCACAATATTCTCCAATCTCTTTCAATAGATTTAACTGATCAAGTTAAAGTATTTGTACATACTAACCAACTAAGTGATTTCGATACATTAAAAAAAGGGACAAGTTTTTCTAGTAATGGTTATAGGACCTCAAGCTGTTTCTGTTGAAGATCAAGTACTTCTGCATCGCCAGAGTAATTGAGGCTAGGACATGCTTCCTGTTGACCACCACAAATGCAGAATTTGGAGAAATTGCTTGAAACCACACTAGTCCTCTGATCAAGATAGTTTGAAATGACTTCTAGGAATTCAAGCTTTGTCAAAGGCACGCAATCACCATTCAATATCTTCTTTACAAATAGGCCAAGCTGTAAGTGGCATGGAAATGACATAACAATTTAGTTGAACAAAACCAACCATAAGGTGTGTATTTTTACGTAACAAGACACCAGAAAGCAGCATGCGAATGTTGTTATCACCTGATTGCCTTGAGAAAGGAGCAATGCTGAGAAATCCCTAACTACTTTCCTCAGCACGGTATCCACAACCTGCAAATGCCACCAAACATTTTCATGAATATGATGACTCTTTTTCAAGTTAATATCACAAATAGATATAGATATCGCATGCATCTTGATGCACAGAAGTTACACAGTTTATAGCATGATGATGTACCTTTCGACGTCAGCATCTATTTATTCGTCACTTTTCAATTGACCACAGATGAATACTTCGTCACCACTACACGTATTGTGAACTATCTTGAGCACAAAATAACGTATGCAGATGTATTGTGAATCTATGGAAATTGCCATTATATATGCACACAAAATTCTCCATATAAAACCATGTGAGAACCTCGTCATCAGTCTCAAAAACAAGTATTCTGCTCGAGTATTTTTTTTTGGTAGTAGTACTCTCTGTTAATGCATGTAATATAGATTTCAAATTCTATGTGTTCCTTCCTTTTCTAAGTATATTTTGAAATGTTGCTTTAAAAACCCCCTTACAAAATAACATCTTTAGACAGTAGGATCACTGTAAGGTCTGAGAAAGCAGTCCTAACTGCAGTGGCTGCTAGATGCGCTGACAAGGGATCTTACCTACCATAGTATTCAAAGGCAGGTCTTCGAGACCATTCATTTCTGTCAGATAAGCTTGTAAAAGTCGGAGCCCAAAACGATCAAATAGGAATGTCAGTGCATTGGCTGCTTTGGATTCCTCAAGTAAGACCTCATCAGATAAATAAAAAAACTCTAATAGCTGGTCATATTGTGATGATTCAGATTCATCCAGAGATTCATCAGCACTTTCACTTCCAAACAAAGACGGAGGTGATCCCTTTGGGTAGGATGTGATCCTCACAGTACCTCCGTACTTCCAAACTCCAATTCCACCTGCCTGTTTCCACTCGTGATAGCCTTTCAAACACAGAATGCAGTCTACAACTTTACTTGATGAGCCACCCTGTAAAACCAAGTTTCTCAATTCAGGACGTAGTGTCATGGCAGGAAACATAGAAATGTAAGTAAAGCATAAAAGAATAGGCTAATTAAGATACACATAATATGTAGTTAAGAATATTGGAGGCCTGCATAATAATGTCTTGCAATGGCATCAAACAAACTACAAACAGAGATCGGTCCCGTTTGCAGCATAGGGTGCACATAATTGGTCTGTTGGCTTCAGACCAAAACGCACATCATCAGTCATGGCACTTGGCAAGCTGAACTTTGTTAACAGTGCCCAGAGCAAAATGGCTCCAAAATGGTTAAATTCTATGATTTATCACTTATACACTCACAGAGAGAAAAATGTTTTGGAAGTACAAAGATTTTCCTCCACCGTCAAAATTAAATGACCTCGTTACGCCTCAGTAGACTGCACAAGATCCCAGGTTTGGGTATCCATCAGCTTGACTAGCGGTGTGAATATGACAAACCTATTGTGATTATGCGTGTCCTTCTACTCACGGGGATGAACTAGCAATTGAGACAAATATGGCTTGTATTTGTGGGCAATAACATTGCTGCAAGAATTCGGGCTACAGTTAACTAATGAAGGGAAAGGAAGTCGAAAAACCTTTTCCAAATCAGAGGCCTCGAACGTTAAGAGCTTCATCTCGCCGACGGCCACTAGGAAGTTCCTCATGTTCTCGAAGTACTGAATTGCAGACTGTGCCGCACCCTCCGTCGACTGAACGTCGATTATTGGAATCTCCACTACCTACATAATCAATGCCACAAACACACCCACAACACATCGCAAGTATGGTTTATACTAGTAGAATTAAGCAACCCAAGGCAAGAAAGCACACACACCACCTCTAACATATGTACTTACTTTGTGAACAGCGCCGGGATTGACTTTGTTGAGGACGTTGCAGAGGATGAGGCCGTTGCGGAGAGCGAGGCGGAACTCCTCCTCGGAAGGATTTTTGGTCAAGACCTCCGACGCACCATGGTCCATATTCCGTAGCCATTCCGCTGCCTTGTACCTCCTTGAAGCTGAATTTCACGCCCAAAATACAAATGAGCTGAGTTTATATATGGAGAGGATATGACCGTTCGTACTTCGTAGTTTAAAGCATGTTCGTCAAAGTGTCGCTGAAGGTTAACGATGGCTCGCTTGTTAGCAACTTTAACGATAAAGCGGAAAGCCCTAAAATTTCTTATTCCAGTTAAAACAATTTCTACAATACCATTAAATAATTTTACGGTTATGTATTGATTATTGGAAATGAACTTCATAGGAAATCGCTTCAACGAATTGAAGCAAAACATTTCGCTTTGCAAATCTTGGATTATCTTTGAAAAAAGTAAAAAGTTCAAATCCGTGCAAGCGCGACTACTTCTGTAATGTTTATCTAGATTAATGGCATCTTCTGATTGATGAATCTCAAGGTGCAATACATATTTTGATGGCCTGACTTGGCTTGTTTAATGCTGACCTTCTTCACGGGTCCCAATCAATTTCAAACATTCCTTTTCATAGATTTTCCTTTACAAGCTCGACTCAACATGTCTAAATGAGCTGAGCTGAGCTGAGCTGAGCTGAGCTCGATTCAATTACGAATTCAGTTGAGTCGGGCTCGTAAAGCTCAACTATTCTCAGAAGATTAGTAAAGAAAGGTCTCGTCTTTGTTAAGGCAAATCATTTTTAGAGATGTTAAATTTAAGCTAGTTGAACATTACCTCGAGTCCTTAATGCTTGATGCAAGTCAATTATAGGACGAACTGGCAATTAACCTAATTGTTTTGTACTAAATAAAAAGCACAGGTTGGTCTGACCAGGGGAACTGTAGGGTAATAATACTGGTTGGCTGCCTTCAGGGATTTGCATCTAAATATGATTCAAATCACACACAGTTCATCTAGTTGCAGATCTGAAGTTCCTTTGGTCAATGACAAGCTGGAAAGTTCACATACAACTTGACAATGGTGTTCCAATCTTTATTCTGCGCTATAAGAAAAGTTTGGTTACTGTGTGGTTTCTCAAGTCTCCATGATGAGAAATGGCCCTCTTAAGAACTAATCAAAGCATGTCAAGAAAAGGAAAAAGCACTAACGGCAGATGTTTATTAGCAGTGTACAGAACCAGGGGACCAAAATGGCTCCACCAGGCCAGGCCAGGCCAAAGGTGAGGGGCCAACACCAACTCAAGTGATTAGGGTACCACCACTAACCCAAAACCTCATCTTTACATAAGCTCCCTAACCCAACAGGCCAGCATCATCATGTGCCGCCTAATCCTTTTTCCTATTCTCTTCTCTTGTTTTGATTCCAAACCTTTTAGAGGAAGGTTTCTGCTATAACGGCTCGATCCAAGGCTCCAAAAAGACTAGTTAAGTAGGTACTTATGAATTCCTTGACAGGTTCTTATAAATGCAATCTCATGTTATCTTGTATCTTACGTGGGATATTACAAGAACAATCTCAAATTTTTTGTTTGCTATGTAGTTTGTTTTCTCACTTTTACTTGCACATTTAATTGCCAATGGTAATTCGAGTGCACGCATTTGACAAGTGCTCCCGAGTACGAATGATGTTTGTCCTTTATAATGAGTATCTCTTCTCTATCAGCGACGAAAAATTCACTCAAAATGAGTTATAATGACAATTATAATCTTTTGATATAGCGACAAATTTTCCTTACTGCCGAGGATGGTGGTCCACCTTTTCCCTTTGGGACGTCTCTTAAATGACAACGTCCTTTCTCAGGAAGCATATGTACTCAAGTTTCACAGACTACTACCCTGATAGAACAAAAGCATCATGCACTGCCAAAGAAATAAACAGACAAGCTTAAAGCAAAAAAACAGAAGGGCATGTCGGCATTCAGTTTAATTTTGCTCAGTTTGGTACATACATTCGCACCCTTGTATCTGTTGTTACAGTTAGTTGTCCACTAATGGCATTGGCAAATTTTGGAGTGCCAAAAGTTTTAGCACGAAAAAAATGGAAAAAGGGTCCGAAAATTTGAAGACGATCGATCGACTCTTTTGGATAGAATGCAAGATTATCACGCACCTGCTTCTTCTGCTTTCCTCTGAGCCAATTCGCGGTCGTTGATGATTTCGTCAGTGGCCTCATTGTTGCTGTTATTAGAGATCAAAGCCTTCAGTCCTCTCAAGTTCTTGCTTGGGGAGCTGAATATGGAACTGGGGTTGCTTTCCTGCCTCATCCTCAGCCCTCTAAAAATGACTCCCTAGCCTGTAATAAAGATGAGCAGCCGGCGGAGACAATAGTCCTCACAAATAAGAATCCATCGCTGTACTGCAGAGGTGCTGTAACGTAATCAAACACGTAAACACGGGCGTATATATAGTCACGTATACATGTACATACATGCGACCCGGTAAGCTTACCTCTAAGAAGATATATATGTAGTCCTCTGCCGGGAAAGAGTCTTGATATTCCGGCAAGGTTACAAGAAGAGGATATCAGAGTGCAAGAGTTTGGGATCCGATCTGAGCAAGAAAAGGGGAGGTGATCGAGGCAAGCTTCCCGTGTGCGGTGAAGAGTGAGCCGAGAGCATTCAAAAAATGCAAGTGTTTCTCATTCAATGCATGGAGAGTGATGCACAGCAGTGGGAGGTGTGTGTTTTGAAAGCAAAATTGAAGGGGGGAGAGATAGAGAGAGAGAGAGAGAGCGAGAGCAAAGGACCTAAAACCTTTGTTTGGTCGTGCCTGCTTGGACCCAACAAGAAATAAGGTTGTCACGAGTTGTTTGACGGAGTTATGACGTCCTGCATTTCTGGTGGTGAGCTATTGAGGGGTCATGGAGGTTAACCAGGACAAGTGTGAGTGTTGGACTCATCGGTCGAGATCTGCATAAATTGATTGATGGCCTATTTTGAAGTGACAAAGAGCCAAAAGTTCCCATGTCCATTTTCAAACGTTGGATCCCCTCGATTCAAATGATTCCAGAGGCAAAAGCTTTCCACGTCTCTCATTTTGTACCCCACCCCGTTTAGTTGGACCCCCCCCCCTCTCTCTCTCTCTCTCTCTCTCTCTCTCTCTCTCTCTAGTTTGCTCATTTAGCATTAGAAGTCTAGAAGACGACTTTGATGGTTTAATTTTTCAAAGCATTTGGTAATTTAGCATCGTATTAGAGTTTTAATTTGACAAGGTCTTGGAATCAACAAGATAACATTATTGGACTCATTCTCTAACAGTTTAAGTTTTTAGAGCAGATGATAACTTGATATGGTATCAGAATTTTATAATAGTATAATTTGTACTTTATTTCCTTGTGGTGCACCTTGATTTGTCTCTGCACGTACAAACGAGAACTTGCATGTGAAGGAGAGTGAAGGAACTCATAACCTAACAGTAAAGGCTTTTAGGTCAAGTCGAGTATCATTATGTATACTCGGACTTTTCGCTATGAAACTGCAAGTAGTTTTCAATAAGAAATGATCAGTCCTAGTCAAGTGTGTTCCGTTTTTACTTCAAAAGTAGAGCTAAATACTCGAAGGATGTAATCCTACTACATAGTGTAGACTTTTCTACTATTTGAGGCTGAGACGAAACTCCCCATTTGGCCGAGTACGTATGTTCTAGTATTTTCGCCACTAGAACTGGTTACCTTTTTTTTGTTTCATTAATAAGAGTAAAATTGTAAAGTGGTAAAGGGGAAAGAAATTGTCCGGAATTGACGGGGGAGGCTTTGGGTCCTTGAAGTTCACGTTTCAAGTTTGATTTTGACTAGAGGAACATATCATGCAACCTTAGGGTAGGGAAAAGGTAAGACACATCAACCCAACAGGTTACCAGATAAAGAGTGAAATTAATGTACAAAACTCATTGTTAGCTTTAGCTTTTTGACATAAGTTTTCCAAGTGTTGGTGTAGCATGAGAAAACATGATTATCATTATTGTTAAGTAGGGTTCTTCTCTTCTTCTAAAAGGCAAAGAAAAATGATTGTTTGGGCATGCTGTTGCCTCTTTCTGATATGTGTGTGCGTGGCCCAAGCTTCATCTATGGCCGCCTAGCACTTTTGAGTCACCATGGCAATGAATCTCTAGATCAACTGCCCACACCGATCGATGATGAGGTCTGAGTGAATTCTTTTAGCTGACCATCTAATCACGCGTTTAAGATGCAAAAATTTCGCAAAACAAGTAGATAAGTGGCGGAATCAGAAATTATTTTCAAAGTGGACGCTATACATATATATATATATATATATATATATATAGTGAGAAATTGTCAAAATACTCGTCACAGGCCACTGGAGGAGGGAGAGAAAAATATATAAAAATAAATTATTTAAGTACTTTAACATGTAAAATGATAAAAAAGATATATCCTTTAAGTCAAGTACTCTTAAAAGTGTTAATCGAACACTTTTGTCATAGTGAGCTAAATATATTCCTATAAATATAAATAATATTACAGCAGTAGTTGGGCACCGACCCACCAGTGCTACCCGCTGGCTCCGCCTCTAAAATAGATATGTACGTACTTCTCTCTTAGGTACTCAGTGACGAGAGTATCGTTCTTTCGACTATAGTACAATAATTATACATACTTACAAGTTAAAAGGAAAAATATCAATTCACTGACCGATGATTTCAACAAATAATCTCAAACGGGATAAATTTCTGTAAGGATTTCATCAAACAGCTCTAATTTATAAATTACACTAAGTGAAATAATGTCACTGGGAAGAAGGTATTAAAGCTTTTGCCTTCCGCATTTTAAGGGCAGCAATAAATTCGGGGATCGCACATGAATAGGTAGGTGCACTGATTGAGAAACACAGAACTTTGCCTGCCTCCACAAGGGAAGCAATCAATCCTAGGATTGTACTCGGAGGAACCGGGGGACAACTCTTAGCATGACATTTGTATTTCCGAAAGGGATTATTTTCTTCTGTTTTTCTAGTTTATTTATTTGGCCCGTCCGACGCTATTTTGACCTTGGCTTTATTCGTGTTCAATTGTTTTATTCACTTGTAGAATTTCTGAATATTAACAGCATGCCAGTATTGGTTTGCCAATGTACATATATAAGGGACCATTTCTTCAAGAGATGCGGTCCATGTAGATGCAAATTAGCACTAACATGGTACGTAGTACCCAAACAGTCGCTACATATAAATAGTTTTTGATCCGTCAGACATCAAAAGAAAATTGTAAGTGAATTTTTTCATAAAGTCAAAAAATTTAGAAAAAAATGTCAATTACCGCTTATTTGGACATCCTCTCTTTTCACCGTGTACAAGTAAATATTTTTTTAAATAACTAAAATTTGTCGTTATTATACTTGATAATTTTTCTATTTGTTTTGAATTTTGAACCAATCTTCTCACTATTTCGCTGACTATATTATTTAGTACCCCAATTAAGGCTTTGTTTCCATAATCATCTGTTTCTAATGTTTTGGGGGATAATTCTTGAATTGTCACCATCATCAAATGTTTTACCAAATTTACTATTTTTTTATAGAAAATTTGTCAGTATATGTCAACATAATTTGAAAACTTTCCTTTTTTGAAATTTGTCACTGTAAACACATTTTCTCTTTTTCTCATTCCAAATTGAAAAGATTTTCCTAAAATCTCTACCCTCTTTGGATGAATAGCAATTATTTTCATAGTCTCTTATCCCTCGTATCCAAAATTCAGATGCCTATGACCTAATACGTCTCCCACAACTCTTAGAACTTGTTTAGGATTGATTAAGAAAAGCAGATTCAGTTTAAATCGTAAAACCTGTTTGGGATTGATTAAAAAAGGCAAATTTCGATTAAATCTTAATTAATATTTAAAATTTGATTTTAATTAGAATCAGTTTGTTGTTTGGTAAAAGTAGTTGTAAACTATATTAAATCTATAAAAGATGTTTGAATAAAAAGTACTTAATTTATTTTTGTTATGACAAAATGACCATAAAGGACACTAAACAATAGGAGAAGTACTTAAACACTTAAGAAAAAGTACTTAAATAAGAAGTACTTAAACACTTAATAAAAAGTACTTAAATCAATTTTTGTATCTCTCGTTGTGTTTTAACCGTAGAAGAAGAGTATAGCAATAGGAGAAGTGATAAACTTCAGAAACTATCTAAGAGTCACACTTTATTAATTAAAGAGTATGAGAAGTATTTTTATGAAAAATATATAAGAATAGGTTAATAAGTTAGAAGGTCAAATTTTATAATGAAAAAAGTAATTATTTCATAATCCTCACCTTTGAGGATTATGGATTAAATCAGTTTTATGCTTTTAGAGATGAATTAAATTTCTTAATCTCTTTTACTAAACACCACCATACCTAATTTAATCTAGATTATATCAGGTTTGATCATTCCATAATCAATTCCAAACACCCTCATAGTACTAGCTCTTTTCAACAGAAAGCTCACTTGCTCCCGTTTTTTTCCGTACATTCTCAGTTATGTTCAACACGCACTTATAACTCCTCTCATATCATCTGACTTTAACATTCTTTTTGTATCTAAAATGGTTTTAATAACATATATTTCATGGAACTCTCTATTTTTTGTATGTAGGAAACATGCACGGTTACACTCGTGTCTTATGCATTGGATTTTTCTTTTTATGCTTTGCGCATACAAAGTTTTATTTGTCTCTATATTTCACTATGTTTATGCAAAAATCACTAATGTCTTTTCCCTTTTTTTTTGGGTCTCTTTTCCGTCTCCTTTTTGTACCTTTGGTCTATATAATTTTAGTATTTATTTGAGCTAATCGATCCATTGTTGTCTTCTCACGGTTGGACTACTGCTACAAAATAATAACTCTCAATTATAATAAAGGGATGTAAGGGCTTATGTTTATTGTCCATGAGCATTTACTTCTATTCTTTTCTTTTACTTTTAAACCCTACCAACTTTTTAGAGTAACACAATTTGATGCCCAATTATTTCCTTCATTTAATTTTCCAGAAAAAACATAAGTAGGTTATTACTTGCATGGCATCTCATTACAATGCACAGTATCCAAACCAGTAACTTATAAAACTCAAAGCTGGTAATGGGCTTGGACCATTATCGAATTCCAATTTCATTACCCAAATCTCCAACTGGGCCTCTATCAATACAGTCCGTTTAGGTGACAGAATCAAAGGCTTGGCCCACGTTGGACTCCAATACATGGCCCAATCTTTGATAGGTAATGATTTATCGAAACCATTTTAAATTCTTCCAAATTTATTCCTAAAACAAAATTGGTTTAGCATTGATGCTATATATGAGACAGGCAATGAGACACACTGAGGATAAGGCTATTATTATTATTATAGTAAATAAGACTTTGGTTAAAATCCATACATATAACTAACATTCTGCGACGGTGATACTTTCTCAATGTGCTTTGATAATAAAATTACGTCAAAGTGACACGTTTAGTAAGAAATCAAAACTTTCAAATACAAACCATGTAACATTGCCTATAACTTGTCTAGACGACCGGTTTTTAAGCACTTGAAAGTAACATAGACAGTATATTTGAATATAATGGGACTCCTTAACCTCGTTGCCAATTGCATTGACAATATTGCTTTTGCATCAAAGCAAAAATGAAAGAAGTCTTGCCAGATGCTTCAATTTTTGAAAGTTTCTGAATTACGTTATGACAGCATACCATTGTTTACTTGAACAATAAAAGATATATTCGGGAAGATAACGACGCCGAGAGTGTGAAAATAAAATCTTTCTCTGACGTAAAGTCTCCATGAATTGTTCCTCCAGAGAGGAAAAATCCAATCCCTCGTCATGAAAAATGAAGAAGAAGAAGAAGAAGAAGAAGAAGAAGAAGAAATTAATTTCAACAGCCAAGAAAATGGACCACCATGTGTTAAAGGCACGTAGGTGGATGCGCTTGCCTAATTAGACAGTCGTCTATGCTGATCTCCTTCATCCCAGCTTTAGTGCTACCTCTTTAGTCTTTTCTAGTGAAAAATGACATAAATGTTATGTGGCCTCTCTTTTCATGGACCGTGACGTTACGTGGGTTGTGGGCTAAAGAATTAAAAAGGTATCTAAGAGTGGCAAATTTCAGGACAAGACCACTGGCCGAAAACCTCAGCATCACCTGACCCAGCGGCTGAGCCACTAATTTCTTCGTGTGGGCCTTACTTAATGAAACAATTGAAATGACAAAAACGTTTGTACTCCGCAAGCATTTAGCAACGGAAATACGAGGTCTTTATACGTTCCCGATAATTTTTTCTTTATTCAAATTTCCGTTAAAATTTCAACAACGTCCAAAGTTTATCAATAAAATAGACATGAGGGGGTGAGGGCATTATCATTCAATAAGTAATAAATCTATAGAAAGAAGAGAATTTTACTAGCTCCGCCTCTTACCTAATTTACATTTAGTTATCTGAAATCTCCTTCCATATCTTTCTGAAGGGAAATGAAGATGTTTCAGATAAATTAAAGGAAAAATAGTTAAGCTTTTTTATGCAGCATTACGATAACCTGTGGATGGTACTTGATATCTATTAATTTGTGGGAAAGGAAAGGTAATTTTGTTTTGTATATGAGAAATATATGTTCATTGCTAAGATATTCCTTCATAAAATATTATTTGCGGTGAATCATAATCGACGATTCCGGGGTCCACCTTGACAACCTCTGGCCAAAAGGACAAACAGAAAAGATCGGCATCATCATGTATCTAAGGTGCTAATCAAGCTTATCTTCATTTGGTGATGTGTATCTTTCTTTTGCTATCATTACATGAGTTAGAATGGACTGAGTTCCTATAACAGTGGGTTATTTGGATTGGGCTTTCAAAATTTATTTGGTTAAAAGTTATATTTTGAACCACCACAGTCACTACCATCGCTAGCCGACAGCAGGCACTGCTGATTTTGGCTGCTGCCGTCGTAGGCAGCCCCACCGTTGCTGTTGGCAGCCACAGATGACTCGTGCAGCTGCCATTGCCTCTAGCAGTCCCACTGCCAACAGCCATAACCGACACCAACTCTGGGAGCTGCCATTGCAGGCAATCACCACTGTCGCAGCCATCGCCAGGGCGATCATCATCGACAGTCACCGCCGCCACCGGCTGTTGCTACCGCTGTGGCTGGCAGCCATTGCCAGCGGCTACCATTCCACTTTTTATTTAAAAAAAAAATAAAGTTATTCCATTTGTTCAACCTAATAAAACACAAAAAGCCCACCCAACCCAAGCTAATTTATTCAATCTTTTCATGAATTAAAGATCGTCGGGCTTCTAAAGCATACACACACACACATATATATATATATATATATATATATATATATATATATATATATATATATATATATATATTGACCGGATACAAATCCAGCGCAACCCACCAAAGTTGCACCTCTAGAAACACTCCAACTAATACAACCAAAACATGTAACATTTCAATTGGATGCAGGTACACTCATTACACAAATACAAAATTCCACGTAAGGAGAAGATATTTCGTAATTGGTTTCCAGAACAATTGAATGCGTCCGCTCGGAAGTTACACCGAAGAGGACCACTGACCAAACCGGTGCACGTTTTCTCATACCTTAACGTCTAACGTCACCTCGGTGCCGAGGTGTAATCAAGATCGTTTTACCAGAATCAGCTCCTCTCAACCAAGACTTTAAATCTAATGCAATGGCGTAAGACGGTGGCGAAAATCGTAGTCGGCCCGATCCCTGAAAATTAGGTCTTCCGTCGTAAATTCACCCCCCACACACACACTCAAAAAGCGTAGACCTCCCTATAATTCAATGTGTCCGTATCAGCCTTTCGTCACTCTGTCTGCACTGCCTCCCCCTTCTTCCCCACCTTCAAATCTACACTTGAAAGTAGCAGGTAATCGATAAATAAACAGGCTCAGAATTCGTACCACTGCAATCTCACCAGGTAATCTTTGGATGTTTACCTTGATGAGTCTGCTTGTTTATCTTGCTGCATTCATGTTATTCATATGCATTCATTGATTGGTGATTGGCTGACGATTTTTTGCTGAATTTAATGCCTTGCATTTAAATTCGTTTCTTTGTTTTGGATAAACGACGTGAGTTACCGGTGATCATTCTCTATATCTGATCCGTGTGTGTGCACGCGTGTTTGTGTGTGCGCGCGCGGAAGTTGGTAAAGTTTTGCAGTTGATCTTGTTTGTGGGCAAGTTTGGATTTGTTGTTTGATTAGTGGGCAATGTGTGTATAGTATAGTTTAAGGACTTAAGTGCTGCGTTTGTGACATGTTGCGATTGTTCCTTTGATATAGCAGTTGGCACGGAGTATCGGTTCCAAAGATTTTGCTTTTTCTAAAATTTTAGGTGTGATTAAAGATGATATATTCAAGCCGTACACGTTTTGAGGTTGCTTGCTTGATTTCAGAAAAGTTTATCCGGATAACTCTTTGGATTGAACAAGAGTACCGAAATTGCAACGATGCTGGCAAGTTAATGCATTGGATGCGATCAGTTGTAGTCTGTTTTACACTTTATTCCCGCTCCGGTTATTTGTGGTGAAGTGAGAAAATGGAAAATGGTTAGTAGTCGATATTGTGAAATGGCCTTTGTTCTATCTCGTATCCGTCTGTTATACTCTTCATTTACTAAACAGGATCCATGATATGCTTAAACTGATCAAAATATAGATATGGAAGTTGTTGATCTTCTTTGACTTGCTCTTTCTCAGAATTGTCATATGGCATGTGGACTTGTTTTGTTTTCTCACTGTGCTACCGCACTTGACCGTGTAATTGCATATCATTGTTCTGTGTGGCGTTGTCAAAAATTGGCCTCATGATGCAGATTAGTTTCACATGATAATAACTTAATTACTTGATTTAAATTCTCACATAACATCTAATATCTAACCATGCAGGTGTAGGAGGCCAGAGCACATGGGTTCTAAAGGAGTTGATGATTTGATAGAGGCTTCATCAGGGGTTCATTTTTCTGGATTTCACTTAAATGGTGTGAAGTCAATAATTTCAGAGGTTGATCAACTGTCAAATTCAGTCCCAGAAAGCGTGCATAAGCAACCTTTTGTCATCGGTATGTGTGCCGTACGATACCTTGTGACTATCTTATTGGTCGCTGCATATGTTTTATTCCCATTTCATCATGAGGAAATTTAATGTTTTTCTTCTTTTTGCTTATTTTTAAATGGTTTTATTGACATTATGTGACCAGGAGTTGCTGGAGGTGCAGCATCAGGCAAGACTACTGTTTGTGACATGATAATTGAGCAGCTTCGTGACCAGCGTGTTGTACTCGTTAACCAGGTATCTTGTTCTTTAGTTCGAGACGAGAGAACCTTACTGATGCACAATCATTGTTTTCGCCATTTCTTTTTTTAACTTTTTCATCATGTCCCTCTTATTTTTTCAATGTTGACTTTATTTCGCTTTATAATTGCGATATTATAGTAGAGTCCTGTCATGTACCTTATCATTTTTTGGACTGTTAAAATCTCCTAGAACCTTTAGTAGCACGATAGGTTTTCGGAGAGATTGATTAATTCGCAGCTATCTTGCTTGTATGTACCTCATGTACTCTGTCCATTATGCTTTGCAATTAGAAGATCTGTTGTATGTGGTATAAGAGTTTCATTATGTATTTATGTTTCACATCTGTGTTCTTTTTCCTGCTTCACTACTTTTCTTCTTTTCTGTTTTACATTGTTTTTATAGTTTCTATTATTGTTTATAATTTTCTTGTGGACTATGTTACATGGACTCGGTACGAGTGTCCCAGCCGGATACGTGTCTAAGTGTCGAATTTGTCTATTTTTCAAAATTCAAGAAATAGGAACACGGCAAAATATTCTTACCTAGTCTTGCTTCTTAGTTATCATTTAGTTTACATAGTGTTTTATGATACACATCGTTTTAATTTGAAGCTGAGATCATCTCAAAGCAATAACAAACTAAAAGAAACACCATAACATATGTTCTCAGTGGCATATCTTACGGGATGTGTCGGATACATATCCTATACCCTTGTCCAAGTGTCGATTGTTCGACACGGATACTACACGCATTTTAAAGAGTCCATGCAACATAGCTTGTGGAGGGATGTGGGTATTGAGTCCACCTCATTTTGCTAGCATGGGTCATTGATTCCGGATCTATTAGTTTATTTAGTATTTCACGAGTCTCTTATCAGTTCATTAAACAAGCGAACTAATCTACTTTTCCGTATATGATGTGCCAAAGTTTGCTACTGTTCTATCTTTCTATTTTGTAAACTATGTATTCATCGCAACTACATAATACGAATGGGTTGGCAGGATTCTTTTTATCACAATTTGTCGCCTGAGGAGCTTACAAGGGTCCAGGATTATAACTTTGACCACCCTGGTGAGTTACGTTCCATATTTACAGAATTTTTCACTATTAGCTACTTGTATTATGGTTTCCATGCTGATCTTTTGGTTTCTAGGCCTAATTCCAAAATTGTACTTCAAGTTTACTTTCAGTACAGCTTTAGTACCCAACTTTGAAGGTGTGCCAAGAAAGTACCTAACTTTAAAAAAAGTACCAAATCAGTATCTCGACTGACGGACGACGGATACCGTTAGAAAGTTAAGAGGGGTAGGACTGTCATTTTAAAAAAATGGACATAAAGCCTGTCCAAGTGACAACGTGGGCCGTCCTTTTTCACATCTTAAGGACACATGGCAGCGTCACAATCGTTTGATTTTTTCTTTTCTTAATTTAATCACTAAAAAACAAAAACTCTCTCTCTCTCTCTCTCTCTCTCTTAAAGCTCATTTTATTTTGGGTAAACTCCTTTGTGAATGGAATCAAACACATGAATGATCAAAGAGAAGCTGCCTTCCTTCCGTAAGGCAGACTCACCTGCAGATGATGATTTAGCCAAGTGTAGACAAACTCATCTTACTTGGTGTGGTCTCTTCCTTTCTTTTTCAGAGGTCAGCTAGGAAAGGGGTGCCTCGATTTGGTTTATTTTTATGAGCTGAGAAGGAGATGGATTCCCCGCGAGAAACAACACTTCTTATTCCCACCCAGCTTCTATCTACCAAATAAGGAAGAAACTAATAGATTTTTTGATGAATCATTTGCGGCGGAAGGAGGAATTTAAGTCTCAACCTGTCTCCCGCATCAATCCTCACTACCGAAGTAAGGTTGGGCGAATGGGAGTTTGGTAATGAAGTTGGTCAACTGTGTTCGCTACCTGGGGCTGAACAAGCTTCCCGAACCCACGTCCATAGCTGCTGGAAACCTAACCGCACCCCCCACTTGTGGAGATGGGGCAGCTTATATATATATATATATATATATGGAGCTGATCCGTTGATAGCGCTGGCAAAATGGACAAGCTGCAGCGTGATCTGGCCGTCCATGAGCGATCTGTGGATGGTTCAGATCTTTTTTGGGGTTTTTCAAAAATCGTAGCGGACTATTTTTTTGACGAATATACCCTTCAATATTCAGATGTTGTATTTTACAAAGTATTGTCCACTTCATAAGTAGGGGACAATATTTGGGTCAGTTTATAAAAAGAAACCCACTCTCTCTCTCTGAACTGGGTTTCTCCACCTTTGTCTCCTCAACCCCAAATCTATCATCATCGTTAGCACCTTGGCATCGCATCTGTAGCCTTGGCATCGCCACCGCCGTAGCCTCGGCGTCACCGCCACCGCCGTAGCCTCAGCGAGCATAAGCCAGTCCCCCTACTGCATATCATCTTATTTCATCGGCGAATGGACTCGGTGAAGTGAAGTGAAGTGGAGCATACTGGCTCCTACTTCTTGAACCAGTTCCTCCTGCTTTTTTGATTCTTTAACTTGCAATTGGTCCAGTAAAGAAGGAAGATAGGAAGGCATCTGTCTATTTGTACACATCATAGGTTCAAGTCCTGCTACTATTGCAATCGGTGACCTCTTTAGAGAGCTTCTTGCCGCCATAGCCTCGGCGTCATTGCCACCGCCACTATTGCTGCTAGATCTGCATAGGGGCCAACATCTCCGCAATCTTAGCCTCAGATTTTGGGTTTTTGTTGGTTTCAGATTTTGGGTTTTTCATTTCAAATTTCTTTTCTTTTTTAATCATCTCATATCGGGTAATTTCAGATTGTTTTCAATTTAGTTTAGTCTCGGTATGATTTTGAACGAATGCCAGTTGAACAAAATTAATATGGTTTGTGGGATTGTATGATTATTGGATCATTCGCTACATAACAGATTGAATTTGGTTTGTAGGATTTTGAACGAATGCCAGTCGGTATGGTTTTGAATAGATTGTTTTCAGTTTGGTTTCAAATTGTATGTTTTGCATTTGGTTTTTGATTTGGATCATCCGCTACATAATGTAGCGGATGAACATTGGCAATCAACGTACACAGACCAAAGAGGGGCAATTTTGTCAAAAAATATGTAGCAGACGGACTTAAAAAAAGAGCAAAAAAAAGATCTAGACCGTCTACAGATCACGCGTGGACGGCCAGATCGCGCTGACAACTTATTTCAAGATGCTAGCGCTATCAACGGATCAACTCTCATATATATATATATATATATGTATATATATGAGATGGTAGGATTTATAGATCTGATATGGTGGGTCTATAGATCTGAACAAAGGATGTTTATGAGAATTTAGTGGCTTTTGGTTTGGGTTTCTTTGTAGTTTGTTTAGGTTGGTTTCCATTTCAAGCATGGCGTGAGGTCACCGACGATGACGGTGGTGGTGGAGTCGTGAGATCACCTCAATAATTGCCAGCGGCGCTGCGATGTGCCGGTGGTAAAATTGCGGTGTTGTCGGCGGTGATTGTAGTGATTTTAGTAGCATAATTTTCCTGCAAGATCCATTTCAAAAATCTCATTTGATTTTCAGCTTTGGGTTCAACTTGAAAGTATTGGGAAGAAGAAGATGGATCTGCGCGCGCGTGCGTGCATGTGTGTGTGAGAGAGAGAGAGAGAGAGAGAGAGAGAGAGAGAGATTACATTGGTTCAATAATTAATTTGCATTGAAAATGTGAAAAAGGACGGTCTACGTGGTCACATGGACAGGCTTTATGTCCATTTTTTTTAAAATGATAGTTCTATCCCTCTGACTTTCTAACGGCATCCGCCGTCTGTCAGTCGAGGTACTGATTTGGTACGTTTTTTAAAAGTTCGGTACTTCTTTGGCGTACCTTCAAAGTTGGATACTAAAGCTATATTGGAGGTAAACTTGAGGGTACAATTTTGAGACTAGGCCTAGTTTCTAATATCCTAATCGAGACAATTAATAGTTATTGCCTGGAGAGTGTCCGACTTTGGGAACATGTTCCTCTACTAAAACATTTTTGCATGCACAAAAATTTGTTTTATAAAGAAAAATGTTTACCCCCAAATCTCCACTATTTTCTTCAATTAACCCTATTTGCATGAATGAACTTATTAAAGGGCGCCCTGGAAGGATCTTTTGCGCTTAATTGCCTGCAGCCACATGTTTTATACCAGTAATCCTAAAGTTAGTACCTTGTTCAGCCCAACCCTTTCCTTCGGCACAGAATCAGCCCTAACAACCCATCATTCAAAAGAGGACCAAAAATTATTAAATCCTGTGTCTCCAGCCCTCTTCTTGTTTGCAAACAGGACCTTAGCATAATAAGCGTTGAAAGTCTTCTGTTGCTCAACAATAAACTTTTAATATCATTAGCTAGTGCTCTATCAAGTTTCTTATTTTTTTAATTGATTCATGCAGCCGCATATGAAGCATACTTGATTAAGTTTTCTAGACCATTTCTAGCCAATAAGTTTTGCTCTCGGTTTCGAATGTTGAGAGCTTTTGAGGGACTTGAAGTGTCTTTAGAAGCTGAAGGCTTCGTTTTGGTTTACTCTTTTTTGCTGGGCCTGAGGAGTATACGGACTATGGTGAAGCCTATTGAGACTTCTTGGATAGTATTCTTTCGTGCTTCCAGTAGGAGGTGGTGAATATATCTCATGTAACAGAGGTTCGCCCCTCCTTTTGGTTCTGTAAATATAATATATATCTATCAAATGAGAAAAATGTTGAGGGGTACATTCTCCTTTTTTGGTGGTGGAGATGGGCTTCTTTCGCTCTCACGCCAACAAGTTTTTTAGTTCATATATCGTTTTATACATCAAATGATATCGCCTTTCATGCCACTTTTATTTGTTAATCACTATTTTTGGTCTTGGATCAGTCATTTTTTAGTGGTTGGGAATGCCACTTGATAATAGTATCAGCTGCAGGTCGTTGCTTCTTTCACCATAACTTTTTTTTTCTTTTTTCAGATGCATTCGACACCGAGCAATTATTGTGTGCTATGGAGAAGTTGAGGCATGGGCGACCGGCTGATATTCCAAAATATGACTTCAAAAGTTACAAGAACGTCCTCCCAGTTCGAAGGGTAAGGTTTCTTAGAGAATACGAGGAAGTTACAAAGCAAATGTGAAGCAGTGTTTTTGAAACAAGGAATTTATTTGGACCGTACATAGATTGGATTTTATATTCTTTAACAATTCCTATAGTTCCCTGTATGTCTCAGTTGTTCCTTTTTCATCTTTAAGAAGCACTGAGTATACATGCTTCTTAGAGTAAAGGGTGGCCTAGGGAATATACATGATATAATGTTAAGCCGTGGCCCTGGTGGACGAGGTAGCCGCTGGCTGTTTTGCTTTCCCCTTTGTGTAGAGAGACCAAATGTCAAGTACTTTTCTCAGTAAGAAAAGTAACATTATGGGCTCCATGGTTTTTTCTTTTGTTATAGTAAAACCTATGTTCAAATAAGTAATATGTTGCAACAAATAATGATAACAAAATGGTCATGCTGTTCGTGTCTTGTCCTGATTTGCTACATCTTTGGTAGGTTAATCCTTCAGATGTGATACTTCTGGAAGGCATACTCATTTTCCACGATCCTCGCGTCCGAGGTTTGATGAATATGAAGATCTTCGTTGATACAGGTTCCTTTCCTTCTATGAAGGTTTAATGCCTTATTTCGTAGGTTCAAGTTATCAATATATAGTGGGCCTGTTTTTCCTGTGACTTTATTACTACTTTAGGGAGAGTGCAAGATACACTATACACTACTAAAGTCTTGAAAACCTTTTTATAACACGTGGTCTTATTCTTTCTGCATTGACCGCATGTAAATCCTTATTGGCCTATTACATGTAGTCACAACACTATAGGTTCAGGGGCCCACCATTTGGATTAAGTAAAGGGTTAAATTCAAATGACCCCCTCAAGTTTTCAAGTTTTCGGCTCCACCCCTCAGTAATTAGTTTTTGGCAAAATAAGGACAACTCCTGAATTTAACGAATAAATTGGTCAATTGACCAAGTAAAGGACGAAGGTGCCCATTAACTAACCTTTTGACATTAAAAGACAAAAAGACCCTTGTCATGTGCATAGCACATGCCCTCTTCTTCCCCCTCCCCTCCCTTCTCCACCCTCAGATTTGTGTTCTCTCTCACATGGATCTACCACAGTCAGATCTGTCCTCTCTCTCTCCCATGGTCCATCACCACTGCCACCAATAACAGCCATCACCACCGCCACCGAGCCCACCTCAAGAACCTCCAGCCACCAATAATAACCATCGCCACTGACACCAAGCCCACCCACCACCGGTAACAAGCATCAAACAGTTTCATCGAGCCCACCCCAACAACCACCAAGCCCACCCCACAACCACTGAGCCCACCCGCCACCATAAAAACCACTACTAGACGCCACTGAGCCCACCCCAATAGCCATCTCTCCACCTGCAAACAGCACTCCAACGATTAAACCCTTTCTCAAACACCTCTGATCCCAAACCCTCCACCAAAAACCCCCCAAATCACCACCGCAACAACCGCCACCTGATCCGAATTCCCAAAATCACCTCCCCCAACTTAGGGCCATTGCTTCGCCGGATTGTTGGTGAGTGGTCAATGATGGGTTAGGTTTGATGATTAGGTTATTTTGGGAAATGCAGAAAATTCTGGTGTAGTCAAGCTAAGTTGTTAACGAAAAGGGGCACAGTAGGAAATTTACCCTTATAATATGGGCCAACTGTTTTAATTGATACTCGAGGGGGTTGATCCTAGAAACCAAAATACTTGAGGGGGGTCATTTTTTTGGGTAGATTAATTATATCCCACTTATTGACTTGGTCCTCAGATATTCATTTTAATTAAACAGTCTTTGCTTAGAAATCAATTGAAATCCTGGCAAAGAGTAAAATCATTCACGTTTTCTAAGGTGTTCTATAAAAAAATTCGTTTGGTCATGGTATCATGGTAATACTGGTTGTCGATATTCTACCCACTCATGAATGGAAGCACAGCATTAAGAGGTCTCAAATATGCATGTTTGAAACAACAGTAAGATCAGACATTGACACAGCTTCCAGTCCTTGTAGTGCTAATAGTTCTATGCTTCTAGATTTTATGCTTAAGATGATATATAGACCATTATGTGAGCCGTCAGGATTGAATCTAACTGTGAAACCTGAGTGTCCAAGTTTATCTGTCACCTCGAGGTGAAACCTTATTTTTAATTTGCAAACATCTGCCAGTTTAAAATTGGGTGGTGCATATCAAATGCATTTTGCTTCCTATGAGAATGTGAATTCATGTATATACTGAAGAGCCATACTTTCGTGTTATAAGATACTTAGCAAATGAATCATACTCCCTTCTTTTGAAGAAGAAACCATCTATCTTGCAAGCTGAATCATTTTTACATTTGTGCCCATCTTTTGAACTTTTTTGGTTGAACTTTCCAGTACTGAACAGAATTTTGAGCGGTTGTTTCTAGTATCTGTATTACCCCATGCAGTTCACAGGTTCTTTTCATTATCCTTGTAAGTTAGGTCTTCCAAATTTGACATTTTCAGTGCAGATGCTGATGTGCGACTGGCAAGGAGAATAAGGCGTGATACAGTTGAAAAGGGCAGAGATATTGGTACAGTACTGGATCAGGTTAGTAAAGCATTAACTTCTTCACAGAAATTAGAGATGAATTTTTAGTTCACTAATACCCAATCTCTCTTCTATCTCCTGCTTTCCTCCACACCCCTCACTTCCAAAGAAAGGAAAAACTAATCAAGAAACCACCTGGACCTCTTCTTCATTATAGCGTTGGATGCTGATGATCCATTAAATTAAGCAAGTCGATGTTTGTAATCGAGAACGAGGGCCATGCTTCTTTTTTTTTAAGGTAGTTTTTTTTTTTTTTGGGGGGGGGGGGGGGGGATGTTCGTTCCTACTCATGAGTCTTCATTGTTCAAACCTGATATTGTTAGTTGTTTTGGCCATAAGATCTGAAGGACTAGATTGTGGCCATTTTGGCCAAAAGCCATCCGCACATACAACATTGTTGGTAAGCAAAAGCTTATATACTCTCCTTTAAATTGGGTTTTTTTGTTATCTGTGGTTCACCACACCTGCCTTGCCTTTTAAAACAGTCTTCCTTTCATCATGGCAGTACCATCTCATTGACTATATTGGAAAAGTTTGCTTGTTTATTGGTAATGCGTAATATTTGTATCTCTTTATTTCTGTTGTAATTATAATGAAACTCCTATCTTGCTGCAGTACTCAAAATTTGTGAAGCCTGCTTTTGATGACTTTATCCTTCCAACAAAGAAGTACGCTGATATCATCATTCCCCGTGGTGGAGACAATCATGTAGCCATTGATTTGATTGTCCAGCATATTCGAACAAAACTTGGTCAACATGATCTTTGTAAAATATATCCTAATTTGTATGTCATTCAATCAACTTTTCAGGTACTGCTTTTCATCGTCTCTGGTTTTCACAATTAATTTTCCACAGTACTAGACTTTACCGGTCAATTTACTGTGCTCTGTTGGTTTAATCAATTTGGAATATGCTCACTGTTATTATTTTTGTTTCATCCAGATACGTGGTATGCATACACTAATACGTGATTCTCAGACAACGAAACATGACTTCGTTTTTTATGCGGATCGCTTAATTCGTTTGGTGGGTATTTTTTGTAGCTTCTGGTATCTTGATGGTTGTAGTCATTCTTTATGTCATTCTCATCAAGTATACTGTGTATTTAATCAGGTTGTTGAACATGGCCTGGGGCATCTGCCGTTTACAGAGAAGCAGGTGATCACTCCAACTGGTGAGTTGCTATGACTCGATAACCGTATACTGGGGCAAAATTGTCCTCCACTGAGGACCTTACAAGTTAAACAGATTAGCCTTTCCCATAATGTGGATGCTCCTCTTCTAGGCTTAAAATGGAGTAATTGTTCTCATTTATAAGACTGCATCATTTGCTTCTTTGATTTGTATTTTTTCCTACGTTGGGTCTATGTTAGTTGTCAGTTCTAGAGTTGATAGATTTCTACCTTATTATAAGTGTCTCGTTGGTTCAAGTTGTGATTGTGAACTGCCTAAGACTTACTATTTAACCATTTATAGATCATCCTCTGATATCGAAATGGCTTTCTCTTGCGATGTGTTTCCGTGTTTGAAAACGTAGATGACTGAGTTTGTAGCATCAAGTCAACATGTCTCTCTTCTAATGCCGCTGCTCAGTTTTTACACTGTTCTTTGTTGATGTGGATGCAGGTTCTGTGTACACTGGTGTGGATTTCTGTAAGAGATTATGTGGCGTCTCTGTTATTAGAAGGTATGGACAACGGCCTAAAAGGATGTAAAGACTAACTTTCATTCTTTTATTTGGTCGAATTTCTATTTTAGTTGTTGTTTTTTCATGTGTGAAATTTGTCTCGATTCTATCCCACTGGTTCAAGAATACGATGAAAATCAGTATAATTTAAGTTAAGTGGAGAAGATAATACAAGCTCATAGAATTACAACGAGATTATCAAAGCCCTACTGAATAACAGATGGCACGGAGAAACATTAGGAGAGGGTCTGTTGAAATACACTTGTCCAGGAACGAGTGTTTCAACTAAAGTTGGAAAGAAAGTGGTATCCAAAGTCCTGCCATTATTTGTGAAAATTTAGAGACGTAGGGAAGCACTCAAGAGTTTTAAGTGCTTTAGGAGACGTGGGTCTAAGACAGAACATATGGATTGTAAGTAAATGGGTGGAGGATTGTGGATGAAGTGATATTTCGATCATGGGGGATAGCTGGTTTCATGTTGCTGGAAGAAAAAACTTTTGACCACATAGGAAGAATTATTGAACATGTTTACATCATGTTATCAATGACGTCATCACATGTTTTTGTTTAATTTGTGTTACTGAATTAGTTTTCAAGTCTTTTCCTTTCTAGTTTGTGTGCAAGTTCTGGATAGTCTTCTTGACAATATGTTGAGTTCAATAACTAATTGGTTTCTCAATTTTTACGGTACTAGGTAAGCCTCCTCTTCCGGACCATCCTTTTTATTGATAGTTTTTTTTACTTATGTCTTTGGAGGTTGTTCATACATTCATAACATGCCGTCAGATTCTGCTGGAAATGCTTGTTGATGTTTAAGTTGATTGTGTTTTACGGGATCCAGCTGCTGATACCGGCATGATAGGAAAATTACTTACCAGCAAGCACCCTGAAATTAAACATAAAGGAAAAAAAAAAACACTGCATGATATGGCAATAGCCAGTAGTTCCATGCTCTTCAGGTGAGGTTCATCTTGGCTTCAGGCCCCTTTGAAATAGACGACCTTTTGGTTGTCACAAGTTCTCAGGCCCCTGTCCATATTATTTGAGATGTTTAAACTCCTACTCTTTTGTGAATCTGTTTATATTTGCTAAAGTTCTACAATGCTAAAGTTGCTGGAACTATTGGATATTTTTAGTAATCATGTGCCTAGCTTCAACCAGGCTTGTCTCTGTTCCTTGCACCTAGGCTTTACGACCCCTTTGAACCTCAGCACCTCCATGTCTAATAACTGTAGTACAGACAGTTTTAGTTTATACAATTTTTCTCCTGAGCTGCATCAGGAGATACCCTTCTTTGTTTTTGTCTCGTAGTGACCTCAAACCCGTCTCTAATCTCTTAGCACTCAAATTTTAACCGTTTGCAGTGGTGAGAGTATGGAGAATGCTTTGCGAGCATGTTGCAAAGGTATAAAGATTGGAAAGATTCTTATCCACAGAGAGGGTGACAATGGTCAGCAGGTTTGCACCTCTGATTGGAGGTCTTCTACTTTTGACTTTAACAGTGCTTCTTCATCGTTTTAATGTTTCAATTTTCCATGCAGTTGATTTACGAAAAACTGCCAACAGACATCTCAGACAGGCATGTGTTGTTGTTGGATCCCATCCTAGGCACAGGTTTGTCTATTTTATCGTGGAAATTTCCTTTTTACAAAATTTCTTATGTTTTTTAAATTATATTGCACGTATGCTGTCATTTGTCTTGTTTGCTTATGGATGAGTGAAGAAAGAAGGGAGTCGGGGTCAGGGTGGCAAGTTCAACCTTGATTTATGGTTGGTTCTTTACCCCTCTCTAATATAACGAGTACTTGTGCATGTCTATGAATGTGTGTGCGTGAGCGCACGCGAGATCAGTGCTTTGTTACCCCAGCCCAAGCTCAAGCCCTAGTTGCTAGACACCTACATCGCCCTCATGTTTCTTGACAAAGGAATATAAACAACTTATTTGGCTTAGAATTCTCTATGCTAAGTCATGTTTCGTGTAGATGTATTAATCCTTGAAGCCAATTTAAACAGGGAATTCTGCTGTTCAAGCTATTTCTTTGCTTATAAAGAAGGGTGTGCCAGAGTCCAACATAATATTCCTTAATCTCATATCCGTAAGTTTACTAGTCCTTATCTGGTGCTGGCATTGTCCCTCTTAGTTCTTATGTAGGTGCTGACCTCTGTTAAGCTTTGGGCCACATGCGCTGAAATACTGCTAGTCATGGTTATAATTGTTAATTTCCCTCTCGTCAGGCACCTCAAGGAGTGCATGTTGTTTGCAAACACTTTCCGAGAATAAAGATTGTGACCTCTGAGATCGAAGTTGGTTTGAATGAAGATTACCGTGTCATTCCTGGCATGGGCGAGTTTGGAGACAGATATTTTGGTACAGATGATGAATGATGACTACTGGCCCATCCACTATAGCTATACAAGACGCACTTATTGCTCCAACCCTGCCATATACCATTGATCATCAACAGTGAGGAGCCAGCCAAGCCTGCTCAGTCAGTATGTCTAGGGTGCAGCTGGACATTTTCACTTTTGGATCATTTGGACTCCATTAAAATTTCTCTGCTTTTTATACAAATTTTTAGAACGTATACTGGATTTGGTTGTGAGCCAATGAGTTTTGAGAATTACACCACAGTGGGGTTGGATATCGATTAATTTACAGGCGGCCGGAATAACCCAAGATTGCATATACCATTTTACTTTGACCATGCTAACACATCCGTTATTCAAGCCATTCCCCTCAAATTAGTGCATATGTAACCAGTGACACCCCCTTCTTAGTTCTTCTACATGCAATTGCCATCCCGGAGCCCTGGAAATTTTGTGATTTTTTTAATTCTTTTCCTCTGCAGTTATACATTGTGCAAATCTTATTATAGTTTTCCTGTACTCAAATTATCACTTGAGGTCTAGTTGAAGGATGTTGTTGGCACTACAGAAACTGCTGCAAGTATTCCAAAATCTGTTACTGGCATATATTCACCGTGTTCTTACTCAGTTCACACCCGCTGGTTGCTAAAAGATGCATTAGCGACACATTTTTCCTCCCCCTTTCTTTAATATTCACCTAAAGTGGATGAGAAATTTAGCTTTGGGACAGATGGAGCAAGTACAGAACACAATTTTGGGCTGTCAGCTCTGCCAGATGAGGGACACGAGCCTTTCCACACAAATTTCCTTCACGAGAATGGGATAAAAGGGGAGGAGAGAGTGATCACTCATTGTACTATCCGAGGATGATAACTTTCCTCAGGCTACTCTTCGGACACGTGTCGGTCCCTTGGACTCCACGAATACTATTGGGCATATTCGTTGCGTAAAGGTTATCTATTTAGTTTGCTTCTTTGTTTTCACACTTCCGTCCCGTTCCTCTCCATCATCCTCCAAGCAGTAGCCATGTCTGCCTTTGTGGGAAAGTACGCTGGTAGGCCTCTCTATCCATCTCTCTTCATACACACCCACAACGCTCACACTATAAACATACAAGTACAGAAGAAAAAAAAATATTAAGCTATGCTCATGGTTACGCAGTAGATAAGTTGCATGTGAAATAACTGACAAACGGGCGACAATAGAGTCAGTCTAATGCGGGGAAAAAACACATTCTCGATCGAGGCGCTTGATGTACAATTTCTTGGTAGTTAGCCATCGGTTATTATTCATTAGAATTTCATGTGAAAAACTATTTGTGAGCGTTATTATTTTTTTTTTTCCATTTGGGTATGTATTTTGAATTTGTGTAGTCCATCTTCAATACGAGAAGAGTGGGGTGTTTCAATAATCTTTGGGTTGTGCAGAGGAACTGATCAAGAATGCCAAGTACATTGCCACCCCTGGCAAGGGTATATTGGCGGCTGACGAGAGTACCGGCACCATTGGCAAGCGTCTCTCTAGCATTAACGTCGAGAACATCGAGTCCAACCGCCAGGCTCTTCGCGAGCTTCTCTTCACCTCTCCCCACGCCCTTCCTTACCTCTCCGGTGTCATCCTTTTCGAGGAAACCCTGTACCAGAACACCTCGGACGGGAAGCCTTTTGTCGAGCTCCTCCAAGAAAACAACGTTGTTCCGGGCATTAAGGTCGATAAGGGCACGGTTGAATTAGCCGGGACTAACGGTGAGACCACTACGCAGGGCCTTGACTCGCTTGGAGCGCGCTGCGCTCAGTACTACAAGGCCGGTGCTCGTTTTGCAAAGTGGCGTGCCGTCCTCAAGATTGGCCCGACTGAGCCGTCTGAGTTGTCGATCCAGCAAAACGCGCAGGGCTTGGCTCGCTACGCGATCATTTGCCAAGAGAATGGACTCGTTCCCATTGTTGAGCCAGAGATATTGACCGATGGGAGCCACGACATTAAGAAATGTGCCGCTGCTACTGAAACTGTGCTTGCAGCTGTTTACAAGGCACTGAATGACCAACATGTTCTCTTGGAAGGAACACTCTTGAAGCCCAACATGGTCACTCCAGGCTCTGATGGCCCAAAGGTAATCATGTCATTTATATGTACGATCTAACTTGAATCATTGGGCTTCACTGATGCAGGGCTCTCATGCGTTCATCCCGTTAACTGCAATGTTCTAATTTCAGGTAACACCGCAAGTGATTGCTGAGTACACCGTTGCAGCTCTACGCAGAACCGTGCCACCAGCAGTGCCAGGGATTGTCTTCCTGTCCGGAGGTCAAAGCGAGGAAGAAGCAACTGTAAATCTGGACGCCATGAACAAATTGGCGGTGTTGAAGCCATGGACACTGTCCTTCTCATTCGGCCGGGCCTTGCAGAGCAGCACACTCAAGACATGGGGCGGAAAGAAGGAGAAGGTTGGGAAGGCTCAGGAGGCATTCTTGACAAGGTGCAAGGCCAACTCTGACGCAACCCTCGGCAAGTACACTGCTGGAAGTGCTGATGGTCTGGCTTCCGAGAGTTTGTTTGTGAAGGGGTACAAGTACTAGCCTAGGCTCAAGTTCCATGCATTCATGCTGGCAAAGGGTACGGATTACAGCTGTGTACCAGCTTATACTAATTTGTATTTTGCTTCTTCACCATCCTTGATCATCTTCGGTACATATGCTATATAACATATGGCTGTTCATACCAATCCGTTTCCTCCAAATCCTCTTCTTTATTGATTGACATTGCCAGTTCGAATGTTGGATGAAGATGGTAAATGGCTGATCCATAACTTTGAACTGAAG
>JAVXUP010001727.1:0-199580 GCA_033070095.1 Escallonia herrerae
GTCACAACTTAAGTTACAACGCACAGGAAAGTAGTCTCCCAATGCTGGTGAAATACTTAGTGAAGTCATAAAAACGAATATTCTTGGAATTCAAGTGTAAATCCACGGCTACAAATCTGCAAAACCAACCATTATAATTGGCTTCGGGGAGAGAGAATGTTTATTGACCAATCCTTTGGCGTTGTATGTTGTATACAGTACTATATTGTATAAGAAACCACAAGCAGCCGAGTACCCAGAGAGGGAGAGAAGGAGGGGATCAAGGGATCAACTTCAGATGGGTTCATCCAGTAAGCACTAAAACCCAGACTATCATTCCTTTTTCACGATTGGAAAATGGGTTTTGTGCGTTCTTGTTTGTTTTTTCTGGGTGGGCGCGTGCGCGCGTCTATGGTTTCTATGTTTGTAGCTATGTTGTGTAAACGGTTTCTATGTTTGCAAATTGATCTTGAATGCTGAAATATGATCTGTTATTTTGTTGTTTGCTGGCTAAATATCACTTGTAATAATGGAGATTGTAACCCATTAGAGCATGCCATGTAATGTCAGTGAGCTTTGGAGCATATCAACCCTTTATAGTTAGGTGGAAATGACAAATTAAAACAGGTTTATTTTGGTCTTTGTTTGCATGCAGTTACTGGGTTTATTTTAAACTCGTTCATGCCTTCTTGGAAATATGGCTTTATGGTATTGTCATACTGTGGACCTCGGTTAGTGTTCATTAACTTCCATGTTTTCAAACTTAATCATTATGAATGTTTTGACCCTGCAACAATCTGAAGCCTTTTCGGTAATGTTGGGTGATTTTATCCAAATGCTGACAAAATATTTGTTTTCAAGTTGTTTTTAAAGAAACTGATATCACATTTCAGTTGTGAGCAAGAACTATTTCCAATGCCACGCAATGTAACTGAAGTTCAGTTCCAAATCTACCCTTGTGTAATCACTAATATCTGGTTATTGAGGTGATCTAAGGCGATCTGTCTTGGATTACTAGAAATTTAGTAGAAGGCTATGAATGGTGCTATTTTCGTTAATCAATTGAGGTATCTCATATTAACAACTTCTTCAATGGTGTCAGCATTTGACACCCATCGACATCAGTAAACTATGTTTCAGCTTGAGCCGTATTAACCTTGCTAGTGTGGAGAGTTTCAGATCAATCATCGACTTTAGTGTTTTAAGTGTTACTTCTGGACTGATTTCTTGTTTCGGTTTATTACAAGCCTGGGGTAATGCCCCTTGTAAGTAGTCTCTGGTTTAAATGAATACAAGGCACTATTCACCAACAAAAAAAAGGTTGGTGAAGCCTAATGAGGATAATTAAAAACATCTTGATTGTTTCGGATTCCTCGCAAGCATGTGTATCGTACTAAGAGTCATTCACCTTGTCCACAGAACATATTGAAATTTGTGAATAAATTACTAACAACAGATTCAAAAAATAAGTCATCCGGAGCTGAACCTGTATGAACCATCATTATTTATCCGGTAATTATCAAATGGATGAGCATTTGCTTTGCCTAGCCTAAACAGAAGCATCTTCAAGTATCAGGATGATATTTCATGTTGATCAAGTGGGTAGGGGATCATTGATCAGTTTGCTTTAGAGTTGGCACAGGACCTTTATGACCGACGATATTATATATGTATTGAACCACCCACCTCCACCCCCCCCCACCCCCCCCCCCCCCGGCCTCTGTATTACAATGTTGTTCACCATAAGTGTTTTTGGCCACGGTTATATGCTGGTATTATTGAAAAGACTGATACTTTCAATTATCTGAAAGACTGATACTAGAACCAAATAAGAGATGTTTGATTTTTGGCTGAAAATAGCATGTTTCCTGAAACAAAGCTTTACTTAGTGAAATCTATAGTGGATATGATATCGTGCCACATGCTGCTTAGTTGAACAAGACAGATTAAAACTTAGGGGTTCCCCCTGTCAAAAAGCTTTGTCTACTATCTAATCTGATGGTGAAATTATGTAGCAAGTATAGAAGCTGATTTTGGATGAAATTGGTTACTGATTTCGTCTCGTTATGCACTTGGCAGATGTTGTCCCTTTCATTTTTCTGCTACTCCTTGTTGGATGTTCTGCAAGGCCTCTCTATCCACTCCCTAGCAGGAGGAATGATAAAAGTAAACAGCCCATACAGACTTTTCGTCCATTTAATATTGCACATCGAGGTTCAAATGGAGAAATCCCAGAAGAAACTGCTGCTGCGTACAGGGTATAGTTGTGGCATGCGCATTCTACACGTCCACATATTCTTTCCTATTCTTCTCGTATATTTGATTTAAAAAGTTTTCCTACTCATGATGAGGAGCAGTAAGAAAATACACTCAAATTTGTGAGAATCATTCTCACAGATTGCCACTTTTGTTTGTCTGTGTCAACATGCATGTAGGCTGTCGACAAGAAAAATGAAGAAGATAAAAATGATGAAAAGTAAAAGTGACGAGTTAGTAACTATATATTGCAGTAGTAGCCCTTCCCAAATCTTGTTCTCTACTATATCTTGCGTTCGAAGTTCAATAATAGTTTTATAGTTGGCCCATCGAGTTTTTCCTACTCATCTGTGTTTCCGTATGTCAAACTGATAGCTGTTGCAAAACTTGACGGTGAAATAAGAATGGGATGTTCTTCTGTTCTCTTTTGACTTGATATGTCTCCCATTTTAATATAGTTAGCATATCTCCATACATTTGACTTACTTCCAGCGAGCTATTGAAGAGGGTGCAGACTTCATAGAAACAGATATCCTAGCCTCCAAAGATGGTGTCCTTATTTGCTTCCATGATGTTACCCTTGATGATATAACTGATATAGCAGAACACAAGGAGTTTGCAAGTAGGAAAAGGACTTACGAGGTGCAAGGGGTCAACGTAACTGGCTATTTTGTAGGTATAGAAACTGGGCATCTCATATTTTGCATTACACTTGTATAGCAATGTTAATTGATGGAAATTTGAATTGAACTTCGTGATAATGAGCGTTTTGCTCTGGAATATGTATTGTACTACTTTTTGTAGTATGATTTTATTTTATTTTTTTATCTTCAGAAGCTTGTCTTTTCCATGTTGTGAGAAGTTAACTCAACCGTAAATGTTTTTGCTCTTATCACATGCAGTTGATTTCACACTACAAGAACTGAAGTCATTGAGGGTGAAGCAGCGATACCCTTTCCGGGATCAACAGTATAATGGTCAGTTTCTTTTCTGATAATGTATCCAAATTTGGTCTCTTTTGTGAGTTTGACAAATCTTTTTCTCTCCTTGTGACTGTCAAATTTATTTGCAATCTGATTGGGTCACCCCTAGATGGTAACCGTGTATGTTTCAACTCTCATAATACAGGGAAAAAAATCAAATTGGCAAAGTGGGTCACAGATGGACCTTGCATTGGCTAATCCTCAATCCGTACACCATACATTTTCTCCAGCCAATTAGAGTTTTGGCTACAAATAAGGTCATGGTGAAGTGGCTGATGTCGAAATAACCTAGTACTACTTATCAAAAAGAATTAATCACCCAATAAAAAGTTTAGCCATTGGAGTTTCTAGTTTAACTTTAATCCGATTTAACGTTCAAGTACCTAAAAGCAAGCTCAACTTAGTTCATAAAGTTTGCTGAGGTGAGACATACCAAATACTTGTGCTGCTTATATGGCCTTCCTGATATTTCCTTTAAATGTGTGCTAATGGACCACCATTAAGCATGCGTTTGAAACTTTACCAATCCTAGATGGTTCAATGGCCTGGCAAGAAGATTGAAGTCCTTGTTCTCTTGGTTTCTATGAAAACACTGCGCGATATATGTGATTATGGTAGACATTCTACTTAGGGCTAGGAAGCCTGTGGTGCTTCACAATCACTAATTAAAACTGTGTTGCTTTGTGGCATGCTATGGGTAGTTATCTATTACAAACTCCAACTGACAACATTGTGGCTAATATTTCTTTAAATCCCGACTCACCTCATTTGTGAACATAACTCTTCTTTGTTAGTGATTGTATGATTAATGGTTTCAATATTGCTGATTAGAACCGCATTGTTTTGGAGCATGCCGCATACAACACTTCTGTCAGACCCCACATATTTGACTTCAGCGGTAGGTGGAACTTATGTTACATGGATTTGATACGAGTGTTCGACTTGGTACGTGTCTAAGTGTCGGATTCATCTATCTTTCAAAACCCAAGACACGGCGACACGGCTTAATAATTACTATCTATTCTTGTTTTTAGTTATTCCTTAGTTTACATGGTGTTTTAAGTTACACATATTGTTTAGTTTAAAACTGAGATCATCTAAAAGCAATAACTAACTAAAAGAAACATTATAATATGGTATTCTTGGTGGTATATCTTATGGGATGTGTTTGACACAAATCTCATACCCATGCCTAACTGTCGAGTGTCCGGCATGGGTACTTCACGCATTTTGAAGAGTCCATGTAACATAAGATGAAACCGATATAAAGAAGGATGAATAGGGTTTTTGAAAATTAATTGGGAATTTAAGCTAATCACAAACATGTATTTCAATCAAACCAATGAACAAGCTCAACCAATATGCTAACTATTTAATGTCAAACAATTATAAAGAAGTAAGTAAAGACATTGAGTTAGAGGTACTTGACAAGGAGATTCAGATAGTTCGGCTTGAACTACTATCAAGCCTAAATCTACCTTTTCAATGAAGTGCCTTGTAAGAGCACTAGAATTCACTAGCAACAATCTTTTTTGAGTCAAGATCAAACCCTTCCAAACATTTGGTGATTTTCCACCCCAAATTACGAAGCCTTGAATCCACAAAGCGCACTGAAGACTTGACAATCCCAAGCGTTGATCACAATTCTTTTACAATGATCAAATGCTCCATCTTAATCAAAGAATTGTTCACAAAGATGCTCTCCTTGATTATTTAAAATTATGATAATGAAGAGAAAAAAGGTTGAATCCTTAAGTCTTGATGCTTTTCTAATGAATGAAGGCTTAGAATGTGGTTTCCATGATGTATAATGAAGTCCTCCAAATGACTTTTATATGGTGGATATGAAATAAAAGCTGTGATAGAAAGATTTAGCATGAATTTTGGCAAAACTAGCGCTATACTCGAACCTGCGATATAATGCAGTCGACTAATCCCACTTTGAGAGGCATGCTGCCTCCATACAGTCTACTGTATTGCAATTGTAGTCGAAGGGTATAACTTTCTGGACAAAAATCAAATTGAGGCGCCTTTTATTTATTTCTTTTTGGTGTGTTGGAAAGCTAATAAAAAGTTTTATCAAAATACTGAATAAGCTCTAGAACATTTTACAAAATCTGAATTAGCTCCAAAGTTCACCCATTTTCGAGAAGCACGCATATTTGAATGATTGTGTAAACTCTAATGTAATACACAAGGTGTTCTAAGGTCATTCTCGGCTATAGTCGTCAATTCAAGTATCAAATTAAGACTAGTTACGTAACAGTAAAGATCAATCACAATTTGAAATTTATTTAGTCTATGCATTCTTTGTTATTCTTTGACACTAACTTGATGAAGCTTTCTTAGCATCTCCACTACAGCTGTAAGATCCTTTGATTTCAATTTACATATCTATTTTTTCAAATGTATCTTCATGAGTTGGTATGTATATATATACCTATTAAGAATTCACACAAAACATTCATTAGAACATAATCAATGTGTGGTTATCATCAAAATAAGAAGTAAATTGTAAGCCTAGATTATCCAACAATAAGGCTAACAAGTACACAACTATTTCTGTTTAATCTATTGTAGAAATAATAGAGTGTCTGACAACAACTGTGTATTGATCTCTTTTTGATGAATTGCGCAGGAAAATTTTCTATTATTACTTTTGAAGAGTTCATTTCAATTGCACTGGATGCACCCAGAGTGGTTGGTATATATCCAGAAATGAAAAATCCAGTATTTATCAATCAGCGAGTGAGTAATCTTACCCTCCTACTCTGCAATAAAATGTGGCTTTATACGAGAAACCAAGACTTTTAAGTGTCTCATTGATGCAATTCTCTTTATTTTATATGTTTAAACAGACCGCTACTTTCAACAGGTAAAATGGTCTGGTGGTAAGAGATTTGAGGACAAATTTGTGGAGACTCTTAAGAAGTATGGGTATAAAGGTTCATATTTGTCAAAGCAATGGTTGAAGCAGCCAGCATTTATTCAGTCATTTGCCCCGACGTCACTTGTATACGTATCAAACCAGACAGACCTGCCCAAAATCTTCCTTATAGATGATGTGACTATGCCAACGCAGGACACAAATCAGGTTTCATTTCTCTGCTTTAACCTCCTGAATCACCATAGTTTGTCCTAAAACATAATAAGAATGCATTAATCAACTTGTCTACTATGAAGTTAGTAAATGTTACAAATTGAATGTGCATGGTGATAATTTGGCTGAAACATGCTACGGACAAGGACAGATGTTCCTATATTTCCTCATTCACAAATTTTGATAGCTGATTGTCTACTCTAGTATTGGTGGACCTGGCTTTTTAACTAGGAATTTCTCCTAATACCTCATTACCAAATCCCAGAATTAGGAGGATGGTCAACTATTGAACCCCTATTGAACCCTTGTTCTGTTGATAGATTATGTTTCTCATTATGTCCCAATGTGTTAATGCAATGGGAGTGGGCTCATCTTAGAATTGGTTGTGGTGTCTGTGCTAAGAAAGACTTGTAATCATTTGTGCAGTCATACTGGGAAATCACTTCTGACAGTTATCTTGATTTTATCAAAGATTATGTCGTTGGCATCGGACCTTGGAAGGATACAGTGATTCCTGTTGCGAATAATTATTTGCAAACACCTACTGATCTTGTTGCTAGAGCACATGCCCGTGACTTGCAGGTAAGTTCGCTCTGTATGAATGATATGTGCATGAAATTGTCATCGATTATTTCTTCTCCAGAGTTCGTAACGTTTTCTAGTACTTAATGCTGTACTATCACATCACGTTATAATCATTTATACATGCTTGTGTTGCTTAAGTCGAAATTCTTCAAATATGAGTACCTATATTCAGATTGATCGATTTTAGACCTGCTTTTGTTACTAGTTGGGTTCTGTCTTTCAGTTGCGATCACATGGCAGATCTTAAAGAGTAGTATATACACGTGATCATTAATATGCGCCCACAATTTGTGATACACTACATTTCTTATGCTTCTATTTGTTTAATTTTGTAATGCTTTCGAAATTCTTACACCTTCTTGGGCAGTTAAGTGCCTATTCCAGACAAGCGAAAAATACTGTACTGATGAGAAATTAAGGACAAGTTCTCCAGATAGTCAAGATTTTGACGTCCAAAAATGCCTGATTGATCCACAGAGTTTATTGGAAGTTGTGTAATTGCATCATCTGACTGTGTTTTTGGAACTCATTTTACAACCTGATTGGAACATATATAGAGTTTGAAGGCTTGTGATATTTTAAGAAGTATGCTTATAACAACTCTTCTGTTGTCTTAAGATTTTTGCACTATGTTTAATGCTGAGGTTTTCCTGCCAGGTGCACCCATACACTTACCGGAATGAGAACCAGTTCTTACATTTTAACTTCAGTGAAGACCCATACAATGAATATAATTACTGGATAAATAAGGTAGAAGTTGATGGACTCTTCACAGATTTCACAGGCAGCCTCCATAATTTCCAGGAATGGACATCCCCTCTCTCTCCAGATGATGAAGATGCATCCAAACTACTGAAAAAAATTGCATTAATGATCTCAGAGTTTTCAAAAACATAGGAGGATTGTCTTTTGTTCTATAGCATTGTCCCTTAACCGTCATTTTTCAGTGTAATTACCTTACGAAGCAACATTTGTGTTTTGTTAATAACGAAGGTAGCAGTTTCAGGGTTTCCATGTTCTTGTAGAAAGTATGTGATGGAAATTTTTGGTGCATAGTTTAGATAGTCATTTGATGCATTTAACTGTTTAAGCACTTCACTTGCATGATCCTTAGGCAATATTAAACACAAGTAATCTCTTCTTCATTCAAGTACTGGGAAAGTTACAGAGGCTGACTCGGTGGCATAACCACTCAAACCACAATGACTTCCAAATAGGGCCGGGACTCTCAACTTTGGATAGAACTGAAAGTGTCGTTTTAATCTCTACTGTTTATCAAAATTTCACATCAATTGTACAAAAGCACAAGGTCCTGTTACCAACATTGCAAAAAAGCTGAACTTATAGAATGTATCCGGTTCTAACGTGATCTCCACAAGAGTATTGTTTGAAATCAACATAATCACTCTGGTTGAGGTCCTCTAAGAGCATTCATTACATACAGTAAGTAGGAAGACACAAACAGAAGTTATATTATGACAGACTGATTAACTCGGAAGACAAAAAAGGTTCACTATGATAGACTGGCATATGTACACCCAAATGGAATTTCAAGTCAAAAGCATACACTAGATTGTAACTTAATTATAGAATGTGACATGCTGATGGTGCTGAATGGCTAGAAAACATATATTACAAGCACTAGTATGTAACCAAATTATCATTCCTAATCAGGATTAGACATCTTGTTTTAAGCTAGAAACTCATATCCTGAGAAAAAAGGCAAGCATATTTCCTAGACATTTTAACCATCCTACTGTGATAATTTCATCTTAGAAATTTGTTCCAGCATAAACTTGGATTCAGCTGCAAAATCAACTGGAGCAACAGCTCTGATGGTTATCCTTTGCCTTTTCTCATTGTTGTACTCCTGCGGGGTGACACTAACTCGGAAAAGGTGGGAAACCCATGTAGCTTCTTTCAATTTCAGTTGGAAATGATTTCCTTCTCCCTCCTGAGGTGGACAAAAACAACAAAGTGAATTAGAAAGAAAACCTGGAATCTTCCCCTAAGACAAGTACAAAAAGTGGCAGCTACTGGCATAAGCTCTAGTTGTATGGATAGCATACTTGTGATTTCATCTTATCAAGCTCATCTGCAGAGCAACCAATAATTTTCTCAGCTTGCTCATTGAAAGCAGAAACCCAAGCTTCACCACTTGAATCAGAGAGTTTCGAAGCTAATATATATCTGAAAATGAGAGGGAATAAATAAAACATTGCTTGCAAAAAACAGTATTTACAGCTACAATTATAGAACATACAAAGTCCATACCTCAAACAACACTCTTCATCATTCTTCTGGCATCCCTCGCACCAATATCCAGATCCAATAGCCTCAGTAACTTTCTTGCTACATGTCTTACAAGCTTTGTACCACATGGTCTGATCAGGCTTGATTAAGCTTACATAGGCTCTGATGCTGAAAAACACAGGCTGCCAGGCAAAGATATTCAAAAGTTTAAGACAAGTTTCGGTTTATAAATGAAGACTTACTAACAACCTGATTCCAACCAATGCATGATGATTGCTCATTTCTTTCAACAAGTGTTCACAACAACTTAAATGTGTCGAAGGTTATGCTAACAGGCCACTTCAAACTATTAACACTTGTATTGGGAGCTTGACTAAAAAAATCTCAATAACCACGAACTTTCCAAACATTATGTGAGAACAGCTTTTCACAACAATACCTTGTCTTCACCCAGGGATGGGTTGCTGGTTATATGAGAAAGGGATACTCGGTCAGAGTACATGGATCGAGTTCCACTCTTGGTTGACAGGCTCATACCAGAGCCAATTGAAGCCATTGAAGTTTCTTTGCCTTCAGAATCATACCTGTCAACAGCATTGACATTGTGAATTGCCTGTAATGTCGAGAATGTATTATAATTGAATCACTTGCTGGATAATGTCTTACCAGGATCTTAACTTTTTCGATTCTGGTATGTCTGGATTTATCACTACAATGCTTTTGCTCAATGCCGACAATGACACACCTAAAACCAAACAAATAGCATTTAAATGGAAATGGTTATCTCCTATGCTATTATCTGCTAGATTTGGCTACATGAGAAAAATTAAGTCTACCTTGGAAGTCCCCAACTCTTAGGGACTTAATTGCAACTACAGGAGACTTGTCAGCAATATCTAGCAGTTCTTGTCCAACGGTGATTGCAAGATCATTCCACAAAGACACCACAACTGTCTTCTTCCTGAAGATCATATGCATGATGTTATATCATCTTAACATGCACAACACCAGAACTGCAAACTCTTAATCCAAAGTGGCAAAAAGTAATAGCTTACGTCTCATCAGCGATAGTTATATCACGTTTAGGAATAGTATCATTGTTGATTTTCCTTCGAATACTCATTGTTGGAGATACACTTTGCACCACACCAACCACATCTAAAGAGAACAGTGAACAGGTATAGCAATTTTTAAATTCATCTTTTGCAGAAGTGAAAAGAAAGGCCTAAAAGATATCCAGAAGAGATCCTTACCTACAAGATCTTTCTGATTAACGTAAGGACCCAGCTGATCAATTGGAATAAAGTTGAATTTTGTTTCAGGGATAAAAGTTGCTTCGTTACTTGCCTCTTCCACTTCCGAATTTTCAGTCAAGGTCATTTCATAATCATTTTGCAAAGTCATGAACTGCTTATTAGCAACCTTTAAAGTTCCCTTAGATATGTAGTAAACCTTCCCCATTTGGAATCTGTCAAAGAACTTTTTCGCAGCCTCATTAAACATTGTTGCTTGAATTTGTGTACCCTGAACCATAAAAAACAATGTCCCTCAACATTCCAGTCACAAGAAAAACACAGTTAAACAATACTGAGTGCTCAAGAGAAGCTGCAGACTAGGAAAACAAGTTCACTCACATCTTCATCTGTCAACTCCACATTGAAGACACAACCTTCTCCTCTAGCATTCTTGTATGTACGCATGGTTGCTTTCCCAGTAACCCGAACTTTTATTGTCCAGTTTCCTTGGTAAGGATTCAAAGAAACAAGTGGATGAACTCTCCGCGTCATTGCCATTCGTGCAGAAGGTGCCATACTGAAAATTCAGAGAAGATAAAAGCATCAATCCTCATGATCAAGTCTTGAGATCAAATGCTCGTACACAATTGGACAAAAGAATAAGCACTTTTGAACTTCAAGAATCATGTAAACAGAAATATTAAAAAATACATTGTTACATCAAACAATTGGACGTCGGGAATATAAGGTCACTGATAAAATAACAGGAGACTTACTTTCCATTCTGTTCATGAAATATTTGAGCAGCTGATTTAGTAGCCACTTCTTGCTTTGGCTTCAAAACAATGCCAGTCCCTCCACTGTTTGCCTCACTCTTGACCTCCATCTCTTGCTTAGGCTTCAACAGAATGCCACTTTCTTCACTTTTCATCTCCATCTTGATTTCCATATCAAGTGGAGGAGAGACAGCCTCACATTTTGTTACAATTATGTACCTAAAAGAGTTGATTTATAGGATATAGATCAGCTTCAAAATTAACAGACAAGTAAACTAAAGGTACATTTATAAGAGTTGGTATGTCGGTGACGCTCACTTCTCATTTTTAGTTGGAATATCATTCAAGGTATAATCAAGGATGCGAATGAGGCCCAAGTTCTGAATGTTTCCAGAAATGACCTCTGATGATAAACAAGACTGCAAGATTGATTTGAGCTTCATCTTCCCATCACTAGCTGTAAACCTGTACCAAATAAACATCTTAAGCACTATACCTCATATAGGCTAATTTCAAACTAACAAATCAGAACATAAGCAATCACTGAACAGATAAAACCTAGCATACTCATAAGAGCAAGAAAGCAACTAAATTCACATGGGTGTTTGACCTTAGGGAAAATCAATTTCTTATGCTAAATAGTCTATATCCAATCTGTTTCATGCAATCTAGAGACACTAACACAAGCTATAAATAAAGTGGATTGGATAACCCATTCAGTAATTCCTCAGTTACCCATCACCTTTGTCACTAAAAAGTTCGTGTAAAATTTAAAAGCAATGCACTTAGACACACCTAAAGCTCAAACAACGAAAACTACAGCACAATGTCAATTACTTATAGAAAACCCCTTTCCCCAACACACACCCCAAAAACACTCGAGTGATCTGCAACCACTAAATAGTAAATGAGGGGACCAAACCCTATAGAAGCTGTTAACAAAAGATTTAGCAATTTGTACAATTAGGATTAGTAACAGTTGAATTTGGTCATAAAAAAAAGCAAACTGTTACATAGTAAAATTTTAAGAATAATGAGACAGAATCGTCAGATACATCAAATGGGTAGCATTCTTAGTCTTATTCGCATATTATACCAGATCTAAACAAATCTAAAAAACAGGAAAATGGGAAGGACATACATATATTTGGTCCCAGTTTGCTTGAGATCTACGACTTGCACAACAATGTCCGGAAGAGCGGACGAGGAATCGGGAGACGGATTTGCGATTATCGCCAATATCGCATCCGGGGTTACCGATTGACCCATTTTACTTTCGCCGGTTCACCCTCAGGGCCCAAAAGTCGAACAAATTGGGAAGTTAACGATGAACAGGGACTTCTAGCTCTCTTCTTCTTTCTCTATTTGCTCTCTCTCTCTCTCACTCTCTCTTGGCTCTCTGAATCTGGGGCCAGCTAGGGCTTCTTTTAATTGTGGACTTTTGGGCGCTAGAAAGTTGAATTGGGATTGTTTTGAACATTTTCGCGGCAAAACGTGGTAAGTTCAGTATTTCACATTTTGGAATGTTTCGCGCCAAGAATAACGAGGACCAAGTACCAGAATTGCCCCTAATGTTTTTTGCATTGGACTTTCTTGCCCCCCCTACCTTGGCTAAATCATTAGCACACGCTTTTGGATACAACGAGTAATTGTAGTAGAGATTTCAAAAATACAAAGAAATCTCAAAAAGGAACAAGAAAGTAAACAAAGAAAATCTCAAAAAGGAAAAAAAAAAAAAGTTGAGAAAGAGATAGGAAGGAGCGAGGCACACCGGGCTGCTAAGTCCTTACGGCTAGTGGAAAATTTAGGATTTCTGTACTAAAGAATTGAAAATACATATTCGTTGTTGGTTGTAACTAAATAGATATCATCCAAGTTAGTTAGCTTTTATTTTATTCTGGTAGTATGGTCTAATGCCATGAAACACATGGTACATTGTCATGTTGATACTAATTGATTGCATTGTTGACATGACCACAAATCACTCAATTGCATTAAGGAGAATCTTGATACTAACCATTTTTTGTCGTCTTTATTTGAATATAAAGAACTACACAATATAACTTTAAACGTAAATTACAAACAAGCAATAGTGTTGATATATAGGGATGCAACTTGGGCGGGCTGAATGAGCCTTAGGGTTAGAGACCATATCCAACCCATTTCTAAAAGTCGTGTTCATGTCTAGCCTAGCCCAGCCCATCTACGGGCCTAATAATATATGACCATACCGAGCCCATCAAAATTTTGGTGGACACGGGCTGAACAGGAGGAACCCATGGTTGTTCATAGTTACAAATTATGTTTCTTTGAGAACGATTTCAAAACATATCATGACCATTCAAATCTATATTAGTCATGATAATAAAAAAATACATTAAAGTTTCAAAATGAACATAAATATAAGCATGTAAACAAATATTTGGGACACAATGAGAGAAAAAGACTAAAGGAAACAACATATATATATATATATATATATATATATATGTATATATATATATATATATATATATTAGACATACTGCTTTTTCCCATAGGATGAACGGTCGAAACATTTGCCCGTGTCCAGCCCATACTTTTGACGGGCCTAAAATTTTGAGCTCCCGTCCACCACGGTCACTATAAAAGTAAGTTCATTCCTATATTTCTGTGCACTGGCACGGTTTGTACACGGGTTGCCACGCCCAAGTTGCACCCCTGGTGAATAGGTTAATCTCGTTAATAACCATTTTCAGTCATCTTTATCTAACATTGGAGCATCAAAAATAGATCTAGGTTTAAAGCTCATTGTGCTTCGTTGTTGTTACCATCTACGTTGCTTTCACGTGCCATAAGACGCAAGATGCCTACTTTGATGAACTCATATTCTGTTGTTTTCTTCGGTACGCAATGCAATGCCCTTTTAACCTCTATATGGGCATTCTGGGGCGTGTTACGATTATATCATGCAACTTGAATTAAATGTGAAGACCTCATATTCATTCAATCGATAAGACCATTATGGATGCAATGTACTAGCATAGTGTGATAGGCAAGGACACAATAAATAATGAGATTCAACTTTGTTGGCGTAGTAACGACCTATTGCTTCAAAAATGTCTAGTAAATTGTATGAAATTTCTCGAGTTCTTATACAAGGGGGTTCGTAGTACTCTATGCCTTTTGCCCCTCATCCACCACATATACTTGAATAAGGCTTGATACGTGATTACTTTAACTAATGTTACAGGTTCAATTTTATTATATATGACAAGTCCTTGCAGGCTTTTTTAAGCTAGTTAATAAAAAGCCTTTGAAGATATATTAGTTACAAAAAAGATAATAATCTATTGAGAGCTTTATCAGTTCTTAAACGGTCATTACAGGCAGAAGGACAATTCACCATAAAATGTCTACAACTATAACAAAACTAAGGGTAACCGATGCTAGTCAGATAAATATGACGTGTTAATTTTGAAGTATAATTTGTTCCTTAGCGGTTTAGGACATTCTAACTATGTTATGTTATAGCAAAAAGCTTCTTGAATTAGTTGATTAAAGACAAACTTCCGACTGGCGGACAACTCTATGTGAAAGTCTTAGAATTATGTAGCTAAAGTACGAATGAAACAAATAATCAATCTTTTACTTTATACATAAGTGTGTGAATGATGTAATACTTCACTAAAAAAGCCTTTAGACTATATCAATGAAAGAAGTGCTTGATGACCAGAGATTTGTCTTGTGACAATAAACCTGACTCTTTTCTATTTTGTTTTCGTCGATTTAAGAGACCATGCCAAGTATGTGGCATTCAGTAAAAAGCCTCCTACTTAAGTAAGTCAAAGGAAAAACAAATTTATGATCATCAGACAAGTTGCAATGAAAGCCTTAAACCTATGTACAAATGAGAAAAATGCTCGATCTTTTACTTTACGTAGAAGCACGTGAATGACGTAATTTTTCACATAAAATGCCTTAGACTAGCAATGAAACATGTTGTTGGTGACCAGAGACTTGTCTTGTCATTGAGATGGCAATAGGTCAAACTTTTGTCTAGTTCTCACACCAATATAGTAGAATGTGTTTGTGTTCCTCATAGATGTTAGTCATGCACATTACATTAGAACTACCCAACTTAAACATCAAGAGTTCCTAGTGATTTTAAAAATTGACGATGTGCAGACTCTATGTGGCTATGTGAAAAGGGACAGCGACTACAAACAAGTGAAGTACATGGATCCAAAGTGTGTCATGCAGGTTTACAACAAGAATGCGCATTTTGAGTTAAGGAATCAAAAGCAGTACACTAAGATCTCATTGCACTGAGAGCACCCGTGCCGTATTGTAGTTCATTTAGTATGTCGGCTTAATGTTAAGCAGTGCAAGAAAGTCGTGCCCAAGTTCTATGAAGAATAAGTGGATTTTGCTGCATAGAATACGATTTTACATGCTTCAACTTGCCAAAGACATGGCACAGCTAGTGGGAGGCAACTCAGTTCTAATAAGAGAAACAATGTTATAATGAATGATCAGTACTTATCCGATGAATATATGCCAGATGAGGAATGATTCCTCTTCGTACTCTAGGCCTAAGATCATACCAATATCTCTACAGTCACATGACCTCCATGTTATCCAAACGGTCTACTTGGAATTAGTTTGCCAAGCAATAAGCGGTTGATCGAGCACTACCACAACATGTATGGGCTAGTACATCCTGCATCAACATATTCTCACGCCCCCTTTCTAGCATAGATAGACTCTACACGAGTATACCACATGTCAAGGTAGATGCGATGTTTTAATTAGCTCACAGTTAGTGTTTGGATGGCCCTGATGGTCAACCTTATGAAGGACCTCACCACCAGTGTCACAATCACTAGCTGATCACTCGAGTCATGTTGTATTTTCGATAAACGATGTTGGAGAAGTGCCACACCATTCTTTTAAAGCATATAAAGTTTCCCCTAACTCTCTTGTCGAAACGTAGATTTTCCCTCACGCTTCTAAAGTCTACATGATCATATAATTATACTCTGATACCAAATGTAACACCTCACAACATTCCTTACAGCTCCCATAACATTGAATAATCTGAAAAAAAAATTGGCTAGAAGACTTATCGAAAAATCTCGCCAAAAAACTTTTTCTTCACACTCCAACTCTCTCTCTCTGTCTTTCTCTCTATCGTGCTTCAGAAGAACAAGAATTGGGGAAACGGTTGCTCCTATATATATATATATATATATATATATATATATATATATATATATATATATATTGGAAAATTACCAGAACCCCCTAGACTTTAGTTAATTTTTTAAAGTTTACCCAAAAATTTCTAATATTACGGAAAAAAAAACTCAAAACAACTAGTTACGATAACTTAACATACTCGAAAAATTTAACAGTGTTACATTACCCCACTTCACTAAAAGTTGCTAATAAATGCATCGATGCTAAGTAAAAAAATTGTCGCTAAAACTTTTAAATTAACCGGCTAAAAATATATCGGGGGTCGGAGTATTACAGTTTGCACAAACGATATTCAATCCACAGGAAAGTGTATGGAAATCTAGATAATGGTTTTACAAATAAGAAATTCTGCAGAAATTTCTTGTTGTAGAAGATCTAAAGAAGAGAAGAGAAGAGAGTAGAGGCTAATTAGAGAGTTAAAAGTCTGACCTTGTGCTCTAGGTATAGTGCACTGGTAACCATGCACCCTTTCACTATGCACCCATTCAATCTGGACTGCTGGATCATAAATTGTTAATACTAACAGTCCAGATTTTAGACCATTAACTAACTCCCAACGGCTGGGTCTGCCCGAACTGGCATCACCTAGCTACCCAACAGGTGCAACCTTTCAGGCATAACTCGAATCGGTGCAAGTTTAACCAACCAGTTGCCAACTTTTATCCGGGTTCATCACACTGACGGGCCAGATTTGATCACGAGAACTTTAAGACATTTAATTATGTCTCTCAACTATCCACAAAGTGCACCATCAAAGCGCCTCACAACCCACTGCCACGCTCAGGCACGCGTGCATGCGTATGATCGTTTCTCATACCATACTCTGTACACATGTATATACCTTAACATACTACATAAGTATTAATGTAAGTGAAACCCTTTACTCTATACTAACTTACTTTTCAACTCCTTCTATGTGAAATCCCACAAAATGAACCTAATATTTTTTTTTTTTGGGTAAAAGGTCATTTTATTCCATTAAGTGCAAAACTTACATCTTTACAATTATGTACAATTCGAAGAGTGAAAAAAATAATAAAAGGTCAGCATCTATGCACATTCAAGCCACCGGTGCTTTTATCATGGACATGGGGGAAATTGCTGAAGATTAGAGAGCAATGTTATAAATTCATTTAAATGAACCCAAAAATTGACACAATAATTTGAAAAACACTAACAATTTCAAATACTCTTCTCAACATTTTTGTTATCAACTTATATGGGACATCCGTTTAAGCACATGAAAATTGTGGACAAAAGTATGAGAAGCAATGTTCTGATCCCCAAAACCTAGCTGCTCTACTCCGAAATGGCTTTTGTTGACACATTCAATCCTTTAGTGACAAAATGGAATAAGCTAGTTCAATATCTAAGTAACAAATTCCATTTAGTATCTTTTGCAATAGAAAATTCTTGGTTGTAGTACGAGTTGCAAAAAAGCCTATAGCCTCCTTATATAGCGAAATATGCTTCATAACTTTTAACTGATGACGATAAAAGAGTGCCGTTAGTAATTGTCCATAAAAATGTTTGCAAAAACGTCATTAGTAACATTTGGCGACCTTTATATATGGTCAGTGTATAGAAGGTTGTAGGCTATTGTTATTACCATGGCTGCAATGAAAATCTTTCCTTCCCGATATCTAGAGTCACCCACACGTTGTCCTGTTCCCTTTTGCAAACAGTTAATATTTTTGGGCACGTTAATATTGCACATCTTGTCCTTAAACTTAGGTGCAAACTTTTAAAAGGTCTTTCATCTTTGTACTGTTCTCCATTAGTCTTTTAACTTTGTTCCGGTCGTTCATGGGATCCTTTGGCCGCTTCCTCTTATTAAGTTGGTCACGTCTAAGTTTTGATACCTTGCCAGGTTTATGATAAGTAGCTCATTCTCCGATCCATCCAGCAAACCTCTTTTCAAGGCATTCAGCAACCAAAACAGCTGACCGGCTGCCAAAGCCTGGGGTTCACCTCCGGGGATTGTTAAGGGGGTCTGCTTTTAGTTCACCGGAAGTTCATAAAGGAACTAGTCTTACTGATCCTAGACCGCCCGAGATAAGTGGTAGGCAAATACTTCATCCACACACCCAGAATGCTATCCAAACTAGCTGCATTCTCTTAGGCCAACGGTGGAGCACATAATCAGCTCTAACTACGCTGATGGATGCAAGTTGAGCAATAATTGATGAAGACCGCGATCATTCTCCAAGTGTGCTTTGATCACGAGCAGCAAGTGATAATTTGGACATGGCACCACTGCTCAAGATATTTGATGTTGTTTCAGCTCTGGTCTCCTCATTGACAAGTTTGTTGATTCTATTGTACATGCATAAAAAATTATGTACCAAGACGGTTGCATCCTTCTGAAAGTTAGACATTCTACTCTAGTGCATAATCAGTACAGCAATGAGAAAAAAACCACACTATAAAGTGATGATTCAAGTATCCTACACAAACTATCATGTAACGCAGCATATTGCAACGCCAAAATCTCTACCCGGCTATCAATCTCAATCTACTTGGCTATCATGAAACTATCTTCGAATATGGCATTCTTCTAATTCATCAGCAAGCGCCTGCCAACTCTTGAATCCATTTGTGTGCACGAGCAATCGTATTCCATTTGTCTATATTAATCCAGCAAGTTATAAGGGGCAAGGTTACACTTGAGCATGAATGAACAAAGAAGCAAGATACTCTCCCTTACACAATCTCGATCTCTCAACAACAGAATGAGCTACAGGACAAGCAAGAAAACCATCTGCTGAATGTACTTGGAGTATTAGCTTCCACTGTCTTTGGCTCGGGTTCTGGTTGTTGCTTCGGATGTGGCTGTGACGGTGGCTTTTCTAGGCATACGTTCCCTGAACCTCCTCTCTTTGCTGAGCCATCTGGCTTCGATGAACCACCTTTTTCTGTGTCTCCTGCCAGTCTACATTTTGAGAAAACAAATTAGTTTCTCGACCATCCTAATTGAAAAACTGCACGGTTAACATGCTGATAAGTAACTCAGATATGAATGGATATTATCGACCACCCAGCAATCATGCAACTCTGATTTTCTTCTCTTTATGCAGTTCTGCCCTATTACTCGGTTTTCGAACTAGCTAATTTGAAGAGATCATAATCTGCGAGAAAAGTTTTTCTGCACTTTCTTCGTTGCTATTGACTGAATTCAGCGGTCAACTCAATCTACATCTCCCTTCCTTTGACTAAATCTCATAGTAATAAGAGTGATAATTAAGTTCTTTGGTTCCTGCTTGTACCCTATAACATACATTCAAAGCATATCTACAAAACCAGTATGTCCCAACATGATGACGTTCTTTGCAATTGATACGAAAAAATGTTTTAAGAATATGTCAATTTAAATAAGACTATGCAATGCGACTGCAGGTGCAGTTTTGCAGTTGAAATGCTGCACCGTGACACCAAAGTTAGAAGCCATAACGCATGTTTGGTGATGATGAGTTCCAACTGCTAGGACTAAGAGAGAAATTATCGGAAAATGAAACCTGCGATTAAGATTATATGCAGGTTCAAGTGCTTTACTGGGGACAATTATGAAACTGACTTTGCTTGGCTCACCAAATATAACATTTGAGCTTAAAAAATGCATTTAGACGAGCAATGAGATTATCGCAACATATGGAAATTCATCACGGAGACGTGACGTAGGGAAAATTCAACGATGAAGGGTATGTACGCCTCTAAAGATGATTTTTTCTGGTACACGAGATGTAAAAATAAACATCAATGTTCAAAGAGATGTAAAAATAAACATCAATGTTCAACACCTTGCATAGATGTTATCCGTGCATATTGCCTTCAGTTTTCCATTGTAAAAGTTAAATGTTGAGTGAGTCACAACTTACGCTGAAAATGTGAAGGATTTGGCACTGGTTCCACTCTCGTCATGACGAGAAATGTGCCCTTCAGATAAGGATATCTCATGGTTTTGATCTTCTGCATTTTCCCTCAGGACCTCCTTCATCGTCTCAACAGCTACTTCAGCTACACCTAAATCGCAACTCTTGCGGCCATCGGTTGCTTTACTAGGTGGCGTCTGGTTTGCTGAGAAGTTGAACATCTGAGCGGACGTAGAGGGTGGTTCTCCTTGCATACCGAGCTCTCCGGATCTCCAAAACATGTTGTCACCAGTGAAACTCATATTTCCCATGTGAATGCTGAACAAGGACTCGTTGGAGGCTGTACTCCATTCCACTGGGGCTGTAGATTTAGTTCTAGCAAACACGGAAGATGGAATTCTACACGCGGAGTAACCAGGCCGCTCCATCACTTGGGTAGGAGGGGACTCCGTTGTCACCTTGCTTGGACTTAAACTAGTAGGATGACCAGTAACTCCAGGCGCAAGTGTGGATTCGGGTGCCTCATGGCTTCGTTGTTCATCTTTGGGAGTAGAGCTCCCAGAAACAACCTTATCACCATGTTTAGGAGCTAATTGAGCAGCCTCTTCACGCTTAGGCAGTACAGTAGTGCTTGGAGATAATACTTCGGGTTCATCGTCATCCTCTTCGAAGGGATCTCCCAATGGAGAACCAGGCAAAGAAGAAGATGATGAGGAAGACGAGAAGGAGAAGGAGAAAGAGGAACTCAATTGTCTCCCTGAGTTGGATAGCTCATCATCTTCATCACCATCACCATCACCATCACCATCAACATCAACATCATTAACAGCTCTGGGTGGAAGTATCTCCAAATCATCACTTCTTGTGATCCCGTGCTCTGGTTCCAGAACTGGAAGTGTCTGGTTTGACTCAGTACCTAAAGATCCCATGTACAGTTACTGGCATTTCTGAAATAACATTACATAATGTTAGTCCACAACACAATTACATGGTCAAATTTTATGACCCCCAAACTTATGAGATCTAAGTTTTTCTATTAGTTTATATTACTTCGGAAAAACAAGCTCCACCTGGTTCAGCACGAGTGAGGAGCAATCTTTGCTAAAACAACCATGTTAATAGTCCAAAAGACTGGGGGGTGGCGATGGGAAAGGCTGACTACACTAGATGTTTACAAAGCTAAGCAAAAAAGCCAGGTCTCCTTCAACTTCTTAGGCTAATATTTTCATTTACAGGGTGAAGCTAATATTTCCAAAGTCCTCCCATTTCCAAGCACTTCAAAAAGATTCTCAAATTATGAGGGAGGACGAAAATGGATGAGCTAGATTTTTGTTGCAGAATGAAAGCAAATTGTTTGATGTTACAGTCATCTCGTACGTTACGTTAAACATCCGCCCAACAGAATCGGGGAGTACTCTAGTCCGGCTTCACTGAAGGCAGTGAACTTTTCCTTGATCAATATTAAAGTGCTAGCTAAGAAGCATATTTAGAGGTCACCTGAAGGTGCGTCGAAGGACAGCATGTGCCTCGATACATGCACACAGATGTTGCACAATCATGTATGCCTGCAAAGATGGAGTGTGTCGTGGATATCGTGCAAAACTGAAGCGTGTGTGTGTGTGTGTGTGTGTGTGTGTGTGCATGTGCACCTTTTTCTCATCTCCTCTAGTTAAGAGACATGTTTTCCTTTCAGGTATGTCACTTAAAGTGAGAACACTTTGTGAAAATGCATTATGAAGTCTCATAATGTTCCAATTATGCTTTCTCGTATTGGCTTGATAAGAATGTTGCTGCATCCTTCTTAAAAAGAGATCGAATTTAAGAACACAAATCTGTAGACCTTTTTTTGGCTTCCTGTCTTGCCACTTAATCAAAATGCTGTGTATGCACAAGCTCATAAGATTGAGTTTACAAGTTCAAATCTGATAAAAGTTACTTCACGAATAATGCCAAATGTTCAAAAAGATGATCAATCTGGATCTCCCTTAGATCAGCAAAGTCTCTGCCAGATTAGGTAATTCCTAGTTTTGATCAAACACGAACAAGAAAAGGGCTAAACCAATTTATTTCTCTCAACATGGGGTTTGGGTTTGGTAGATGTCTGCAGCCATATCCCAGTACAGGAAAAAGGCAATTTCCGCCTTTCAAATCCATGACACCTCCAAATTCACGATGGACCAACCTACCATTGCTTGAAAATAAATGTTCATAACTCTCAACATACACAAAGAAACACATATGGGGCAATCCTAAATGAAGAAAATAAAGTTACAACTAAAGCAATCAGGCAAACCCATGTAAGAATGAGGATAAATTGCGTAATAGAAGTGTGCATACACGATTAATGCAGCTGCAAAACGAGTTCCGAAGAGACTGTTGACGGGGCCGCTGATAACCACGGTGCTTGAATGGCCTCGAAATCAGCAGACCCTTCTGTGGATCTGCTGATGAATAGAAGCAATATCAAGATGGACAAACGATAATTAGGAATTTTTGTTTGTTTTCTTGAGGAAGAAGGTAGAGGAAAGGGATAGACAGAAATGGAAAAGTATAGGAGACAACCTAGGCGGCTTGCGAGAGAATCGAGGGGATTGAAGGCATGCCAAAGCTTTAGGCGGCTATTTCTCTGTTCCCTCAATATAAGTAACTTCGCAGTTGAGCGCGCCAATATCTTTGTCCAGCTTTAGCGACCATTTTTCAACCTTTTTGTCACAAAACTGCATCAAATATATCAGTGGAAATAAAAGGTTTCAAAATAATCTCACCCATGTTTTTCTTTTTTCTTTTCTTTTTTTTCCCTTTTGATGAAGTAGCAATTCATTAATTTGGAAGAAGCAAATGACTTTGAAATAGCGCGCTGCACCCACGCTGCATCAAACCTCTTTGGCTCTATTTATTCGTGGTTATCACTACAAGAGCAACGGTTTAGTGATATTACTGAGTTATTTGCGAGTCCTTCAAATAATCGTGATATGTTCTCTTTTATGACTCTAGCAATTTATCGTGATATATTCATCAGTATCGTCAATTTATTGCAAATATTGTTACTATAGTCATAACAACGCTTTCGCCGACGGGCCCTTGTGTACTACTGAAATAACAATACTTTTGCTAACGAACCCTTGTTACCACTGCCATAACAACACTTGTATCAACGGGCCCTTGTGTACAGTTGGCATAACTACACTTGTAACCACGAGCCCTTGTGTACCGTTGGCACAATAATATTTGTGCCCACGGGCCCTTTTGTATCGTTGACATAACAACTTTTGTGCTCACAGCCCTTGTGTACTGTTGGCATAATAACACTTGTACTCACGGACCCTTGTTGCCATTGACATAACAACACTTGTGCCCACAGACCCTTGTTATTGTTGGCATAACAACACTTGTGGCACGGGCTCTTGTGTACTGTTGGCTTTTTCGTCACTATATATAAAGCTCTTTTCTTGTAGTGTACATATTTATGGTCTATCAAAAACTAAAGCTTGGAAAGTCCAATATCAAATCGTAAACATTAGTCTATTATCAAAATTTAATGAGGACAACATGTGATGAGTTTCTTATTTTTATGGTGTAGTAGGTGATCACAGTGCAATGAAACGATCAGTGGAAGGGGTAGGGGGTCGAGGGGGTGGGGGAGGTTGTGACTCGTGGCACGGGCTCTTGTGTACTGTTGGCTTTTTCGTCACTATATATAAAGCTCTTTTCTTGTAGTGTACATATTTATGGTCTATCAAAAACTAAAGCTTGGAAAGTCCAATATCAAATCGTAAACATTAGTCTATTATCAAAATTTAATGAGGACAACATGTGATGAGTTTCTTATTTTTATGGTGTAGTAGGTGATCACAGTGCAATGAAACGATCAGTGGAAGGGGTAGGGGGTCGAGGGGGTGGGGGAGGTTGTGACTCAAAACTAATTGCATATGAAAGGAAAGGCCTATAAGGCTTATATATTGAAGTATTATTATTATTAACCTGGTGTGGATTTATATCTCTCAGCACGCCCATTTACGTATGGCCTGACTGATTTCTGAGTGGACCTACCACGTAGAAAAGTTGACTAGGTGACGACGTAAAACTAATTTTTGAATTGTTTGTTGATCCTAGATCAACTAAGTCTGATACCATGTTGAACCCTGGTGTCCATCCAAAAGTATGCTTTAAATTAGGAGAAGCCACCAGGTATAAGAACAAATCCCAACTCATGTATAGTCAATATATCACTTGACACCTGCCTTCAAGCTAAACATGGAATAAGAAGTGATCATGTCGATGAAGAACAGATAAAGCAACAGAGTAATCATAATCTCTTAAATGAACATTAGTTTGAACTAACCTACTAGAAGTTGTACGAACTTGAGGGGTAGGAGGTGGATATGGTGGAGGAGAGTGAGACGCCGACGTGGAGGGAGAGTCAGGACAAAAAGCTAGTGGATCAATAGCATCATCGCAGGTGTAGGCAAAGGTGCTGTAGTATTAGGGAAAATGTCTATGGAGTATGGTGAGTGTCAAGTGAGGATGTGTCATTGGGAATATCAAGAGAAGACACCTGTATTAAGAATGTATCTTCCTAGAAGACAACATGACAAGATCATAGCAGCGATACCTTTTCTGTTCTATGAAATAACGTTGAAAGCAACACATGCGAGCCCTATGTTCTAATTTGTTTCACTCATGGGGATGAAGTTGAACAAACAAACACAAAACTATATTCTCAGGGCCTAAACCTTTGTTATTAGATTCTGCTTGTTGCAATCATATGATATCTGATTCCTCTTAATTCTCTTACAAAATTTCTAATTTTTCAATACTTACTGCTGATGGTATTGCCTTACACACAACAAATACAGGAGTTCTGTGCACTTTCTTTCTCTCATACGTCATTTATCCCTCCATTAGCTCATAACCTTATCTCCTCGGGTCAACCTATTTATCATGGCTACACCATTCACCTTAACTGTTCTTGTTGCATTGTACAAGAAGGCCGAAATAGGAAGGTAGTTGAGACAGGGAGCAAAGTGAATCGTCTTTTTATGCTTGATCATCTCCATCTGCCATCCACCTCCAAAATTGTTGCTTCCACTTCTTGCAAAGTTCTTCAAATTTGGCACTGTTGCTTAAGTCATGCCTCTTTATCTAGGCTTCGTCTTTTTATTTGCAGTGGACAATTTGGGTCTATGTTGGGGTTTGATTTTCACTATTTACCTTTTAACTTAGTAAGCAGTCAAAGTTGCCTTTCGATAATAGTGACTCGAAAGCCAGTCACATGTTTGATTCATTTTATTCTGATATACAGGTCCCTCTCCAGTTCTTACTCAGGGTGGATCTCATTATTATGTAACCTTTATAAATGATCACTCTCGATTTACATGGATCTATATTTTGAAAAATCACTCCGAACTTTTGATTGTTTATTGTACTTTTGCTAAAATGGTTCTCACTCAGTTCACCTGTACCATAAGAAATTTTTGTTTAGATAACACTGTCGAGTATACCTCCACCCCTTTCTTATCTTTGCTTGCTCAAGGAGGTTGTCCAGGCATATCTGAACAAAATAGTAGAGCTGAACGTGAACACAAATACATTGTGGACACAACAAATATATTGTTGCGCTCTGCTTCTCTTACAAAGTCGTTCTGGGGTGAATTTGTACTTACTACAATCTATACTATCAATCACACACCTTCTGTTGTCTAAGCAATATGTCTTCATGTGAGTGTTTTCATGGTGTCTGCCCCAATTATAGTCTTCTCAAAGTCTTTGATTGTTTTTGCATTAGCATAGTAGTATGGTAACAGAGCTAGGCCCATGCCGCTCCATTCAGGTCACTTTCTCTCCGCTTTTCTCGACTCAACGGGATCACCTTTTGTTCCAAGCTTCACATGAATGTGGGTGTAAAGTCCCACATCAACCGTACATAGAGTTTAGGACTAATTATTATACCTAGTTGGCTTCTCTTACTCTTGAGCATGCTTTTAGGATAGACACTAGGCTTCTAGATAGTATCAGAGCTAGGCTCATGACGACCCAATCAGGTTGCTTTCTCACCGCTTCTCTTGGCTCGACAGGATCACTTCTTATTCCATGCTTCACGTGAGAGTGGGTGTCAAGTCTAACATCGACCATAAAGGGTTTTTGGATTGGTTCTTCTACTTTGTGGGCTTCTCCTACTCAATAGCATGTTTTGTGTTGGACACTAGGCTTCAATAAAGGTAACAGTAGCAAGAAGAAAAGAGGGGAGGTAATGGTGGGGGATGAGAGAGGGATGAGGAGATAGTGGTTTGTTCAAATGGGGAGAGCAATGGAATTTGGTGGTGGCAAAATAAAATGGACCTAATGGTGGCAGGGAGGTTTTGGTGTGGTGGTGGAGGCTGCAGCTCCAAGGGTGGTGGCATCGATGATGAGAACTGGAGAGAAGGAAATGATATAAGTTTATGAAATGGTAATGCTTAATCACGAAGTTTTGTTAGCTATTGAATTTCATATAATAATATTTTCTCCCCCAAAGTTGACATAAGTAGAAATAACTTATTATATTTACATAATTAACCCCATTTTGTTTAAAATGTAGATGTTAATGGACAATGTTCAGTTGGTAACTGATCCTGATTGTTTTTAATATTGTTGCAAGGAAAGAGTTTAATCATAATATACATATGTTGTTCAATTTTTCCTCCTCTCGGATAGGGTTAGATTCTAACCAACTAACTCCAACTTCCAACAAATCAAGATTTTGATTAGCAAATCAGATTTGGGTTGTCATCAATCTAATTTGAATTCGATCCATTAGCAGACCTAATGTATAAGAGTACTTACTAAAAAAATTTAGGGCTAATGTCAAAATTGTACCCTCAAGTATCACCCCGATACAGCTTTAATATTCAACTTTTAACGTGTGTCAAAGAAGTACCTAAGTTTGAAAACATGACCCAAATCAATCCAACAACTAACAGATCATGAATGCTGTTAAAAAATTCAAGAATAAGTCTGTCATTATGAAAAAAAAATGTCATAAAGCCAGTCCAAATCGTCCTTTTCACAGTCTTACTCATTGTTTTTTTTCTCTCTCTCTCTCTCTCTCTCTCTCTTTTCTTTTTAGGCGTCGATATTGTCTAGGATCTTTACATAGCTCACCAGAGTCAAGTGTAAGTTTATGTTGTTGCTCCATCGAAAATAAGGCTGGCTTGCATGCTGTGAGGCCACTTTCGGCCAAGTTATCAAGAACATACTTGCGTTGACTTAAGGAGATCCCTACTTGTGAACGTGCCACTTCAATTCTAAGAAAATACTTGAGTTTGCAAGGTCCTTAATGTGAAATTCAGCATCCAAGTAGCGCTTCAGCTTGGAAATACGAGCTGAATCTATTCCTGTAATGATGGCATCATCAACATAGAAGAGGGCTACAGCAAAAGATTCTCCATGAGAGAAGGGGAATAAGGAATAATCCACGTCTGATTGCTAAAAACTAATGGCAAGGAGAGAAGTGGTTACCTTGTGATATCAATTTCTAGATGCTTGGCGGAGACCATATAAGGATTTCTATAATTGGCAAACGCGCTGCTCCCCCTGTTTGTCAAACCCTTGTGGAATCTTCATGTAGACTTCTTCTTCCAAGTCACCATGTAAGAAGGCTTTATTTACATCCAGTTGATGCAATTCCCAATGTCTAATTGAAGCACGCACCAAAAAATAACGTATAGTGACTAATTTGGCAACAGGGCAAATGTCTCATTAAAGTCAATGCCCTCAATCTGGGTGTATCCTTTAGCAACGAGGCGAGCCTTGTAATACTCGATAATTCCATCGGGATGATTCTTGACTTTATAAATCCATATAAAATCAATAGCCCGCTTACCAGTAGGCAGGGGTTTTAAAGTCTAAGTTTGATTAGCCTCTAAAGAAGAAATTTCCTTTGCCATGGCATCCCTCTAATGTGCATGTTTGACTGCTTCAAGAATGATCCCGGCTCATTAGTGGATGAGATGGCCGCTATGAAAACAATGTGATCATGAGAAAACATAGAGTAGGAAATATAGTAAGAGAGAGGATGTACCGTCAAGTTGGCCAAATGAGTGGATGAGAGTGATGTGATGCCTGGCGGAGAGAGAGAAGGGGAAAAACATAATCATAACCAGATAGAGAGTGAGAAACTTATCGCTGCCTTTTACTAGAAGTAAGTGAGCCGCCTGAACAAAGTTTTCTAGTACAAAAATCACGTCAGTACCAACTGGGTCAGTGGATGGGGTTGTCGCTATTGACTGACAGTCCCGATTGGCTTCAACCCAGTAGTAGTAGATAGAAAAGGCTATCGTAGAGCCGCTTGTAATGTGGGTTCTACGGTCGCAAGCCCTGGGTCACATTCATGGGACGTATGTCTAATTAGACTACCCGATTGGCTGGCACCTGTGGTTAGCTCACGAGGCCGAACTTTAGTGGTTTAGGCTTATGAATGGGCTATTTATGGTGGTGATTTGATCCAAATCAATGGGCTGAGCAGTATCTATTGTTGGAAAAACGCCCAAAAAAATTGAACATCATGGGAGACGTAAATCATCTTGCTTTCCAGATCATAGATTATGTACCCTTTTTGTCCTTAAAGGTATCCAACAAAGACACCTGGTTTGGCGGGTGGGGCAAACTTATCGCGCGACTTTTGATTTACATGTCTGTAACAGAGGCATCCAAATATTCGCAAATGACCATATGTTAGAATCTTCCCAAGCAAGACCCCAGACAGAGTTTTACTTTGTAGAACTGTGAGTGGCATGCGGTTAATCAGGTATGCGGTAGTGAGAACACATTCACCCTAAAACAAAATAGGGAGTTTTGCTTGGAATCGTAGTGCACGTGCAACTTCTAACAAGTGCCTGTGCTTCTGTTCAACAACTCCATTTTGTTGTGGTGTGTCCACACAACTAGATTGACATTCCATGCCATAGTCAAAATAATGGCTCATTAAATCACTATAAATTACAGGCCATTATCTGTTCGTAGAGCCTTAACTCGCAAGTTAAATTGCATGTAGACCCAATTAAAAATTACAACAGGTATGCCTTGGTCTCTGACTTATATTTTATGAGGAAGACCCACATTACTCGACTGAAATCATCCGCTATGGTTAGAAAACAATGAGCACTAGATAATGACTTTGTTTTGTATGGACCCTAAATATCACAGTGAACTAAATCAAAGGCAGGCATAGTTTTATTCGTACTGATAGGGAAAGGTAATCATGTTTGTTTCGCTTTACAATAAGTGTCACAAAATAGACTCTATTTGCAATCAATAGAAGTGGATAAATTTGGAATCAAAGAATAGCGATTCACTGGTAAATGCCCCAAGCGCCGGTGCCACAAGTTTGCAACCGAATTTCTTGATGTCAATGTTGTCCCCCTTTCATCGGATCCAAATAGTAAAGGCCATTCCGCTCTTTACCAATGCCAATCAACAACCTTGAGGGTAAGTCCTGAATCACACAAAGTCCCGCAAAAAGGTTAATGCACAATTAAATCACATGTCAATTTGCTAACTGATAACAAATTGAAATGAAATTCAGGAACTCCAAGAACTTGCTCAAGAGTTAATCTTTTCCCAAGAGCAACCTGACCCAAGGCATGGACCGCCACTGTGTTGCTATTAGGAATTTGTACAAGTGATATATTGAGTCCATACACCATATGAGATAATGATTATATATTATGGGTTATGTGATTTATGGCCTTTGTATCAATAATCCATGTTTGCCGACGGATTACCTGTCCCCGCCACATGACCATCGAGGAAAGCAAGCAGTTGTTGATGTTGTGCCTGAGTTAAGTCGGGGATTGGTGAACTCCCGCCGTCCACGGTTGTGGCGAAGGTAGCTCCCATGGTTATCGAAGAAGAGTTTCTATCTTTCCGATCTCCTTGCGGCTAGTTCTGTCTGCCACTTTGTTTTCCAGGCTTGCGCTACTCAGGTGGGTAGCCAATCAGCTTATAACATAGATCAGCATTGTGATTTGTCTTCCCATAGTGTGTGCATGGTGGAAACCAATTCCGATCTCGATGATGCTCTTCGTTGGTCTCGATTCATCTATTTTAATCATCAAGGCAGTGACGTCAATGTGGGAGCATGATTTGCAGTGACTAGGTATTGCTTCTCTTCCTGTGCGGTGATGGCCTAAGCCCTTCCAAGGTTTAGCAGTGGATCAACACTCAATATTTGGGACGTCACAGTCATGTATGCTTAATCGAATCCCATCAGAAAGTCAAAAACTTTCTCCCCTTCATGCGTGGACGACATTTTTCTCGCCGCACCACAGGTACATCCGCAACTGCATACTGGTATTGGATTGAGACCTTGTAACTCACCCCTAAAGGTTTTTAATTTACCACAATAAGATAAGATCGCGGATTTCTCTTACTGCAAAAGGGCTATGTCGCGCTTTAATTTGTAGACTCTTGGCGTTATTCCTTGGGTAAATCTTTCTTCTAAACCTTTCTATATTTCTCTTGCAGTTTCGACATGGGCAGTACTGTCTTGAAGTTCTTTAGCAAGCACGTTTATAACCCATTAGAGAACCACTGCATTGCATTGAATCCATGACTACAAATTAGAAAAATCAATCTCCGATTTTACAGTCGTTCCATCCACAAAACTTGCTTTGTTTTTGGAACGGAGGGAGTTCATAAAGCTACGCCTCCAGGTGAAGTAGTTATCTCCACTTTCACTGAGAGGGTGAGTCACAAAAATCAGGCCAGGATGATCAGACGGATGCAAGTAGTATAGAGAGGTGATGTCGATTGCCTTGCTTTGATTATCATTGGCACTCGCAACCAAATCCCCAATACTCTTGCCATTTTTTGTTTCCAGCGACGTTTGAAAAGAAAAAAAATTAGGTTTCGTAGCCTGCTCTTGATACCATAAAGACTGGAATATCTCCAAATAGATGAATTTTACTTATGATGAAGGCTTCTTTATATACCACTTACATGTCAATCTAGATCCTAGTATCAAGGTATTACAATCGATCTAGATCCTAGTATCAAGTTGTTACAGTCAATCTAGATCCTAGTATCAAGCTATTACAATCAATTACAATTAGACAAGATCAACTAACTTAAGGAAACTATTCATATTATTGTGTATAAAGATTCTTTGCATAGCTCACTAGGATATTTCATATGGTATCAGAGCTGGTCGATCAAGGTCCAGCAGACAATTCAGTCAACCAATCAATTTCTCCACGTGCTAAGCCCATTCAAAAATCAGTCAGGCCACACATGAGGGGGCGTGTTAAGAGATATAAATCCCACGTTGGGTTAATAACAAACAATAGTCAAATATATAAGCCTTGCATGCCTCTCCTCTCATTGCCAATTGGTTTTGAGGTGGATGCTTTCACAAGGTATCAGAGCTTTGGTTTGGCAAGGTCTTGGGTTCAATTCTTCTAGCTTGCATATCGGGTTTCCTTTATAATAAGGCAATTTGCATTCTGATTATTTGTGCACTTCTTGATTTGTCTCTCCACGTGCAATCGGAGGCTTGCACGTGAGGCAGAGTATTAAGCATGATAACATTATTGGGCCCATTCTCCAACAGCTTAAGCATTTAGAGTAGATGGTAATTTAACTTAACACATACACACACAACCCACCCACCCACACAGAGTCACGCATACACACAGTCATGCACACATAATTTGGTGGCGCTAGTCATTGGCGAAGTGTCATGACAACGCCTGACATTAAAACACAAGGTCGCCTAAAGACTACCGGAGGAATTGGATGGAAGAAAGCGAACCGCCGGAGACGAATAGCAAATATCGTCATCGACCAGCTAAGTAAAACACCGTAGATCTGCTAAGCAAACCCGTCACCGACCTGCTAAAGAAACCGACACAGAGACTACCGACATAAAAAAAATCGAGCCATAAAACCCCCTACCTGTAACTTCCTTTCCTCTCCATTAGAGAATTTCAACTTAAAGCAGTAAAACCCCCAAAAGAATTCAAAATTTTAAGCCTCAATTCCCTCAATCTCTCACATACCCACCACTCACATTACAAAATTCTCTTCATTTCACAAAATGCTCACCTCCAAATATGCAGGAGTTAATTTAAACACTTAATTCCGCCGTCGACCGTTAATTTCTATTACCTTTTTGGGACGGATCATGAGAGGAGATATAAGGATGGTGAGAACCGGAATGAGGTGCACAAGTTTTTTACGTTTGGGAAGGGATTTGCGATGAGGCTTATGTGACTTGCATTCTTCGTCGCGCCGCCGCCGGCAGCCAGCCGAAATGGTTGTGGTCCTTCAATTATTCTGGTCTTGTATGATGAGGTGGTTGTCTTCTTTGAGGATTACATGAGTGTGGAGTTTGGAAGATGGTGAGCCTAAAGTTTGCCTGAGCATTTTTCAATACGAGAGAGAGAGAGAGAGAGAGAGTTTTATAATTATTAAATTAAGGAAGATAAAAAATCGAATGGCTATGATAGTATCATTTTTTCTTAAGATTTATTTTTCCGTTATTGACAATCCAACCTTTCGACTTTTTAACGGCATCTGTGATCCGTTAGTGGTTAGATAAATTTGGGTCGGGTCTTTTTTTCAAACGTAGTTACTTCTTTGGCACACTTTAAAGGTTGGGTACTAAAGCTATATTGAGGTGATACTTGAGGGTACAATTTTGACATTAACCCAATTATTAATACGTTTATGTCAATCTTTGTTCTATTTTTTCCACTGTCATCAGCACCCAATTAAGCTTAAAAAGCATCGTTGCTTCGTGTTTCTGAAGGCTTTTAAAAAAATCTCATTAACCATATTCATTAAGCACAAATCGTCATTACAGGAGAGAATTGTAGCCTCCAACTTCCGTTCTAATTGCAGCCAAAAGTTGTCCAAACGATTATTTAAAAAGTCCCTCCCAGGAGTCTCTGGTCAAAGGGAAAACATTTTCTTTTCATCTATATATATATATATATATATATATATATATATATATATATATATATATATATATATATATATGTGTGTGTGTGTGTGTGTGTCTATATCTCTACATATATAAAAGCACAAATGATGTTAAATGGCTAATTTCTTTTTTCTTTAAAGTACCATTTTCTAATTGATTTTTTTAAAAGGTTAAGAGCTGAGTAAGGACGTTTTTGACTTATGACATTTCCTTTCCATTAAATATCTTTTTTTAGAGTTAAGGCTTGTTAAAATATAAAGGTCTTTTTGACTTCTTATACGATATCAAGTATCTTTCCTTAACTACCGTTATTGAAGCAAAGAGTCTTATTAAATATAGAGGTTATTACCACTTTTACTCCAAAAAAATTCCCAAACCTATATAGTCATGCATGGTCTCCAAAACCTAGCTCATCCACGTGCCTCCGTTCACGTTAAACCACAGCCACCATTATTGCCTCCATTGTCCAACAAATTCTAAAGAGAGAGCTTTAAGGTGAAAGGTATTTTTTATGAATAGCTTCAATTCCTTGTGGCTTTTGTTCTTGCCTTTTGTTTTCAAGTTTTTTAAATGATTATGGGGATTTTCTGTATTTATAGTTTTTTTGTGTGTAAGACTTCTTATGCGATTAACAAATATGATATATTGAACAAAATTTAAAACTGGACAACTCAAACTTGAATTTACCTGTAGAAGAAAGTGTTTTCTTGGAGAGAAGAACTTCAAAGGCTTGACCTTGGTGGTGCCCGGGAATTGATATTGTTATTTAGCCTCTACTCTTCACACGTTGAAACCTAGGACCTATCTGTTGGTTGTCCTTGTGGTTAAGGTAAGAATTTGCATATTCTCTCCATGTGCAGAGCCATACAATATTCAAAGTGTAGGTACTTAATTCATGCGATATTCACAGTGCAGAGAAAAGTCAGCAACATCAATTCTATTGCCTCAAATTTGAGGAGTTAGAGGCTTCTTTGTACAAGAGATTAGAGCCTGTCCATTTGGGTGAAAACCTATAGATCGCAATTGGGCAAAGTTAGAGAGGGAACAATGAGAAGGATTAATGCACACAAAGGTATATGCCAGTTTCGCAGCAATGAAAACCTAAAAAAAATAGAAAAAGATAACAACATATGTCGTGGATTAACAAAGCCAGAAGCCAGGCCTGAATGAAGGGGGGATTAAGCAAACTCATAATTTCTTTATCGTAATTTATAGAGACATCACATGGTGGACGTACTCATGCCTACCATACCAGGAAACCTACCTCCTACTCCTACATCAAAATCAATATTGTAGACCATGTTCACTAAAAACTTCAAGTTTTCTTGCCAATAAATCTCTCACTTGCAATTAGGAATCATCCCACCATGAAGAATGAAGCTTCTAGATGCAACATTATAGGTGGCCTATAGGAGTGTGTTACTTCATAATTTGCAGAGCAAGAGATAGTATCCTATAATGCTCCTAGGAACCCAACCTTCTTCTGTTCTATTTACTGCAACATTCATAGCAGGCCATTCATCACTTCTCTTTTTGCAAGATTCTTGACCCTAATGCTGTAGATTCAACTAAAGTCTACTTCATGTATGACATGAAAGAAGGTAAAAACGTGAGGCAAGCTTCATGGCCTTGCTTTCTCTAATTATTCAAAATACTCATCCCCAAAGTAAAAATCTAAGGGAAAGGCAATAACTCTATTTGGAGACAAATTACTAGAATTCTCAATATCTAATCAACTGAAGCAATAATCTGCTAACAAGCAAGGCATTACACCCAGTAAAAAGTAACCTTAAAGTCTCTATTTTGATCCCCTAACATCTATTTTTCTTAACTTCCTGGAGAGCTAGAGTTTAATGTTAACTTTTGTCCAACACGTTATATATCACGTGTAAATATACACGCGTTATTAACGTTGAAGGTTAACTTGGAAGATGCAGCCCTCGACCTCATGCAGTCCACTACCACTCTCCTTGGTACCTTCACAACTTCTTTCCAAATAGGTTTATTAAATAAGCTTCAAGGGGAAAGGTTTCTTGTGTTTTGTTTTAATTTATGTGAAGATTACGGGGGTTGTGTATTTGTAAATTTTGCATGTGTGTTTCTCATGCGTGTATTTGTATAGATTGTAGGCACTATGCATATGTCTTCAAGGAATATGCACGATTCAAAGGAGAAAGCCTCTGCATGTATGCATAAATCTACTAATTAGAAAACAACATAAAAAAAAGATCTGCATAAAATTGAATTCGGATGCGAAATAAAGGCTTATAATATGAACTATTCTATCCCTTTATCGCAACAATACCCTCTTGGCACGCATCTAGCATAACACACTTGGAAGAAAGCTTCAAGGGAAAAGTAACCCAAAAGCCACCAAAGACTCTGCATACTTCCATTCACGTTATTAACCTTAAAGGTTTAACTTGGAAGATGCCTGCACTTTAGTTCCTCCAATGTTCTCTACATATATCAGTTACAGTTTTTTGTTTATAAAACTGCTTTTAGCTTCTCCTTTTAGTAAAACCCGTGGGTGAGTAATAGAATGGTCAATTGAGGCATCTACTGAATCTTTGGGTCTTTCTTTTCATTTTTTTTTAGCTTAGTTTAGCAGTATAACCATGAAAAGTGTGTATGATAAGGTGAGGACTTATCCACGTTTAGCGAATCCATCTCCCACCCGTGAGCACCACCATGCCAATCCTCAGCCCTCACCAACACCACCCTTATGAGACCTCCAAGCCAATTCACGCACCATCATGTGAATGGTATGAAAAAACATGGAAAGAAGGTGTGTGTGTGTGTGTGTGAGAGAGAGAGAGAGAGAGAGAGGGGAGAAGAAGAAGTAGACAAGCCACTGATGGCAAATCCAAGAGCCGTCATTAGGCATACCATTATCGAGAGAAGCCATCTCCTACCCGTGAGCAGTACCATATACGCCAATCCAAAGCCCTCACCAATACCACCCTTATTAGACCACTAAGCAGATTCACACACCATCAAGCCAATGGTAAAAAAATTGGAAAGAATGTGTGTGTGTGTGTGTGTGTGTGTGTGTGAGAGAGAGAGAGAGAGAGAGAGAGGAGGAGAAGAAGAAGAAGACAATCAGCTGCCCTAACTGCTAGATAATAGGAAAGGAAAAAAAACTCTACTATGTTTGCTTCCTTTCGCTATGTGAGATTGAATACATTTCACAATTGATGTCCATGGACCATCCTATGTGGGATGGTTACTTGATCAACATCAAAGAGGCAAAAAAGATCAAGAAGTTGTGTAACAATTATAGATATATTTTAATGCTCATAAATTATGTATAAGTTCTTTCCTTGCATAATATTTTTATCTAACAGTTTGTGATGTTAGGATGAAATATGTGACAAAGAACAAAACAATTGATTTCCTATTCTTGGAGGAATAAATGAATCAAGCAAAAGCGGCGTAGTTAGGGGGCAATATATACAAATGCACATATCAGGACCAGGTAAGTTAAAATCATATAGTAATGCATGCGCATAATTGTATATAAAAATTTTAGTTTATAAATAAAATACATCTCTCTTAACTTTGCTTACAAGATTCCTTATATTGCTTTGAAGCAATAATTCTTAAAGTTGAAAACAAAAAAACAACCTTAGAACGATCCTTGCGTACTTTGTCAAAAATCAATTGGAAGACATGAGGATAACATTGAATTCACAAATGGGCATGAACCAAATGCAAAACACAGTCCCAGGTTAGTGTACTAAACACAGATGACGTTGATAAAATGCACCAACAATCATAATACTAATATCTTGTAATTACGTCAAGGTTCAACATTAGGCTCGATGTGGTTGATGACACACACACACACACACACAGAGGGATACAGTGATCCTATTGGATGAAGTAGCAATAACGATGACTGATTGCAGTGCTGAATGATACAAAGAGTCTGTAAGGATTAAGGTGATAAAGTAATAACCTTCTTTCAAATATTCATGTACACTACAGACTCCATCCTAACATTGTCAATTTAATGCAAAATGAAGACTCTAGATACTACAGAAAGATGGTTGGAGCAAAAATGAAAAGTACAATTTTTTTATAAAACTATAAAGAGTCCCTGAAAGTAATGAAGACAAGACATCAATTATTATAGAAGCATTAGAAAACATGGCAGAGAAAGAGATACTAGAAGCGGTTCCAGAGAAAGAGACCATACAAGCACGTGCAGAGAAAGAGACCATCGAAACAATTACTAGCAAAGAGCCTATATTGATCGATGATGACGAGACTCTTGAATGTTTCAAAAGAATAAAAATACTAAAAGCAAAAAAGTTGGGTCCACGACCAAAAAATCTCCAGGAAGAGGAGAAAGATTGAGAAGGATTAGGATAGTAGTATTACTTTATAGGAAATGAACAAGTTTAGATTATTTAGTGATGCTACTTTGACGCTCTACTATTTGAACGTCCTTTTGTAACTAATATGAAGTAGATTACATTTCTACCTAGGGAGTGTGTGCGTAGGGAGCTGATCCATTGACCGTGTAGGCAACTTCAGCTAAGTTGCCCGCGGGGTCTCACTGTCCACGTGCGAGTTGTGGACGGTCCTGATCTATTTTTTGTGCCTTTTTTAAGTCCGTCCGCCACATTATGTAGCGTAGCGGATGGTACTTTTGACAAAATTGCCCCTGAACCCACAAGGAAAGAAAGAATAATCTGCAAAAAAGTTGCCCGCTACATTATGTAGCGGACAACTGTATTACAGACCTTTTTTCTTCACTCGTCTAGCATTTTCCCTCTCAATCTCCTTCACTCTCTCTTTCCTTCTCAACTCCAAGAATTGGCATCTCTCCCACCAAATCCTGCCAATCAAGTACTTGAGCAGAGAGTGGAAAGAGGCCTTATGGATTCGAGGGCAATAATCATTCGAACTATAGTTGTATCACTACTATAGAAAAGAATCACTGATCTATGTAGATACACTTATTCTTTTACGCAGAGAAAGATGCACAGTTCGCAAATGAGAACTGAGAAGCGAATTATAACACAAAAATCTTGTGCTAACCAATACAACTCTAGCTTTGGGTCAAGAAAAGGATGGGAAAACAATATGACCTAACAAAAATGTACCACAATTTCCTATGACCAAACGCTCAAATAAGGTTTAAACTGCCCCCGTCTCGCCATTATACCATTCCTAAAGATATCTAGTGCAAAATGTGCACAATTCTCTAGCCATAACAAAAACAAGAAGTTCCTTTACTACATAAGGAATTAGCACTTGATTCTTTACCTAACACTTGGATTTAGTAGCATGAATGAAAACATGAGATTTTCATAGGAATTGTGCAGACACCTAGTAAAGGGTGTTTTGTAGCCACAAAAACTAGTTCTGAAAGACCATTGAAGGATCAAAAAAACCTTGATCCCACATGCAGTTCATGCTCTTCCAACGATAAAAATTACGAAGTTCCTCAACTGGGACTTCCTAAGACTTGGATTGGAACATACATAGCCTTATGGATAAAAGTAATTGTGCAATACAATACCCAACACCACCGTCATAGACCACCACCATCTAATCGTCGTTGTCGTCGTTGCCGTCGCCACCAACCACAACAATCCAATCCACAACCAATCAACCTGCTATTGCCCACCCACCACTAAACTGCCATCACCCCGCCACCATGATCCAATCGCCCATGCTCCCAACAACCACCAACCAAACAGCCGCCACACCCAACCTCCATCATCCAAATTGTCACCGCCAATTTTGCACTCAAACCCATTACAGCCCACCCTATTTTCCATTTGACAATAGAGTCAAGAATAATAAAACAGGAAGAAAAAATATAAGTAGAAGAAGAATAAGCTATTTCATTGAATTATGTGATTTACTTTTCATCAGATCTCAGATCGGTCTCCATGTAGTCTTTTCTAGGTTCCTTAGTGAGTACTGTGCAGTGAAGGTATGGTGGTTGTGGTGGTGCTTGGTCTAGTGGACGGTGGTAGGGAGATAGAGAAGAGATGGAGCCTCGAGGAAAAGAGAGAGACGACATGAAAGGAAGAGGGGATAGAGGAAAAGGAGAGAGAAATGCACACGAGGAAGAGGGAAAAGGCCAGACGAGTAAAGAAAAAGGGTCGTCCGCTACATAATATAGCGAACGACTGTATTGCAGACTATTCTTTCCTTCTTAGTGGGGTCAAGGACAATTTTGTCAAAAGTATCGTCCGCTACATAATGTGGAAGACAGACATAAAAAAAATGCAAAAAATAGATCTGGATCGTCCATAACTCTCGCGTGGAAGGTCAGATCGCACGAGAAACTTCAACTAGGTTGTCTGTGTGATCTGGTCGTCCTTCCTTAAAGGACGGACGGCCCAAATCTAGTTTTTTTTTTTTTTTTGAAAAAACTAATCGTCCGCTACATAGTGTAGAGGACAATCACTTTGACCAAAACACCCCCAGATCCCGTCCAAATTTTGTGGAATAGTGTCGGTCTGCTACATTGTGTAGTGGACTACTTTTTGATCTGACATGTTGTTAGCCAAAAGTCGAACGCTACATAATGTAGCAGACGACTTTTGATTTGACATGTCATGTCCCCTCTCCGTCCGCTACACTATTTGGCGGACGATGAGGCATATATACCATCAATGCCCTAATTGCCAGCTCTTCTTCCTTCTTTAACATCTTGAATTCCACTTGCCTCCATTTTCAGCTCCCTTCAAGTTCCAAGCTTCACTCAAATAAGGTAATTTTATTATCTCAAAAGCTTATGGGTAGAGTGACGAACCTTTTTTTGGATGTTTATATAATTTCTTTTGAGATTATGTTTGTTGTATTTGACATGCTAAATTAGTCTGTTTATCAAAGTAATTTTTATTTGTTATGCTTAAGAAATTATATTCTTTAATTAATTTCCATGCCTAAAAAAGGTTGCAATTTGATACTTAAATGTAAGTTAATTCTACATAGGTTTTGTTTCACAATGTCTGATTTCGTGTCAAGCTCGAACACACCAGTAGATGCTAATGACCCTTATCTAGGTCGAACATTTCAAACATTGGAAGACGCTGAATAATGTTTTGAGCGTTTTTGTTGAGGATTGGTTTTGACATTAGAATCAAGACAATTAGAATAAGCAACATAACAACAACAACAACAACAAAATATGCTTACGGTTATATGAGTGTCATAGGAGCAGATACCCATTGCAAAATGAGAAACACGTCGGAAATGATGATAGTGATAATGAAGTACGATATGCACTGCGAAGACGGGACTTCTTTGCATGCACAAATTTTAAGGTCAAAATGTTCGTAAGCCATAAACCCAAACATGATCATTGGTTTATTACTAGCTTGGAATGTGCGCACAATCACCCGTTAGTAATACCTTTGAAGGTGAGTCAGATGTATCAACACATGAAGATGGGTAATGTTACAAGGAGCTTGATTCACACAATGAGTAACGCGCAAATAGGACCTACTGATAGTGTTAATGTTCTTGCTAAACAAGCTGGGAGAATTCAGAATTTGAATTTCAATATGATAGACGTTTTTGTAACACGGTCCGAACCCAAAGGTGAACCGCGTATGACATCAATGATGCTAAATTCATAATGAGTTCATTAAAGCGGATGCAAATGGAGGACCCACAGTTTAGTTCTGAGTATAATATTGACGACAAGCACTGAGTTGCCAAAATTTTTTGGGTCAAAAGACGTTCGAGACATGTTTATCAACATTTTAGGGATGTCGTAACTTTCAAAACGACCTACCGTACCAACAAGTATTCTATGTCTTTCGCTTCTTTCACAGGCATTTATCATCATTATCACTCCATCCTGTTTGGGTTCACATTGTTAAGGGATGAGAGCGAAAGTTATTTTGTATGGTTACTTAAGACGTGGCTTGAAGCAATGAACTTTAAAGACTCCAAAGTTATCATCACTGATCAAGATTTGGCAATGAAGAAGGCTATTACCACCATCTTCCCAGATACTCGACACAACCTGTGCACTTGGCACATAAGCAACAAATACCCTAAATATCTGCATTACATGTATGCAGAGTATCTAGACTTTAAAAAAATTGACAGGTGCGTTAACAAGTCGTTAACGATTGAGAAATTTGAAGTGAAGTGAAAAAAACTTGTTGAGGATTACTCATTGCAAGACCATGAGTGGCTCCAACACTTGTATGAGCTCAAAGAACAATGGATTGGCGTTTGCACCAGAAGGTATTTTTCTGCGGGCATAACTACCCTATTCGATAGCTATGTAGATACATCTACGAATTTAAAGAATTTCTTCATAAGTGCCCAAAAAGAGGTTTCACAGATATTCGTAAAAGAAAGGGCTACGGACTTTGAAAACCCGTACGAACAAAGAAGAAGGTTGCTTGAGACCCCGTTGGAGGTTAATGGTGCAAAAGTCTATACGGATGAGATGTTCATGCAATACTAAGTAGAGTTACAAAAATTGGGAAGATACAGTATAAAAAAGGTGGCAGAAAAGTCTATACGTGAATACAAGGTTTATTTGTTGATGAACAACCTCGTCCCTGAGAAGGTGCATAGACTATATACGGAGAGCCATGACATAGAGATGGATATGGTGACATGTGTTTGCAAGAAGGTTGAGTTCTATGGCATGTTGTATCAACACATTATGTGGTTTTTCACTCAAAATAATATCAAGGCAATCCTCAATAAATACATCTTGCCACCGTGGAGTAAGGTTGCAAACATATTGCATGGTATGATTGAAGGCCACAAGAGATCTGAACGGATGAAGAGCTCTATTTAGGGGTGAGCACCAAACTGATGAAACCAATCCGAACCGTTCAAATTGAGGGAACCAAACCAAAAAAATCCAGACCGTTGATAAACTTGAACAGTTTGGATTTAGATTTTCAAACCGAGGCCGGTTCAGTTTACGGTTCAGAAATTCCAAGCTGGCGCGAAATCGAACCGAACCAAGGGCTTATAAAGAGATTAAAAAAATATATCCCTTAACCCTAGTTAACTGAATAACCAAGGTATAAAATAACCTCAATCGTACCTCAACCATAGCCTTACTCTTTCACACTTCAGATTCAGCCGCCCCACTGTCCAAATCCACTCTTCTTCTTCACTCTTCAGAGATAATATATCTGTTTCGTTCGTAATGGTCATTGCATAGTCAGAGAGCTCACCCTCGCCTTTAAACGAGAAAGCCCTCTTTTTCATCCAATTTGGGAATATTACAAAGGTCACTGCGAAGCAGACAGCCATGTCAAATTTCCCAAATCCCAGGTACTCTTCTTTAGAGACATCCTGATGTACTTCGCGTCTCCTACTTCTTAGTTTTCACTCACTTCCCAAATCTCAATAAACTTTCAGATCAAACTTTTTAAATTGAAGATTTCTTTTTTGAAGAGACTCGTTAGTGTTTTTCCTTAACGTGAATCTTCCCAGTTTTATGCATGTGCTTATGTTCATATGCTTTGTTTTTGTTTGACGTAGGCTTTATAGCAGTGCTAAAAAGCGGCAACCAATTGTTTAAGAAAAACATAGCAGTGGGTATGTATCAAATTTACTAAACCTTGTTGGAGTTTTGAGACTGCTTGTTTGATACCTATTCATTTTTTCACCTAACCTTATCCTTATATGGTTTTTCCCTCCTGTGAAAATATAAATTCCAGTAGTATGAGTTGATAGTGCTTTGGCTTCGTAACTGTAATGTAACTTTTTGGTTATTAGATTGTTGTTTCTCCTTTAAAATAAAAAATATGTGCAAAAGATTAAACAGATCCGAACCGTTCAATTTGAACAGTTCAAACCGTTCAAACCGAGGTGTCTTGGTTTGGTTTGGTTCAAGAATTTGTGAACCGAGGTCCATCGGTTCGGCTTGCGGTTTAGCCTCCAAACCGAACCGTGCTCACCCCTAGCTCTATTGAACAAGCAACCTAACCTAAAAAGCATAGAAAGTGTGCATTGTGCAACAACATAACCAACCGTGACAATCATAATCATTACAAGGCACTGCGGATAAGTTTAGGGGGTTTGCAAGACGAGGAGAAGATGAAGTAGACCTTTAGTCTAGGGACTTTATAGTAATCTTTTTAATAATCAAGTCTATGTACGTTGTATTTGAATTCTAGATTTTGTAATAATCCTAGATGTTTATTCATAATTAAATTTAATTTACCACTGGGTTATTCATGAATTGTATTTCTTGATCATCTAAATTTTAATGTACTCTTACAATGACTGCAAAGCTGTAAAAAATAAAATAAAATAAACCTGCTTGACTATTTGCTAGATTAACTAGCGGACAGTTGAGTAGATTGATTTTGTATGCTCAACCATTCACTAGATAATGTAGCGGACGGTTTGGTAGAATATTGGCCTCCAACACTTAGAAAAATTTGAGCATTTACACCATCAGTCTAGCGGATGATTAGGTAGAAATATTGATGTCCAACACCTAGAAAAAATTCGGCCTTTTTACTGTCTGCCAAATAGTCTAGCAGACGGCCTAGCAGAAACATTGGCCTCCAACACATGAAAAAATTTCGACCATTTTCATCATCCATTAGATAATGTAGCGGTCGGCCTAGCAGAAACATTGGCCTCCAACATTTGAAAATTTTCGGCCTTCCAGATAGTCCAACAGACTGTTAGGTAGAAATATTGACCTCCAACCCTTAGAAAAAAAATTCATCCCTTTTCACCGTCCGCCAGATAATCTAGTGGACGGTTGGGCAGTAAAAAAATCAGCTGTTCAACCGTCCGCTACATTATGTGGCGGACGGTTGAGCAGACTTCACACACTTTTTTCCTTCATTTTCCTACCCACCATCAATCTGTTCCAAGCATCCTCAAAGCAACCACAATACATAACATTATCGAAAGTAATACTCAACTATAATGCAGCACATCTAGAAAGAAAAAAACCATAAACACATAAAACTAAAAGGAGTTATATTTCATCAACCTACAAGAAATACTGAAATGATTTTTTATTACATAAAAATATATGTCCAATGTTATCTGGCCTTTGATGTAGCTGGATTTACAATATCCCTAACTAGTCTAGGTCGTCCTTGATCAATTTGCCAAGCTATCCTATATCTAAAGTCGTCTATGTCTTCTTGGCTCCAGTTGGCCTTCGTGAGGCTCTTATTAGAAGCTTAATGTAGGCAGTCAACACCGTATCTTCCAACCAACGACCCGGCTTGAGGGTGGACATTCTGTCCCACAAGATATCATAATCAATGTCACAGCAGTTCACACCACTTTCTGAGCGTAGTTGGGGGACTCACTAAAGTATTGTTGGTGGACTAGGGCATGTTTTGCCAGCTTGAAAGGCTTTATTGAATGACCTTTGGAATAAAAGGGATTGACAGGGAGATTGAACGGGGGGATATTGTTGTCCTTGAGGCTTTTCGGGTATCCTAAGGCCCAAAGTAGAAGGTCCCACCCACGGGACGAGTTGTAGTAACTCTGAGAGGTTAAAGTTTGCAAAGTCGAAATATTGTGACTTGACTCTGAGGATCTGGTGTAACGTCCGAGTCCTTAAGCAAAGCAAATGGGGGCTGACTCTACCCGTCCTAATGAGCCATTCCCATACCCAAAGGCTACCCCCAAGCATCACCCATTCCAGCTCCCGAGGGACCACCAATTCCTTCGCTCATCCCTGAAGTTTGCTCTGAGGGATCACCTATTCCCTCGCACAAAATTCCCGTAGCTATGCTCCAAGATCTCAGCATAGGAGCAGAGATCCGCTCTCATGGATCTAGAAGATCCTTCCGCTCATTCAATTTCTAGAAAAAGGCGAGTGAGGCATCAACCTACATCGAGTTAGATCATAAGTAACTTTAAACACTACATGAAATTGAATGCAAAACTTATGAGATCAAATTCAAGTGAAAGTCAATAGAAAACTTACGAGCTCGAATGATCTACGCTGATCAATTATATCCCTGGGCTGGTATTTCTTGCCTCTTGACCACTGCTTTGGGTTTATTCTCTTCCGAGTGATGCGATAGTACCACCCCGGATACTACTTGATGTTGACCATATGGTCAGGCTCCGACACAATGGTTGATTGCGTGTCTTGCCAAAATTCCCACAGTTCGAGGTCGACAACGCACAGTTCGAGTGCATTCACCTGCTCGAACAGTGGGACATCCGGTGGGTTCCTGTTAATCCTCATGTCTGGGGCATCAGCTGTTAACCCTTGCAGGCACTCAAGATATCGCATGGCGCAATCTGGTAGTTGCCACTCCGCAATCTTCCAATGAATTAATGGAGTGTGTTGCAACCCAGAGAGAATAAACACGAACGACTTTGTCACTCCAAATGTCTGTACGAGACCCAACACATTTGGTACGCTGACATTGAAGTATTCATAAGACCACACTTGAGAACAAAGACAAATTGGGGTAATATGGTCAAAATTTATTTTGCACTAACTAATAAAAAATTATAAAAAAAGAAATTTAAAGGAGTTATATGATATACCTGCAACAATGAGAGACATGCACATGTAGCTTTGCAGTCGAGTCTCGTTTCCTTGTGCAATGCATGATACAAGTATGCAAGTGTGACTGCTCCAAGCATACTCCCTAACCTCTTGTAGGTTACCCAACAAAGCTAAATATTTCACGTGAACCGAGTTCTTTGTCATCATTGGGAATAAAATTGCCCTCATCACCCACAATAGGAAAGCCTTTTGCACAAGCATCCATTCCGTGTAGTCTTCCGGCAAAACCTTGAACCTTTCTACCAACCACCTCAACTTTATTCTACTGTGCCCAAATTCGTTCTCGGATATCGAACCGAAGAAGTCCCTAGAAACTCTCTTATTTGTCGTGGAAACCTTAGCAGAAATAATCAATCGTCCCGTCACAGGTAATCCTAAGATATACCCTATATTTTCTGAGGTTATTGTCATCTCTCCAAGCAAGAAGTGAAATGTATTCAAGTTCCGTTCAGCAAGGGCACATATTAAGGTCCGGTCAAGTTGCTAAAAACTATTGCTATAGGTAAAAATCCCAAACCCATTCCATACAACAATATTTTCTGTCTTTTGTTCAGCCTCCAATCTCCAAATTATTCGGTTACTTCTACTGTGTTAGGTGTTGCTCTTTCCTATAAATTAACAAAGAGTATTTAAGCAAAAGGTATACAATGTAGCGGATGATTGAAACTAAATAAATAAACAAAAATAAGTATCTTACTTATATGTTCTAAATGGATGTATTATTATGGTTTGCTTGGTCGTACAATATGGAGGGATCTTCAGGTCCGGGGTTGAACGCCATTTTTGCAGCTGAAATTATGAAAAAACATCTAGTTCGGAAATTTCTAGCAAACCTTGGCAAATCTAGCTTTGTCAATGCTAGCATATGTGTAATATATCATCTATATATACATGCACATCTATTCATACATTACATATCATCAAAATCATGCGCAATACTTGCAAACTCAAGATTATACACAAATAAAGCATTGGCTTGTGAACTTATGTGATTAATTGGACGATTTCAGGAATTCTTTGGAAGGATCAAGGGCTTAAGACATATAAATCACAAATCTACTTGCTAGTACCGCTGGAAAGATAGTGATGAAGAAGAAGAAGAAGATTTACGAGACAAGGGTTTTTTCATATATATGTGCATCATCCGCAACATTATATATAGGACATGTAAATTTGGATAAAGACAAACTGTCTCTCTGTCCACTGCATTGTCTAACGGACGGGTACTCATTGTCCGCCAGATAGTGTAGAGGGGATAGAACATGTCAAATCAAAAGTCATCCGCTACATTATATAGTGAACCGGCACTATTCCATAAAAAGGACGGGATCTGGGGGTATTTTGGTCAAAGTGACTGTCTGCTATACTGTGTAACGGACGGCTAGTATCTGGGCCGCCCATCCTTTAAGGATAGATAGCCAGATCATGCGGGCACTTAGCTAAAGTTGCCTGCACGGTTAACGGATCAGCTCCCAAGAAGTCCCTAGCAGCAATTACTGGCCATCCCATTATGGGTAACCCAAAGATGTATCCTACATCTTCTAAGGTTATTGTCATCTCTCCAGAGGGAAATGAAACATATTCGTTTCACTTCTTCAACGTTCAACAAGGGAACCTATTAAGTTACGGTCAAGTTGCTGAAAGATATTCCCATAAGTAAAAATTCCAAAACCCATTCCACGTAGCAATTTTTTCCTGGGTTTTGTTCAATCCCCAATTTCCAAATTTTTTTGTTACTTCTACTGTGATAAGTGGTGCTTTTTCCTACGAATTAACAAAGATTATTTAAGCAAAGCAAAAGGTATACAATATTCGTGAGAGTAAAAAAAAATAAACAAAAAATAAGTATCTTAGTTGTCCATTCCAGATGGATGTACTAATATGGTTTGCTTGGTCGTATAGTACAGAGGGATCTTCTAGTCTGAGGTTAAAAGCCATTGTTTGCAATTGAAATTGTGGAAAAACGTCAAGTTTGGAAGTTTCTATCAAATGATGGCAAATTGTCAACGTTAGCACATGCAAAATACATCATCTACATATGATTTGCATATATACATATACATCATTTACAAATTACCAACGCTAGCACATACATAATACATAATCAAAATCATGCACAATACTCACAAACTCTAGATTATACACAAATAAAGTATTGGTTTGTAAACTTACATGATTAATTAGACGATCTAAGGACTTCTTGGGAAGAAATTGCACAGATCAACTTGTCAACACTGTTGGGAAGATACGGAAGAAGAAAGAAGGGAGAAGACTTTTGAAATTAGGGTTTGTTGTATATATATAAGTCGTCCGCTACATTATGCAGCGAACGGTGTGAATAAGAATAAAGTAGTTGCCCGTCCTCCACACTGTGTAGCGGACGAACAAGGGGACAGATGTGACATGTTGTCAGCCAAAAGTTGTCCGCTACACAGTGTAGCAGATGACTTTTTGACTGACATGTTGTCAGGGTAAAAAAATCCATCTGCTACACTGTGTAGTGGACGGGTAGGTGGGGGTATTTTGGTCAAAAGAACCATGTCCGCCACACAATTTTTTTAAAGGGTTTGGGCCATCTGGAAAGGCCAGATCGCACTGGCAACTTAGCCCAAGTTGCCCGCGATATATATATATATATATATATATATATATATATATATATATATATATATATATATATATATATATATATATATATATATATATATATATATATATATATATATATATATATATATATATATAAAGTTGATCTTGCTGGGAGACTTCTTATCTTTTCTAGAGGCTCGAGGTCACGTTCCTCATCCTTGTTTTCTGATATGTTTTTATCCTTATCTTCTCCCATTAGTATTATTATCAAAGTAATGTAATAACCAAGTAAAGGGAAAAGGCAATCAAGCCATCAAAGTTTATAGAGTCAGAGATTAGAAAGAACTTGGAGGTTTCCTGTGATTAACTTAGCGCACTTCCGGTGGTAGCCATTGGGCTGAGTCTCTATAAAGACTCACTCACGTATTTATTTATAGTTCAGTATGAGATTAGTTAAATTAAGCTATGCTCATCATTTATGATCCATGGTTCACATGCCTTGCACCTAACAGCCCTACTATGGCTTTCTCTTTCAGACCCCATGCACTGTTGACGTGCGCTCAAATCGCGTCTACACTAGATCTGCCATTAGAAAATTTTGCGTTAAGGGTTTGTTGGTGCTGTTTGAAGAGTTTAGAAAACTCCACCGGAGAGAAGGAAATGCACTACAAGAAAAACAGCCTTTTCTGACAGACTTTTAACAACGGATTTCAATCTGTCGCTAAAAGTCACTTTTAGCGATGGATTTGTCCGTGGCAAAAAATCGGCCCTAAACATTTTTATCGACAAATATTCTGTCGGTAAAAACTTTAACAACGGATTTTTACCGACGGAAAAATTCGTCCCTAAATGTATATTTCGTACTTTTCTAATTTTTTGAATTTTTTATTTTGGAAAATAATTTTTATATTTTACTTTAAAGGAAGGAAACCCTAACTTTTGCTTTCATTTCATTTACCCGTTGCACTTTTCTTTCTCATCTCCCCATCCCATCTCCATCTCCATCCCCTGCCTCTCGATCTCTCCCTCCTTCTCTCACACAGCTGACCGTCGGTCGACCCTCTACGCCGCCTCTCCTCTTCCCTGGCCGCCTCCCATGCCACCCAAGCCTACTACTGCTGCCACCCGATTGACGCCTCACTGCACCGCTGCCACTCCACAAGATCTACCATCTACCGAGTAGCAAGTTCATTATCTTTCTCTCCTTCCCTCGTCATTCAATTTTCTATTGAACTTTTTGTGGGATAAAATTCCCATAGATATATGTATTTAATTTATTGTTTGAATATATAAAGGAAATGAATCATGAGGTTTGTTGTACTAAGATTATTATCTGCTTAGACTGTAGATTCTTCCTCCTTTTTATTTGATTCCCCAAGCATTCAATTTCTGGGTAATGTTTAAATGCTGGTTATTCTATTGTTCTTCACATAATGATATTTATTTGATTCTAGACAGTAAACTAGACCATGCCGGTCCAAACCAAATCAAAATATTATCAAAAATGTAGGAAGGGTTAGGAGAAGAGAGTGGGGAGACCTATTTGAAGTTAGATTTGAGGTTTAAGGATTAACGGTGATGGTTCGGTGGAAGCAATTATGTTGAGGCTGGTTTGTGGCTTTGGCACTTTTGTGGAAGGCTGTGTGGGGTGATGATGCAAGGAGAAGGTGGTGTCCCAGCTGTAATTCTACCATTTTAGGCAATATGTAGAAGTTGCAACTTAGATTTATGTACAGGGGGTTGATTGCAAAAGGTAGAAGTCTTGGTGCAACGAGTGCATGCACCTTTTTGGAAGTGTTCTTCAACGTGAATCTTTGGAAGTGTCTATGAACTCTTGGTTTACGATATGTAAGTGGAGCAGCCATATGCATACTAGAAGTGGATTAAAACGTACAATGGAAGAAGAAAGTGAAGGAGCTGAAGAGCTCCGGTTTCTATATGTTGATAAGCACCGAGAATTATAGTTGCTACTGGGTGTAATTATGGTTGCTTCCTAAAGAGTGAAGGAGATGATTAGGAATCTGCCTTGATAGGCAGAAATGTACACCAACAACAAAAAAAAATGCATGTAGTTTGGGGAGCGAAGGGGTGGGGCGGGGCAGGGCAGAGCATAGAAAGGGAGAGACTAAGCCCAATGGAGCTAGTGGAATGAATAGAAAAACATTAGACTTAATGAGTTGGCTCCTTTTTATCGCATTTGTGTTGTTTCAGTCTGTACTAATCTGTAGAGGGTGTGTATGAATAGTAGGGAGAAAAATCTTGAAATGTTTTGAACTGTTTATTGTATGACTTATGTTCAGCATTTCTACACTTAAAAAGTTATATTAAGCTTTACTTTTTTTCTCCAATAAGGTACAAAGTGACACTCTTAGAGACGCCATCACCCAGATTACTTCCAGGCAATTGAGCTTCAACTTAGTCATAGAGAACTAGCATGTGGAGCTATCGGATTTAAGTGCCTGTGTAGGGAGATATTGTGCATGTTAAGGTTCTGGATTTTTTTTTATTTTGTTGAAATTTGTAATTTAGTATTGAGATTTGTACGATGTAATCTATTTTATTCTGTGAATAACTAATATTGGGATTTAGTTGTTGGTGTATGACTTACAATTTATTTTTATTGCTTGAAATTTGGTAAAGAAGAATGATAGCCTAAAGAATAAAATTGTCGATATATTTGGTAATTAGGATTATTTATTGACGGAAGTAGGCTTGAATTTTTTTAAACTAATAACAATTTAAAAAATAGATTTTTTTTGTTTTTAAAAAATCCTTGGCGACGAAATTTTGTCGTTAAAAAGTCTGACTCGGTTATTGACTTTAAGCAACAAAATTCTGTCACTAAAAGGCCGTAATAACGATGAACTCTTAGCGACGGGACATCCGTCGCTAAAAGTCTTTTTAAATTGAATTTTGAGAAAATAACATAAATTATGGAAATTACATAAATTATCTTTAGCAACGAAAAACCCGTCGCTAAAAGTAATTAATTCCATCGGTAAAAAGTGACTTTTTCCGAGGGACCATCAAATTTCGTCGCTACTCTTTTAGCAACGGAGTTTTTATCAACGGATTTTTAGCGATGGACAGTTCGTCGCTAAAAGTATTTTGCGACTGATTATCCAATTTTAGCGACGAAAAATTCTGTCGCTTAAAGTGAATTTCCTTGTAGTGATGGCATGTTCGCCATTGTGAAAGGATTGTTGTTTGGGTGCTACTGGGACAACCTCAAAAGTAGGTTGTATGACCTTAGGGGTCGGTTTCTTTGTTTAACCCGTGACAACGGAGGCAAAAGAGTGAGGTAATTACATTGAAAAGAAGCAGGCTTTTCCTACGTGGTTGTAGTGGTGCGGCAAATGCATCCTTGACTGCCTTCGGATTCTTCGTCTTCCGCTGGGCTCAAAATACAAATTATATCCTTGACAATCATGTTATCCCCGTATGGAGCCACCGTGTATGGCTTGAGAGTAAAGGGTCACCACTCCTTCACTCTCAAGGAGTGGAGTAATCTCGGCTTACTCTTCCTCCTTAATCAATAAAAAAGACCAAGCACAAGGCAAAGGGCAATATATATATATATATATATATATATATATATATATATATATATATATATATATAGAGAGAGAGAGAGAGAGAGAGAGAGAGAGAGATTAGGATAATATTATTACTTTATAGGAAATGAACAAGTTTAGATTATTTAGTAATGCTACTTTGACGCTCTACTGTTTGAATATCCTTTTATAAATAATGTGAAGTAGATTGCATTTCTAGGTTCAAAGCACATGATGTGTGTGTGTTTTGGGGGTGGGGGGGGGGGGGGGGGGGGTTGTAGATAGAATTTATCAAGATTGATCACTGCTCTTTTCCTTTCGGTGATCATCAGATTTGTTTTTCATATTCTTGAAACGTGAAAGAGGGGCTATGTAATACTGCATTAAATTAAGATTCCTTTGACTCTAGATTCTAGAATTTAGGACCACCTTAACAAATATTACCACCTTAACGTCAAATGGTATTTTATTCTATTTATTTTTAGATTTTGTGTCACTTTCCAAGCCCAACCACTTGACCCCAAGCTCAATGGAAGAGACAACACAGTTGAAAATCTCAATTTTTCCCAAACAGATGGTTTGGCCTTTAAGTGTTCAGTTTGTTTATAATCTAGGCTAGTAGTTGATCCCTTAATCATTGATTAATTTTTGGTAGTTAATCTAGCCCATGACATCAACACACTTTCAAAGTCAAGAAATCCTTACTTAAATTAAAACACGTCAGTTGTGAATTAATTTTTTAGTGGTCCTTGATTATGTAACATTGTTGGACCCACGGGAGCCAACGTTATAAGACTCCGGACAAAGAGGAGTTGAAAATAATTTAACATATTGACGGTTCCTGATGTTCTTGTTCATTGGTCCATAAACATCTAAAGATTTTGTCGTATCATATGTTACTAAACAATTTTGCAACAACATTGTAGCAAAGTTTTCTTTGTAATGTAAAAACTTTGTTTTTCTTTCAATTTGTTTCTGAGATTATGAATCAGAAAAACTTTTTTCTTTTTTGAGCCTTAAATGTCATGGGTTCGGAAGTAGAGGTGTCAGTGGGCTGGGCTTGGTCCGGCCCAGCCTGGGCCCATCGGGCCTACAATGAAACCGGGCCCCGGTCGGGCCAGAAGAAGGGGAAATATGGGCCTAGGCCCAATATCTAGGGCCGGGCTTGGGCCCAATTTTATTTTTTTTTTTTGCATTTTCTTGTTAAAGACTTGAATTACGGTAATTTCTTGTTATTATTTAAGCAAATTGTAATGTAGTACTATGACTAAAATTCTTGTTATTATGTAAGCAAATTGCTCTCTCTCTCTCTCATTTACATCTCTCAATTTTAAATTTCTTCTTTTATATACTCTAGGCATGTCCAATATTCACAATTTAACAAACCTAATCTTTACCCTTTTATTTCATTATAAGTCATATACATATATATGTATGTATATACATATTTATTTGTCTCTCATTTTATTTTTTAATATATGTTAAACCTTTTTATACTCTTCTTGGTGAGTTTATCAATAAAATCTTAACACATAACAATTATTACTATTTGAAAGAGACTATTTCTACTATTTGATATTTTACTTCAAATTAATTGGTTGAGATTGATACATGTTAATTTTCGAGACGATCTTAAGTAATAAGTATAGATTTTGACTAACAGTTTTTTTCTCTACTTTGTCTCATATACAAAATTTTATTCTATATATATGACTCTCATATGTATATAAGATGGTTATGAGTGAGTATAAAAGAGTATGATATTAATATATTGTATTTGTCAGAATATAAGAAGTAAGTGAGGCTAGAATTTATGAATGTATGTAAATTATTAACGTCCATACAGAGTTAAATTGAAGATAAATGTGTTCATAGGCCCTCCTCCTTTTATCCGGGCTTGGGACCGGCTGCTTGTAAACAAACAGGCGAAGTTACCTATTTTTTTATATATACGGAAAAATATATATCTTGCTTGTAAAAATTATATATATATATATATATATATATATATATATATGAAAAAAGTATATTTTGTGAAAAATTTTATTCTTAAAACTTAAGAGAAGGAAAATAAAAAGAAATTACCTAATCATCCGGAAGTACTTCAATATCCGAGTCACTGCTCTTCCTATCATCAATCGGTTTATCTTGCTCGCGGTATTTCGCATCAAGATAATCCTTCCAACATACACATAGCTCGAGCGACTCGGGGTTAAGACGACTCCTCCTGTCATCCAAAACCCTCCCGCTCGCTGAAAATGCCGACTCTGAAGCAACCGTGGAGGCTTGCACTGGCAGTACATCCCGTGCAATTTGGGATAAAGTTTTATACATGTTTTGATTTTGTTTTCAAAAATTTAACAAATTAAAATTAACCTGTTCTTGCATTGATAAATCAGAATAATGATCAGTATTTGAATATACACCAATCTCATTAAAAGAGGAAAAAGTAGACGAACCTGCCGAATTAGAAGTACCTTCACCTGGTAGTTGTCTTGCTACTAGATGTTCAAAGCCCTTAAGGTATGGCGCATAATACCTCTCAGCAGTCGATGATGAAGCTCGCCCGCGCACGTCAGCAGAATTACGATAGAGGTTGAACAGTTCCTCAAATGTCTTGCTCACTTTCGCTGTGAGTGCGGTTGTGTCCTCTACTGGGTAGCACATTAATTTCGATATCTCTTGTATCGAGACGTTCACGCCATGCAACTTTAACCTAGGATCTAAACAAGTAGCCACAGCAAAAATAACAGGCAGTTCACTCCAATATTTATTAAACTTTTTATCCATCACTTTTACTATTTCCTTAAAGGGTCCTATATATCTCCATTTTGTTAACATTGTAGCCATCTTGAGAATTTCTATTACAGCGAGAGGAGAGGTGGGATAGTACGTACCAGACAATAAATTGGTAGACGTGTAAAATACCTCCAAAAATTCAGCTAGGTATGTGGCCATCTGCCATTCCTCTTGAGTTGGCAAGCCGGCTGGGAACAAGGTTAGTAGAAAATGCGTATAGACTTCTCTGTATGCCAGAATGTGTAAAAGCATATGGTATGTAGAGTTCCACCTGTGGACCACATCTGTAACTGCTCTCCTGCGAGGCATATTATATTCAACACACAACGTTTTAAATTGTTGTGTTCTCGGACTCGAACTATTAACATACGCTGTCATACCCCTCATTTTGACAAGAATATCTCCTGCAGCAGCTAAACCATCTTGAACAATTAAATTAATTATATGACAAACACAACGAACATGAAATAATTTACCAGAAAGTACAGGTTTGAGGCTCTCCTCTAAAGCATCAACAGCAGCTGTATTGTTAGAAGCATTATCAAAACTAATACTCATAATCTTATCCTTTAATTTAAATGTGGTACATGCTTTTAATATAATACTAGCAATGTTCATTCCATCATGCGGAAAAGGAAAGAGCTCGAAAGCGATGATTCTCTTGTGCATAATCCAATCTGCATCAATCCAATGGGCCGTCACACAAGTATAACTAACAAAAGTAAACGGAGATTGCCAAATATCAGAAGTAAGACTAACTTTACCGTCAAAATTATCGAAATAATCGATCAGGCGTGCTTTAGCAGCATTATACTGTCGGAGTGCATCGGATCTAGTTGTGTTTCTATGAACCTTTTTGTACAAAGGTTGAACGTATGTGTTCATATATCTAGAGTGCTTAGCATTATCGGCAAAAGAAAAGGCTTGTTCATCGTGAATAACAAATTCAGCGAGACCGTCTCTTTGCTCTCGCTGATTATAAACAAATAACTTACCGTCAAAAGATAACTGCGTTTGGGTAGGTTCGACGTGGCCTTGTCGAGGTGCACACTGAGGGTAATGCCTGTTAAGATGTCCATTACCACTACCAGACGAAAATAATTTAGCACAGTACTTACATCGAGCTTTTCGGATGCCGTCCACCATAACTTCATCAAATGATTCCAACACTCGGCTTTCCTTTTTTTCCTTTTGGACTTCTGGCTCATTACCGGAGGCATTGCTCGGCCCTTCTTCATCATGACCAGGCATAGGGTTAAGATTATGCCACGGAGTAGTAGCTTCGCCAACCGAGCTGCGTCCTTGACTATAATGCGGGGGGTCTTGTCAGGCGTGTATTCAAGATCTGGAATGTTTTGATTGAACTCCCAATTGGCTTGGGTATCTATCATACAGCCTGTACTCATTCGTCCAGGAACGAATGGTTGTGGTGGTGCTTGGATTGGTGTTTGTGATGGCCGTGGTGCTGGCGCTTGTGCTGGTGGTGGTGCTTGTGATGATGATGATGATGATGATGTTTTTCGTGATGATGATCTACGCTTCAATTTCTTCAGTAATCCAGCCATATTTGACGCTAAACTTTTTTACTAGATTGGAAAATAAAAATAGTAGGAGTAACTAAATACACAAGTATAAGAGCAGTAATTAGTAATTAGAAATAACAATTAAAAGAATTAAAGAGTAACAAATGAATTACTGAGGGTAATTCAAAATTCGAAATTAGAGAGAGTTAGTAATTAAAAAGAATTTAGTAATAGTAATTAATAAATAAAAATTCACTAATTACTAGACAAAAGAATTAGATAGTAACAAATTAATAAGAGAAGTAGTTAGTAATTAGAATTTAGCAAGAGTAGTAATTAGTAAGCAAGAGTAATAATTAGTAAACAAGAGTAATAATTAGCAAGAGTACTAATTAGTAAATAAGAGTAGTAATTAGTAAGAGTAGTAATTGGAGAGGAAAATAGTAGCAAAGCTTGTAGAAATGTAGAATGTTTAGATAAGAGAGAGTAAGAAGATTGGTGTGAAAAATTAGAGAGAAATGGTGTGAATTTATAGATTTTTGAAACTTCACAAAAGATCAAAATGCCCCTAAAAACTATCTGTTTATAGTTGTTGGAGAGGGTAAGAGTGTAAAAACCCTTAAAAGAGTTGAAAAAATTAAGTTAGACCAAAATACCCCCAAACTAGCCATCATATTGCTGTTGGGGGGGGGGGGTAAAAGTGGAATTTAGGGAAATAATGGAGAATATAACCGTAGGGGGGAAAGGGGGAAAATTAGATTTTGAAAATCGTGGGGCTTGTCAGAACCGGGCTTTTTTGAGCCGGGCCGTGCTGGGCCTGGCTTTTTTCTAGATTTTCTTGGCCTGGTCCAAGCCTAGGCCCAAAGCCTAACTGTTTAGGGCCGTTACTGTTCACAGAGAGGGCCGGGCCAGCCCGCGGGCCGCCCGACTCTTTTGACAACTCTATTCGGAAGCTAAAAACTGACTCTCCCCAAATGTTAGGAATATCTTTTTTTTAAAAAAAAGATTAAGAACCCTACCATGAATATGAAAGATAGTACTCTGAGTTAGGCATATCTTTTAAGCCAAGTGTTCGGAGAGTATTTTTTTATTGAATTATAAATACCATTTGGTCATGTAATTATGTCACTTGAAACTATGACATTTCGAGGTGCTTGCCTTCAGCTGTTAACTTATCTCAAGCAATTCAGGATGATGTTTGCTAAAGAAAGTTTTACAAACAAAAAAAAAAAGAAAGAAAGAAAAGTGTAGCACATTATGAGGTCTTTTTTTTTTGTCTGAAAAACAATATGAAAAAGTATATCGACCTTATTTCATCTCGGTGCCGATAAAATTTGGTATGGGGATTGGCTCAGCATTGATATTTATGTAGTAATTAATGTCAGCGTATATACGTTTGTATGAGATCCAAACAATTTTCGGATACATTGAAATTGTGACTTTGCACACCCTCGTCTAATTAAGGAGAAATGTTGTTTGATGAAAGACATCTATACATGCCTTGAGGTTGGGCCAATAAACTACATAAAAAATATTCAACTTCATGAATAAGGATTTGGATCCTCCGGAGTCAAGGACTAACCTTGGCAATGGATTTTGTTCATTTTGAGGCTCGATTTCAAAATCTAACTTGAAAGAGCAGGAAGAAACAAATGAGTCCACCCATTTCCATGACAAAAGCTAGTTGAAACTACGTCAATTCAAAAGCCTGCCTTTTGTCTGCCAAACATATCTCAGGCTTCTCATAAATTCATCATTACATTGGATGAAGGAAGTTTGACAAGAAAGTCCAGATACCTCTTGTAGTTCTTCCTTTCCCTTTGTAGAACAACATGAAAAGGTATGCTGGCCAATACCGTCTTGCGCATGCTCACTAAGATGTCAAAGCATTTTCTCAAACTCGTGTACAGCTCCTCCAGAAGCAGGTGATGATTCAACGGAGACTTTTCACTTTGGTGAAAGCATAAGGTTCTGGCATTTGAACTTCAAACGGTCCAAGCAATTGTGCAGATATTACAAGTTACTACTTCAACTTTTTTAACTTTTTGGCATCATTTACAATATCTTTAACGGGAAAACCTAAGTTCAATATATGTGGGGCTTGAATGGTAATATAACCATCTTCCACAGTTGCACCTCTTTTCGCCAATATCACCTTTGCTGCCTTCACGATGCCATACCTCGTTACCACCAACCACCACCTTCATCCACCCTCAACCATCTTCAATTTTTCCCCTAAACTCCATTGTCTATACCCTCGACCGCCACCACAATCGCTATCTTTCCCCTCACATCCTCCACCGAAATCATACTCCAACATTCCGTCATTTCTCTTAATCCAAAAGACACTAGCAACAATCCCAATCCAAAAGAAGAAGTTGTGATTGTGAACATGACAGAGGTGGAAGAAGGGGGAGGGGGAGGTGACCAATGGGAAAAGGGAGGTGAGTGACGGAGCTAGGGGTGGCGGGTGGGGTGGGGGGTTGTTGTAGGGAAGGGAGAGAGAGAGAGAGAGGTGTTTCGAATTTTTTAGGTTTTGTAGGAAACCTATATATATATATATATATATATATATATATATATATATATATATATATATATATATATATATATATGATTTCCTAGAAAACCTAAAAAATTCAAAATATGAGCTGATTCGTTGACCACGCAGGCAACTTGGGTTAAGTTGCCCGTGCGATCTGGCCGTCCACGCGTGATCTATGGATGGTTCAAATCTTTTTTTTTTTTGCAGTTTTCTAAGTTCGTCCACCATATAATGTTGTGGACGATATTTTGACAAAAATAACCTCAAGCTTGAAGGAAATACAATATGTTATAGTGCTCGTCCGCTACATTATGTAGCGGACGGCATAATGTAGAGAAAAGCAATTTTGTTCTTTTCGCTCTCTCTCCACCTTTTCTCTCTCTCTCTCTCTCTCTCTCTCTCTCTCTCTCTCTGTAGTCCTTGTACTTTTCAAGGCTTTTTGTCCTCTTCAGTCTCATCGCTAACTCGGGCTTTCTGGCCTCGTCTTGGGCTCCACCCCCGCCGCTGAGCTCACCATCGAGGAGTGCAACCTCCTCTCCGTAGCCTACAAGAATGTCATGAGCTCGCTCCGCACCGCCTGGCAAATCATCTCCTCGATCGAGCAGAAGGACGAGTCACGGAAGAACGATGACCACATGGCCCTCTTCAGGGACTACAGATCTCAGGGTGTGATTCCCCACCGCGGTTGCTTCATCACCGAAAGCACCTTCTCACATCTTTACCTGCCCAGAATCACAAACCCAAATGAGAAATTCTCTTTGTTAATCTACTTCCACGACGGCGGCTTCACCGCCAAAATCACCTTCTCACCTCTGTACCACAACTATCTAAATTCAGTCGTTGCCAAAGGGAATACCTTAGCTGTTTTCGTCGAGTACAGGTTGGTAAGGTGGAGGTGGTGAGAACAAAAGGGAGGATCATGTGTTTCACTTGTTCAATATAGAGGTGTCAAAAGGGCCGAGCGGCCCTAAAATGGCCCGGGCTGGCCCGGCCCTAAAGGATGAACAGTGCGGCCCTGATCCATAGGGCCAAGGGCCAGGCCTAAAAATTAGAGGAAAAAGCCCAGCCCCGCCCTAAAAAAGTCCGAGTTTGGCCCCTCCCTGAACAGGCCTGGATTGGGCCCATATCTTGCCCAGATTTTTGGCTCGGCCCAGGCTCGGCCCTAATTTTTTTTTTTTTTTAACTTGATATTTCCATTGAGGAGTGGTTTTAAGAAAACAATATTAAAAAAATAAGTCATAATAAATTGGTTTATCTTCTAGAATGAGTTTATAATGACTGGAAGCATTTTTTGAAATTACATAAGGCTTACGAATATAATCCTCATTATCATTCGAAGCTAACTAAATTTAAATATTAAGGACTATCTAAATTTAAATCACTTGTTAGATCATTTTTTGTGCTAAGTCCTCATGAGCTGTTTGTATTTCAATTGTAACATCATTTTTTTTCTTCTAAATATAATATGATTTTTTATTTTTTCTGATATCTAAATTTTTTAAAAAGTGAATTTAAAGATACAAAAATCAAAATTAAGTTCTACTACGTCAGTATACTGATTATGTTAAGTTTTAAAATGATTAGGTTAATATTAGTTTTTAGGTTACATTTGGCTGACAAATATAACCCTCGTTATTCCTGTAAAATTAATTTAAAACTAAAGCCTCAATCCCTATTTAAATCAATAGTTGGATCTTTTTTTTGTTCTAAATCGCATAAGTTACGGTCTGTTTGAAACCAATTCTTTTAGGATTTGGATTTGAAATTTAGAATTGGATTTGAAATTTAATTCACTTTCTTTTGTAATAAGTTTATTTCAAATTAATCTTATATATATATATATATAGAGAGAGAGAGAGAGAGAGAGAGAGAGAGCAACTGATCTTAAGCTCAAATAAAAGGAGGAAGGGCTTATGAACAAATTTATCTTAAATTTAATTTTTTTTCATAACATAAATAATTGAAAAAAAATTAAAACAATTATTCAGGCCAGGGCCTGGCCCAAGCCCAGCCCTAAAGTTAGGGCCTAGGGCTTAGGCTTGGACCAGGCCAGGATATCCTCACATTGGGCCCGGCCCAGGCCCGAAGCCTCGTTTGGCCCTGGCCCTCTTCTGGCCCGCTGGGCCTGCCCAAGTCCGGCCCATTGACACCTCTAGTTCAATTCCACTTGTGATAGTGAGACGGTAAAGTCTTGAGAAATGAGAACAACATCAATGGTAAAGTTATGAAATGATTTGTGAGTTTGGTATGATTATGGAGTTCAAGATTAAAAAAAATAATTAGGTCTTTTTATCTAATAGTACATATTGAATGTTTGAGTGGCAAAGAATGGTGGCAGCATGAAGCGGAGGAACATGTAGTTCAGAGAGGGGGAAAGAGAGAGAGAGAGAGAGATGAGATTGACTTGGAGACTGAAACGGAGCGGCAAAGAGAGAGAAAGTGAGATTGAGAATGAATGTGGGTATATTGGCAGATTGTTTCTCTCCTGAACTATCGTCCGCTACATTATGTAGCGGACGATATTTTAAAAAATATAACATCTTGACTTGGAGATTGAGGAGTATATTCGTCAGAAATATCATTCGCTACATTATGTAATTGATGGGCTTTAAAAAATTATTAAAAAAAATATCTGAACCGTCCGCGGATCGCGCGGACAACTTAAGCGTGGTACTTGAGTTAAGTTGCTCGTACGATCTGTGAACTGTCCAAATCTTTTTTTTACGTTTTTTTAAGTCCGTCCGCTACATAATGTAATGGATAATTTTTTGACAAAAATACCCTCCAGCCCCATTCACTACATTGTGTAGTGGACGCGTAGGCAGTACTGTTTTTCTCTTTCTCTCTACTCTCTCTCATTAATTTTCTGACATATCTCTCTCTCACATCAATACTCGTGCCGATTTATTTCTCTTTCTCTCTCTTTTCTCTCACCACTTTTTTGTTATCTCTCTCTTTTCGGGTGAGAAATTTCAAAGCCTATGCAATTGATTAATTTCGTAACATGCAACCAAAATAGAGTTTTTGTGTGTTAAAAAACCAATAACTTGGCAGGCCTGCGTGTTGATCGCGAATCCAGGACCCGGCACATACGTAGACGCAGTCACAACCAGTCGTCCTCGCTGATAACATTTGCCAGCAATGCAATGACATGCAGGATCGACAGAGACTTTGGTGGGTTGACCAGGCTTACTTTGTCCACAAGAAAGCCATGAAAATTTTTCTAAGTCAAAAAGAATGGATTCATAACAAAGACCCAGCTCCTCATTGGCTGTCGCAGGTAACTAAAAGGAGACGATGACAACAAATGTAAATTAGCATTCTTAGTACAGTCGAAGGAGCAAATGGTATTACTAAAATGACTAATGATGCATCAAATTTGTGAGTCCAGTATAACTAAACATCCACGAATTTGCACAGCATCGGTGCTTTTGCGTAGTTACTTCATCCGATTATTTGAAAGTATTTTCTAGTTGTACAATAGTGAGTTTTGATCATCCAATGAACTTGTACCAAAATTTTGAGCTACTAACCGAACCACGGTCAACGAAACAGAATATATGAATTGTCGTGTAAGGTAACCACAAGAAAAACAAATTTTAGTGACCGATTTTTAGCGATGAACCGATTTCTGTCACTAAAAAGTAACTTTATAACGGGTATGTCCGTCACAAAAGATATTTACTGACGGATATAGTGGAGATCGGAGGGAAAAGAAAGGTGGTGATGGGTGTTCGGAATCGCTAGGGTCGGGTACTGAAAGGGGGGGGGGGGGGGGCACAAGAAAGAAAAGGACCACGTGGGAGGCCTCCCCTTCGCAGCCATGGAAGATGAATGAGGAAGAGGCGGCGGCTGAAATATCTTAGAGAGAGTTATTTTAGAGAGACCAGTTTATAATTCAACTAACGTTGAGTATTGAGCATTAGTTTGTGGTGTATATGACTTAAATCCTATTTGTATTACTTGAAATTTGGTAAATGATGATTCTAGTTTAAAGAATTAAATTGTTTTTGAATTAGTTGATTAGGATTGATTGTCTGAAACAAATTTCAAATTTTAAAACAAAAAAACAGCCCTTTTCTCTTTTACATACGGGTTTTATCCACCCGCAAAAAGTCTTTCTACATATTGGTATATATTTTTAGAACATAATTTTTGCAATGGAATTTTGCGGTTAAAAAATCGTTGGTAACGATTTTAGAGAGACTTTTAGCGATAGAATTATGTCACTAAATACTTTTGAAACGGACTTTATTGACAGAAATTTCCGTCCCTAAAAATAACTATTTCCGTTGATAAAAGTAAATTTTTTACCGACGGACTACCAAATTCTGTCGCTATTTTTTAAGCAACAGGGTTTGCACCTACGGACTTTTAGTGACGGAACATCAATTTCGTCGCTAATTTTTTTGCGACAGATTTTGTATCTACAAACTTTTGCTAAAAGTCTTTTCTGACGGATTATCCACTTTTAATAACGAAAATTCTGTCGCTAAAAGTAAATTTTCTTACATTGCGTGACATCTAAGTTTTGTGACGTAAAGTTTATAGATGTCCCGCTAGTACGAAGACTATTACAAAATCTGAAATTCTTGCTTCATATCTCACTCATTGTTAACATCTATAAAACATCTTTAGCTGTGCAAAACTTATTTCATGAAAATTATTAGGGTGCATTCTTAGTGGTATACATTCTAGTTATTATATCAAATAATAAAATCGTAATATAGGATGAGCAAACGGTACTACTAAGATGACTAATGATGTGCCAAAATAGTGCATCAGAACAGTTTAACTTGTAACAAATTCATCGACTACTATTCGAATCACAGTCAGTCAACAAAAGTTAAATGTCACGTTACATTAACTTTTGTGACGTAAGTTAAGCGCTGTCCGACAAGTACGAATATTTTTACGGTACACGTAATCTAAGTTTGTTGCTTAATATCTCACTCAACGTTAACATCCATAGAACATTTTCTTAGCTGGGCACCAAACTGATTCAACGTTATGTATTTTTCCAATGTTCTAAGTGTAACCTATCAGAAGACAACATTTCATAGTTGACTAAGCTCATCCAGTAATCCTCGGTTATTTGTCCCAGCGAGGTCTTATTCTACGTAGAGTACAGTGTATCTTTGATCTCTCCTTTTGATAGCCACTTTTTAAGATGATTTCTATTCCATTTTTCCTGTGCTATTCCTGTTCAGAAAAACGCGTGAAAAAGTCTTCCACTCTCTAGAATTCCTGATTCTTCTTGCCCAATTTGCTTGTTTGAACAGCTTTGTTTTTGGTCAAAGCTCACTTCCATAATTTTCAAGCAAGCCATTGTGTGTCGAACAAGCAGAAAGTGTCTCACTAAATCAGGCACATCAATACCCGGGTTAGTTGCTAACTACTCATACTCGAGTTACTTCTTGTGCGTCATACAAAAAGATTGACCTCTCTGGCTCTCTTCCACAGTGCAATTTCACTAAATTCTAATTGCCATTGCTTTTGCCAATTTTTTTTTGAGTTATTGGGTGCTGATTAATTTGATGGTTTCTGTTTTCGTCCAGTGAGTTCAGTTTTGATTTGGGTTTTTGGCTCAGATTACATGATTGTTTAGTTTTCTATGCATGAGCTAAAGTTTCTTATGTTTGAGCTGGTGGGTCTTGAAAGAGGAAAGGAATTGCTTTTGGGTGTTGATTCATTTGCTGATTTCCATAATTGTTCAATGAGTTCATTTGGGTTCTAGGGTCTTGTTTACGTAATTGTTTATTTTGGATTACTTTTCTCCCATTTTTGATTCCTATGCACGTTGATCTCATCTGCTTACTCCCAAAAGGGATGATCAAGTTGGTGCCCTGGTCTTGAATCTTGATCGAGTTGAGATCTGTGGGCTTCTGAATCGAAACTGTCTATATTAAGGAACCTTTTCGCCCACCTTTTTGTGTCTCTACATCTTCATTTCCAAGCCCTGTTCAAGAAAGTTATTCAAGTTAGTGCCTTAGTGGGTGTGAATTCCTTGTCTGATCAACAGGTTTTGCATCTTTTAGTCCCTCTCAGTCTCATATAAAATCTTGGTCAGCTTTCAAGTCAAAGGCAGACAACTCTAGTTACCAGCCCAATCGATAGCAAAGTAACATGCTTACCAATCCATTTCTGCTTTGAATTGTCAATCATGCTTGTGCTATCATAGCTCTTTTCAAGGTTGTCTGTCAGATCCATCCGTGACTAGTTCGGTGTTTTGGTCTTAGGTTTGATAAGGAAGTAATTTAGATAACGTTCAACTTAACTGGGCTGTCTGTTGCTTTTGCATCATTTTTAGGGGATATCTAGGGTCTGGACTTGGAAACCGTGTTTTATTCATCCTATCATCTTCCTTGCAATGGGGGATACTGAATCAACAATCCCTGCCTATGACGGGGAACAACATGTGATTGTTGCGGCTCAGCACATCGTGAAAGCATTAGTGGCAAGCAAGAATCTAAGTAACGAAATGAGAAAAATTTTAGCGGATCTTGACACCCATTTGTCCACTATGATTAAACTTACCGAGAGTGAGGCAAGGTGGACTAGTGAGGTTGAAGATCTGCTCAGGTGCGCTCAGAAAAAGGTCATCAATTGGCAATCAAACAAGTCAATGATATGGGATTCAGGTCCTCAGGGAGTTGCAGAATATTTACAAGCGGTTGATGAAGTTCGAAGGCTAATAGAAAGTTTGGGAAGCTTGCTTTCTAGCACAAGCGGGAAGGAGAAGGAATTGCTTGACCTTGCTCACAGTGTGCTGCAGATGGCAATGGCAAGGCTCGAGGAAGAGTTGATCCACATTCTTGCTTGTAACAATCTTTCTTTTGAGCAAATATGTCCCCCTGCACGTTCCTTTGGAGGGGTTGATGAAGAATTGGCAGTTTTAACTTTGGACGATTCTGTTGAGGAAAAGTCTCCAAGAGTGAGCAGTGGCACGGAATCTGAGGAATTTATCATAGATTTGGTCCGTCCAGATGTCATTTCTGATATAAAGTCCATTGCACATATAATGTTTGCCTCGAGTTACAATCAGGAGTTTTGTGAAGCTTTTGTTAGCTTCTGGAAAGATGCATTGGATGAATTTTTGGTCATTCTTGGTGTTGATAAGCTCAGCATCGAGGATGTGATGGATATGGAGTGGGGTAGATTGTACCGAAGGATCAGGAGATGGTGCCGGGCATCAAAAGTTATCATTCGGTTTTTTCTTGCTAGCCAGAAACGCCTATTTGACCAGGTCCTCGGAGAACTTGGATCTCCTAGTTTGGTTTGCTTTATTGAAGCTTCAAAGGTTTCGATGTTGCGCCTCTTGAACTTTGGCGAAGCCGTAGCTATTGCGCCTCCCCTACCAGAAAGGCTCTCTTGCTTTATCGATATGTATGAAGTTTTGGCATCCCTTCTGCAAGATATAGATGCCTTATTCAATGAAGGGGATGGCTGTTTTATTAGGAATGAGTTCCACGAGCTTCTTACAAAATTAGGCGATTCTGTGAGGGCAACATTTGCGAATTTGGGAATCGAGTTGCATCAGACACATCTGTAACCCCTTTCCCAAAAGGTGGCATTCACCCTCTTACGAAGTATGTCATGAATTACATCAACCTCCTTGCAGAATATGGTCCTACCCTGAACTTGCTTCTTGAAAGACATGGGGAGGATTCAGATCCAGTTGCTGATGCTGACATTTTATGTCCAATGGCCGACCACCTACGATCAGTGACATCCATGCTAGAAACCAACCTTGATCGCAAATCCAACCTATATAGGGATGATTCTTTAAAGCATTTCTTTATGATGAACAACATCCATTACATGGTCCAAAAGGTTAAGGACTCTGAACTCAGGGGATATTATGGCGATGAATGGATCCGAAGGCATACTAGGAAATTCCAGCAGCATGCAACAAACTACGAGAGAGCCACTTGGAGTTCCATACTCGCTTTGCTTAGGTTCGATGGGAAAAAGGGGAAGGCAGAGGTGAGGTGTATTAAGGGTTTCGCTGTTGCTTTTGAGGAGGTGTACAAGTATCAGACAGGGTGGTTTGTCCATGATCCTCAGCTTAGGGAGGAGTTACGGATTTCTACCTCACAGAACGTAATCCATGCGTACCGGACATTCATAGGTCTCTCAACTTCTATCAATGACAAGCACGTTAAGTACACTACAACCGAGCTGGAGAACTACATCTTGCATCTTTTTGAAGGGTTTCCAAGATCATTGAGGTGAAACTTAACTGGCAGTGAGTTTTTAGCACAGGTGCTGCTATTGCCAAAGCAGATGTTATCCAAATGTAGTAAAGCCAGCTTTGCTTCGACAATACCCTCAACCTTGTAGCATTCTTTCTTGATGTTTTCCTTTTTCCAATTGTTTCCTCACTGTAGAATACTTATAGACAGATGCGTTCTTGTTATATAAGATGTGGATTCAGTAAATCTCTCAGGAAAGTTTTGGCTGTTCCATCTCTCTGTACCCTTTTTCCACTATACTATACTATCAGTTTGTATCAAAGGCATCACTGTGAAGCTACCTCATACCTGTTCTTAACTAGGACACCTCGTATCAGTTTGTATCATTGGTTCTCTCCTCTCTCTAGGCATTGTGCACACAAGCACCATGCTCATTTGGTGCCGTCAACTAGACAAATCTGAGCACTTTATGTCCATCTTGGAACTTTGAAAACAGAAACTGTGTTTTGACTGCTTCAGAGGTCTCCAATTGCACGCTGTGTCCTGCTTTATCGCTCACACCGCACAGCTTCAGTAAACTTCGACTTGATGCAACTCATCCGTTCAGTAAATGAAACTCTCTCTTGGCAATTTGGGTCGTTTGGTTGCTTTAACTGGTGATTGAGATGGCATCTCCCTTTAGTTCCTTGTTTCGTTTGGTCTGTGTGGCTTGAGTTTAGTTTCTCGCAAGTTGCTTACACTCGGCTTTGGTTTTGGTATCGGTTTGATACAGTTGCAGTAGGAAGGTAGAGTTGAAATAGTGACCCTTTAGCTATGAAGGGTCTTGCTGTACTCGACTTCACACACAGACAGAGGTAAAGCTCCTGCTGAGACACCGGCATAACTAGTTTTTCTTGGACAAACTCATCTTTTCTCGTTTGGTTGGCATGACGATAGAGGCAAAGCGAGAACCGAGAAAATTGGGTGCAGTTCCCTTTATTCTTTAAGGATCTCCACACAGTAACATTTTACAAAATTTGCCTTCAGCTCTCTTTCTCACCAATACCCTCTGACCCTAACGGTGGGATGGTAGAACTGTTAGTAATTGAATTGTGGCGCAATTCAGAGGCACTGTATAATCGCCATTGAAAAAGAAACTACAACATCATAAGAAAATTTTCCTCGTTGTTGTCGCCAGTCAGAATGTGCGCTTAGATTTGATTCACTTGGATACTTCGATCCTCTATGAAGACCAACTTCTTTTACCTTGTCCTGACTTGTCTCCAATGTATTTGACACAAGATTGCCACAATACTTCACAAGCTTCAACACCATATATCAACTTCCATGCTCCAAATGAAAGAAATTAATTGCATGGCCAAATCAATACCAGCAGCTTCCCTTGTTTTCCCATAGTACCACCGGAGCAAATGATACTCTCTTCCATCTTACACACTGAATGATAAAGCAAGGTCACGTTATTTTTTCCCATTGTATGCAAAGAATCTGATACCATCTAGCCCAAGGCCCGAATTAACAACTAGACTTCCCCACCCTTGAAAAGCTGCTCACATGCACGTGCGTATCAAAAAGATGAGCAAGATAATAGTCTCTAGAACAAGCATATGCAAACAAGGCCAAACCATGTACAACATAGCAAATCCTGAATCCTATGTGATGAAAAGTCAACCAACTCCCAGCAGCCTGCAGACAACCCTGAAGGACTTCCTAATTGGCTGGGCATAGCCTTGCCAAACAACAACAGTAAGCTAGATCGCTAACTCCACCTTAATCCCTCCACAAAATCCTCATGGTCACCAATTTACGGAAAGAAAAAAGAAGAAACTCCAAATGCAAAATGGAGTCCTCGTCCAATTTTTAGTGCTTGTTGCGAAAACCTCTTCTCCAGGGGTCCAGTACGTTTCCAGTGTTGAGCAGGGTATGATCCTATAAATCCCGAAACAAGAAACAAAGCTCACAATGGCAAGATGAAAGAGAAACAAAAAAACACTTCGTGCCCATGCATTAGCAACCACTATTCACAAGAATTCTATTCCTCTTTCTTCAGTTGTCAGTAGTCATGATACTCTTGAGAAGCGACATTCCAGAAGAAAGTAACCTGGCATGGCGCCTTCAGTTTTTTTGAATGGCTTTCCAGGATAATAATTCTGAATGCCGCTACCACCAATGCATCGATCAATTGATACCACCAAAAGCTGAAATTTAGCAAAAAGTAGCCTCCACAAACATCCCCCACATCCACAATGGTTGCATTTACAAATGGTAGGTCTCATTTTCATATCAGAGCAAGTGGTACTTAGTTTGCACATTTTACTTTACCTTCTTTACTACTTAGTTTCTACATGTTACTTGACCTTTGTAGTACATTAACTGACAAAAAGCAAATTCCTCTTGGTGGGAAACGAATAAAGAAAGAAAGAAGAGACAATAAAGCCGAAGGGGGTGGATGGAAGAAAACGAAAAAGTACGTGCAAGGAATCAGATGAGGACATGATACTAAACAGAACTAAATAAATTAGAAAAAGATACACCACTTGGCAGAGTAGAATTAAGCTTTACTGACAGCTGAGTTAAATGAAAAAAGAAATAGCAAGAGTTCCTGTAGAAAAATCTTCTTCTTCTTAAAAACTCATTAAGCTTTTCCACAGATACTTTGGGATGGCTCTTTAGAGAAATCAAAATACTTGGGGGGAACTAGATTGGCACTCTTCCAAAAGCCTAATGGCAATAAGCTTATCAACAGATGTAAAACTATATAGTTCACTGCATGGTATTGCGTGCTGCTTTAAAGAAAATAAATCCTGAACCTATTCTCAATCTAATTGAAGTACTAACAATCCCATATCCTCAACTAGATCCAACAAAAATTATCCAACCCTTTCCACTACTCCTTATATCATAGCATGTTTTTATACATCTCTGTCTCCATCCTTTGTCCTCCTACGATACAAACAATTAGTATCCAGCTGTGAAGTTTATAGTGCAAATTTTTAGTTAATCAAATTATGTTGATAGAGTTAGTCAATTCTTTTCATCACTAAACTGAGAGTTCGTTTTAGTGGGACTTCTCTCTAATATACATTTTTAGTTTTCTTCTTTTTGTGCAGGGCATCATGCACTATTCAACATAACCAACATGGATACACACAAGTCGAACCATCAATATGCTAAAATGCTTAAATGACCGTAGCTACATGATAGTGCACTAAGAATCAAGCTTGCCAGTCGGAGCCTCTTGGGTATCCTCCATGACTTGTAACTGCATATTAAATTCGTTTATAAGTAGCTCCTTCCTAATCTCAATCTCCTAAATGCATTATTTCATGCATCCAAAACTGTAAAATTGTACAAATTTTATCCTGAGAATTGACACGAGACATGATATCCCATGAATTTGTTTCTGCTCACGTATTCCATTTCTCAGTCTGCATATTTATGTCTTGTCTCTTCAAACTTATGTTTATCTTACAAAAACACCTTTATTTTGTATAATTAGCTTTAACTTGATAATCATCTCTTCACAAGAGTACGATTTTGAATACAATTTATACCTTAGTTGCAGGAAACTCCTAATATGGTGACGTTTCTCTCTCGGAAACTCGCTTTTGCGATCCCAAGTTAGGAGCTCCATGGGATCTCGTCCCAAGCTAAGATGGGAACTCGATCCCGCTTGTTGGATAGAGATGCATGGAACAAGTGATAAAATACATGAAAATCAAGCTCTTTTCAACTCAATTCCTTGTTTCTCTCTTCCTTCAAGTCCTTAAAGTCTCCTTGTCTGTTGTTGCTATCTATGTAAACTATGCTAAACAAATGATAATACTCTTTACGCATTTATCTATTCAAGCCGCTCCCAACCTCAGATTCTTCTTGGTGCTTACACTTCCCCGCCCCCGCCCCCGCTCCCGCACCCGTCCCCGCTTTGTGCAACTAAGGTTTATACAACTAGTGAAAAAATAAAAAATGAGAACATTGCATAATTGTACAGCAGTTGCTCCATGAATTCCAGCATTCCTTTGGAAACTTGTCTAGAACATCAAGAGATTTATAGAACACTCAACAACAAAAGCTTCAAGTAAAAGCCGAGTCAACAAGTAAAACAACACACCTAGCATAACTGACACTGGAAGAGCAGGCAAAGCTTTCTGATAAACTGCAAGTAGCATCAATGTGATGCCAAGGCCAGCTATGATAGCGAGATAACAAGCATAAACCGTCATAAAATCATACATTGCAGCTCTTCCGACTAACACGCTGTAGAAGATAAAGTCCCCCAGCCCAAGCTTGATTGCACCAGATGACCCCAACCCAATTCCCTCAAGTGCCAGATTTTCACCTGGTACAACATCTTCTGCCAAATGCATTTGCACATCTATTCTACGCTCAATTAATGGTGCAGACAGAGCAGAATCCCCTCCTGCAGCCCCAACCTCTTCCACATAAGCCCTATTTTCACAACTACCACTAGGTAAATGCGCACTGCCAACATTAGACCCACTATTTGCACTCTCATCACCTGAACTCCTCCTCCATGATCTCTGAGTTAAACCACCACCAGAATCATGATGATTTACAGGCCGGGCCTCGTAAACCAAAGCTGGGATATCTTCATCCCTCGATATGGCAAGCTCAACCAAGAGCCTTAAAGGCCCACCAGGCAACAACACAGCAGCAAGATCGTACAATGACATGGCAACCAACAGCACCCAAGTAGTCCATTCGGGCAAAAGAGTGAACCAATAGGCAACCAACATCCCAATAACTACCAAATACCCTTGTGTCACAAAAATGGCCATCTTGGACATGAACACAGCCAGCACACCAACAACAGTGAAATTATACAGAACCAACAAGAAAGTAACACAATCCACAGGAAAGCTCAAGTCTTGGACCAACAACAAGGCAATCTCGCCACCAGTGAATGCCAAGACAAGGAAAGAAGAGAAACCCATGTAGTATTTCAAGAACTTGGTGCACCTGAAGTAGAAGAGGAGTACCAGGAAGAAGGTGACAGCAGTAACAACGGCCACAAAGACCAGCGAATTCAAAAGGGCACCTTTGAGCTTGTCCCACGTGGAGTCTGAGCTGTCCTCAGTGTAGGCTATGGTGGCTATGGTGGAGATGGATTGTGAGGAGCTTGAGTCATTGTTGGTGTTTAATATGGAGACTAGGATGACCACCAAGAACATGCAAATCGAAACTGGGGTTATGATTCTGATAATTTCTTCACCCAGTGATTCAAGAATTGTTCTTCTGGTTCTTGAGTTTTGGTCCATTTCGGGTTCTTGAGAATGGGATCGATTGGAGTGAGAATTTTTGGGTTATTTGACCATTCGAAATCTTCGATGACAATATGAGACCGCACTTAACCTCAACCGTCTGATTGATGAGATTCATATTAACTAACTCTGGTCATGATTTTTGTGTAGTAGGTTTACAGCCCCACCTTGGTTTAGACGACTAACAAAAAGGCATCTCGATTTATAGAAGTTTTAAATGAGTACGTGTGGTGCCAGTTCCGTTAGAAAAGCCGTCTCACTTCACCGGTATGTAACTCATTCTTTTAGAAAGTGTATTTTTAATAAATTAATACATAAAAATGACCAAAAGTGTCCTCCCTTTTTCCCTCCCACTCATACCCTAACTCCTCCTTCATTTTAACCAAATCTAACTCTTGTCGTCGCCCTCACAACCGGCCCATCCAGCACCACTACTTATGTTTGCTACCAGCTTCAACGCTATGTGTCATCGCCCCCGGCCTTTCCCTTTCGTCACCACCACAACACCTGTTGTCATCACCCCCTTTTCTCTATCATTGCCGACAACAGTCGCCGCCTCTTCTATCAGCCTCTTCTCATCATTGACATCGCCCCATCTCCATTGCCTTATCGCCCCACCACCAAACATCCATCCCTCCAATGCACCGCCACTCAAACAAAACTAGTGAATTCTATGTGCTAAACATTGCACAGAAAAAACAAAATGGATAAGTAGGGTCTAATGTCTATATATAATGGTAATTCTGGACAATTTGTTTGTTCTAATTACTCGAACCATCGAGTGCAACACTTTTGTGATCTCATGTCTCCTTTTGCAATGTAATCTTAGGTGCCTTTTTGCAACTCGCCTAAACTACTAGGGGTTGTATGCAATCAATCAATCTTCAGTAGTTGGCTTTTTGTATTATATTTTACTGGTTTGTGGACAAGTCATTAATATTAAATCGAAACAAACTAAGATGTAATTCGAAAGAGAAAGAGATTGAAGTCGTTCAAAGATAACTTTCGTTGCATTAAGAATTCAAACTTAAATCTCCAAATTGAAGATTTTAAACGTTGTTTTTGTTTGCCTTTGGTTAACTAGTCAACAGTGCTTTACTTACCGAATAATAGGAAATAAATATTTTCACACCCTATTACATTTTCTGACATCCTCATCTGTCGCTAAAAGATTATGTTTCGTCATTGACATGCTATTTTTAGTGATAAAATAAGGGTGTAAAAGTAGAAACTCCCCTGATTATTTATTCACTATTCAACTGAATACAAAGCTTGAATCTTCTACCTATCTTCTAGAAATTTTGTACAAATTAAACTCATTGTAGCCTGGTAGATGACAACTACCACCACCCTGTGGTGCTTGTACTCGCTTATCTAATAGTGAGAGGGCCAAATCGCAGCCACTGGTTTTTTTTCAAGAGCTATATTTGCAAATCTCCATAAACTTTTAGCAAGTTACACAAAGAAACTCCAGTTTGGGGGCTCACAGGAATATGACAAACAAAAGACCATGGATGTTTCGTTCTATAGGTGATGAAAGTCAGACATGAATGCAAGAACCAAACATAGAGATGTTGGTGGTTCTGGAGGGCTGATCAGAAAGGATGGAGAGAGGGTGAGAGGTTTGCAGGAAATAAAACAAAAAAACTAAGTTAAAGCCTAACAAGGACCAATGACTGACTTATTAGCGTATTAGTTTTTGTTAATCTCCCAAACGTGGAATCGTAAATTTTGTGGATCTAACCGGCTTTCACATCTTTGCTTCAAGCCTCAAGGATGACGACTTATTAGCAAGAATCAACGTGGAATTGCAACTTTCACAACTTCAAGCAAGCAAGTTTAAGGGTAAAACCAACGGCAAAAGCTTTCAAGTTCGGGCTTCAGAATACCATTAATGTATTCACCAAATACAACATGGATTATATGGGCATTTTTTGATTTACAATGCTTTGGAGGCTTAGCTACACAAAATCATGGATGTTAAGTCTGCAACCAATCAGTGATAAAGGTTAGGTTTGAATGATGTTGTGGTAGAAACATCTAATTATATATATATATATATATATATATATATATATATGAAAGCCAAAACTCAAAAAAAAAAAGTGATCACGTCATTGCTTACGTAATTACTCTTTTAACTCGCCATGTATACTTTCCTATTGTGACTTTTTAGAAGCATTTTGGATTTTTTTACATTCGTAATGATTATTTGGATTTTTTTCTCTCTCCCCTCTCTCTAATGCAATTTGATTTGAATTCCATTTTACCATTTAAAATTCAACCAATTAAATAGATTTTTTTTCTTTCTTCTATGTGAAGATATACCATTTAAAATTTTTATTTATATGTTTATTATGTCATTAATTCCTAAGTTTTTGCCTTAATTTCCTTTGTATTCCCTTTATTCTTAGATCTTTTCTATTATTTAGAGAAACCCAATATTTTCTATCAGTTTTTCTCTCTAACTAGGATAATCTCCCTCATTTTATTTCTTTCAAGTTTATGTAGATAGTTTACTTTCCTATTTTATTTTTGATCATTTGTTACATATCTTCACTAATTTTTTTGGTGGGCCTTGAGTACTACAAATCTCAACATAAAATTATATAGTTAGAATTATAATTGTTATTGCTATTAGTTGAGACAGACTTTTCTATCATTTTATATACTCATTTTCATCTCTATTTGTTGCTAAAAGTTAACAATTATTACTGAAGTTCATTTTAATAACAAAATTGGTAGAAAAACTCATAAAAAGGTAAAAATAATTTTTATTTATTTTTTGTTACTACCAATTTTGTTATTGTAATGAGACATACAAATACGAGATTTTTCAATCAGTACTTTGACAGTTATTACTCTCGTGTATAACGTATGAAATCAAAACGAGTATATATATGAAAGTCGAGAGAAAGTGGCCACTTTACCGCCTACGTGAACTCTCTTTTAACTCGTCACATAGACTTTCTTATTTTGATTTTTAAGGCATTTTGAATTTACTCACCTCTGTAATAATGATTTGGATTCCTTTTTTATCTCTCACTCTCTCTTTCTCTCTTATTGTATTTGATTTGAATTCCTTTTTGTCATTTGAAATTCAACAAACTAAATAGATTTTATATATTTCTCTCTTCTATGGCAACATGTCTTACTTAAAAATGTTATTTATATCTTGCAATTCCATTAATTCTTAAAATTTGCCAAAACTAATTCTCCATATATTCTTTAATCTTTTCTATTGTTTAGAGAAATTCAATATTTTCTATTAGTTTTTCTCTCTAACTAATATAATATCCCTCCTTTTACTCATTACGGGACTATATACGTAATTTACTCTCTCATTTTATTTTCAATCATTTATTATATTTTTTATTATTTTCTTGGTGGCCTTGAATAATACGGAATACAATCTCAACACACGGGTTATTATTATTAGTATAATCGCTATAATTGCTATTAGTTGGAACATACTATTTCAATCATTTCATTGTACTATTTTGTATCTTCATTTTTTGTTAAAGGCTAACGATTTTTATTCAAGTTCATTTTTAACAACAAAAATGGTAGGAAAACTCATATAAAAAAGAAATCAATTTTGTTATTATTATTAGGCATATAAGTACAAAATCTCTTAATCAATATTTTGATAGTTATTTCTTTTGTGTGCAACACACGGGTCAGAAATAGTATTCAATGAATATAAAAGAGTTGCTTACAGTGAGACTAACTCGTTCTCTTTTGTTGGCAAATCTTATTAAACACTATTGCATCTTGCTACAAATAATTGGATCATCAATCACACACGTATTGAAAGATAGAACCAATGTGTTGACCAAATCGTAGCCATGTCCAAACCGCATCAAGAGACAAAACTTGTGCGCTTGACACAAGCACTGAGGGGATTGTAACCATTCCTGGAAGCAAACCCTAACGGAAATCAAAATGAATTCTCTCTGGCTTCTTTTTTGAAGTGCGTAGTTCATTTTACCTACGTTTGTTTTGATGATAGACAACTTTACAACCATATCGTCAGTTAAAAAAAATTAAATAAACACTTGAGTTCCTTAAACTCCCTTACATTGCAAAAATAAAAAATAAACCAAGATTATGAAATTGTCTATTTCACGTGCTATTATGCTAGTCCATGTTCCATGTTGCTGTTAAAATGTCAACACTCTGTCGCTAATACTTTTTTACCAACAAATAAAGGTGTCAAAGAATATAATAACGAGTGAAAATAAAGGTTCCTCAAATTGCAACACACACACAACAAATAAAGGTGTCAAAGAATATAATAACGAGTGAAAATAAAGGTTCCTCAAATTGCAACACACACACACACACACACACACACACACACACACACACACATATATATATATATATATATATATATGTGTGTGTGTGTGTGTGTGTGTGTTGCAATTTGAGGAACCTTTATTTTCACACACACACACACACACACACACACACACACACACATATATATATATACTACGTAGTTTTGAATTCGAACCACATAGTATTCCCTTTTTGTAGTTTCCCTCCCCCCGTCAATTTCTCTCTCTCTGATCAGACCAAACAACAGCCTATCGCAGGCCCCCAACCACTATCTCCCCGTCGATTTCTCTCTCTCTCTCTCTCTCTCTCTCTCTCTCTCTCTCTCCCTTTCTTACACACACACACACGTGAGACCACAGAACAGAACCATCGCAAAGATCCATCGCCAACGCCCACCGCAAACACTAAGCAGCCATGCCTAGTCAACCACCTCGCCCATCATCGGCAACCTTCCACACCTTATGATCCTAAGCCCCCACCATCACAAACCACTACGCCATACAAAATCAATTGTTGCGGCAAACCATTCACACCCGCAACATCGTTGAACCACTATTAAATCACAGAAACCCATGACCGTCCCCCTGAATTCCCAAATTTTAGAGATGAACACATTAATTTTGACTAAAATTTGTTGAATTAGAATATAAGATTGTAATCATCTATGTATTTCTCAAATTGGCTAGTCTGCAGCAGCGGTGGGTGCTGTGTCACCGGCAATGGAGGCAGGCCGCAACAGAGGCTGGTGATTGGGTGAGGTGGTAGTGCCCATTTCTGTGATGTGGCAGGGGGAGAGAGAGAGACGACAGTAATGAGTTTCCATATTGTGGCTACTATTTGTGATAGTAGCGTGGTTGGTCACCGACAATGGAGGCCAATCGACAGAAGATGGAGGCGACAACAATGAAGGAGGATGGCCAACGACATAGGGTGGAGATGGAAGTGGCATAATCTAATTTGGCGAGGAGAAAGGACTAACAGTGGTGTGGGTCTCTCTATAATGGTTGTTGTTTGTGATAATGGGGGTGGTGGGTCGCCATCGTGGAGGCTGGCCAACAAAGGTTGCCAGCGATGTAGTGTGGGTGGATCTGACAAATGAAAGAGTATGACAGGAACGAGAAAAAAAGATAGCTAAAACTACGTAATTTTAGTCGCTCGCCTTAAGCAAGTTGCGTAAGGCTAGCAAAATATATATAGAAAAAAAGAAATTATATATATATATATATATATATATATATATATATATATATGGGAGTTGATCCGTTGATAGCGCTAGCAAAATGGGGTATTTTGCTAGCGCGATCTGGCCGTCCATCCTAAAAATGGACGGCCCAGATCGCGCCTTTTTTGGAAATCTGTCAGTTGTCCGCGAGACTGTCTCGCGGACAGTCTTTTTCACCTTTTTGTCCTCCTCCCATGTCCGCGAGACTGTCTCGCCGACGACATTCAATTCCTGACATGTGTCAGGAAAAAGGCGCCCGCTACACAGTGTAGCGGACGACCTCTACGCTGACACATGTCAGGACCTGTCCCGTCGATCGCTTCATCCTTTACATATAACTCTCTTCTATTATAAATATTATTAATTAGATTGGGCAATCAGCTTTTATCAGTCCGCTATATTCTCTCTCTATATATATGATCTAACCCAAGCCGCTACCCCATCTAGAACGACTCACATCTCCGGTGACCCACATCTCCGGCGACACCACCGTCCTCCCCTCAACGCCGACCTCGATGGCTTCTAGATCGGAGACCACCTATGATTTTATTGGCAACTTGCACCTGGCAGGCAAACACTTTTTCAAAGTCATGATGCCGGGATTTGAGAATGAACTTGTAGGCCATCCCTCTTTCTCTGTATTTTCGTGTGTTAAAAGTTTGATCTTTTGTTTTTCTTAACCAAAACTAAACTATTTTTTATATTGTGTTTGGTAGGATATACCGGAAGCCTTTACCAATCAATTTACAACAATTCATGAGAGTGCAAGATTATATAGCCGCAAGGGGGCATGGCAGGTTGAAATCAGGCTGAAGCCCGGCCGACCCCAAAAAAAACAATTCGCAGAGGGTTGGAACGTCTTCGTGCTCCAGCATGGCCTCGAACTCGGGGACTTTGTAGTGTTTGAACACCTTGGGTAGTGGGATTTTCAAGTTGTAATCTTTGATCGGAACGCTTGTGAAAAAATTTCGATGCCCAAATGTGAACCCTAATTTATTATTAATAAAAAAATTTATGTTCTTGTTCATCATGCCCAAATGTGAACCCTAATCGTACATGATTTATTGTTTATCGATATTGAGATTGTTGATTCCGTCACTAAAACAAGTCTTTGGGCGCCAATTTATTCTAATTTATTAAAACTGCATTACGCTACATTGTATAGCTCTACTATATAACGGACACAAAAGTCTAGCTCTACAATATTGCGGACATAAGGCCTCCGCTTCGGCCGGGGTTCGGGAAGGTCGGAACTAAATGTCTGGTCCGTGCCAACCATTTTCTGGTCCAACACTTAGTTTTTATTTTTTGGTACTCTTTTCTGTGTCCGCTATACTATGTAGCGGATGGCCTATCCGACCCTTAGTTTTTTTCTATGTCCGCTGTACTATGTAGCGGACGGCCCCGCAGATTACTAACTATCTATATCCGCGATACTATATAGCGGACAGTCCCGCAAAAAGGTGGAGCGACGGGACAGGACCTGACAGGTGTCAGCGCGCGCCAGTCCGCTACACTGTACAGCGGCCATCTGTAGCGGTGTCCCATCAGGACTTTAATGTAGTCCGCTATATTGTATAGCGGACAGCAAATATATATTCAAAAAAACCCTAACTTCGACACTCTTCTCCATTTTTCCTACTCACAAATATTTCCAGCGGCATTGGCAAGCAGATCTGCGCAATTTTTTCATAAGAGCAGCTTTAATACCCTAATAGATCACGTAAGTTCACAAAATCAATCCTTTACATGTTTGCGTTTTATGCGTGGTTTTGATTATGCATTGAGCATGTGCTAGCGATGATGAGGATTTAAATATGTAAGTATTTGTTCATGTGCTAGCGTTTGTAAAATCCGATTCCATATATGTCTATATATCTATTATGGAGTTGCTCATACATCTTATCATTGTATGTATTATGCATGTGCTAGTGTCGTATTTTTGCAAGCGATTATCAAAATCCAAAACGTAAAATCCAAACTGAGAAGGTTTTTTCATAGTTTCAGTTGCAAAAAATAGAATTCAACCCTAGATCAGAAGATCCATCTGTGTTATACGACCAATCCAACCATATCAGTACGCTCATATGGGATGGTGGAGTAAGATACATTATTTATCAACTTTCTTATTCTTACGAACGTTGTTTTACCGTTCGTTTTGCTTAAATTGTATTTATTAATTCGTAGGAAAGAGAACTTCTCACCACCGTAGAAGTATCTCGCGAGTTCACAAGATGGGAATTGAACAAGTCCCAGAAAAAGATACTGCATGGAATTGGGTTTGGGATTTTCACGCATGGGCAGATCTTTCAACAGCTTGACTGGGCCTTGATAGGTGCCCATGTTGAGAGGTGGAGAAGTGAAACGAATACGTTTCACTTCCCACTCGGAGAGATGACAATTACCCTAGAAGATGTAGGGTTCATCTTAGGGTTGCCGGTGACGGGGCGGCCGGTAATTGCTCCTCCGTCAGACGTAATGAATAAGAGAACGGCGCGAGACTTCTTCACTTCGATACCCCAGGATCAATTTAGCACTGGTGGTATAAAGTTGAAGTGGTTGGTAGATACCTACGGGGTTTTGCTGGAAAACTATACGGGCCATGAGCTTGTGGTGTACACAAAAGCCTTCCTCTTGTGGGTGATGGGGGCAATTTTATTCCCAACGACGTCGAAGAACACGGTCAACGTGAAATATTTACCGTTGTTGGGTAACCTGCCGGAGGTTGGGGATTATGCCTGGGGTGCAGCGGTTCTTTCGTATCTATACCGAGCATTGCATAAGGCAACGAGGCCCGACTCCAAAGCCATATGTGCATGTCTCTCGCTATTGCAGGTATATCATATAAATCCTGTCTTCGTTATTGTGTTTTATTTCTGTTGAATCGACGATATAAATATAATTTTTTGATGTTCTCAGGTGTGATCTTATGAACACCTTGCTCCCGGTGCACCAACGCGTAGGGATGGAACCGATAAAGTCTGGCCTCGGTTGTGTGCTTGGGAGTACAGCCAGAGGGCTAGCCACTACAAGAGGAGAGTCGATCCCCATCACAACATTACGTACTATAGAGGGGAGTTCGACCGTCTATCTCTGGGCCAAATGCATTGGGCACTGTACATACGTTTGGTACGACGGGTGGGAGAGTCGTTCGTCTTCACGCTCTCCAGGTTACAGCGCACACCCCTGATCCATTTCGAGGTCGCAGAGTGGCAGCTGTCAGACCGAGCAATGCGCCATTTTGAGTTGGAGCAGGGTTTTCTAGTCGATGCCCTGGATATGAGGGTTAACAGGAACCCACTGAATGTCGGACTGTTTGGCATCGCCAATGCGTACGAATTGTGCGCGGCCGAAATAGAGCTTTGGAGTTCTTGGCAAGACACACTGGCGACCATCGTCTCCGAGCCTGACCCCATTATCAGCATTGATCAGTACGATGAGTGGTACTACCGCATCACACGGAGGAGAGTAGCCCCAGTAAACTTTGAACGTGGGGAGAGGTATGCGCCTAGGGGTCAGATCGATGAGCGTATGGCATACAATCTCGTAAGTTGCCCAACAAGTCTGACTTGTCTTGAATTTGATGAATATAAATGTCTGCTTGAAGTTACTTATTTTTTATCTCTTTGGATGTAGGTTAATGCCTCGCTTGCATTCTTCTAGAAGTTGAGTGAGAGGAAGGATTTGGTGAGCGCAATGGGCGAGGATCTTTGCCAACAGGCTGCTACATTGGCTTTAGGCTGCGGGAAATTTTTGCACCAAGCATCGGGACAGTCTTCGGGAGTCAGCCCTGGAATGGGTTATACGGGCGTCAGCAGCCCGGGAATGGGTTATACGGGCGTCAGCCAGGGATACTATGATCCCTCCGGACAAGCTTCAGGGGTAAGTCAGGGAGTTGGTGGTCCCTCTGTAGCGGGGATGGGACAAGCTCAAGCGTCGTGGGGCGATTACAGCGGCCCCTCCTTCAATTTATTCTCGGAACCCCAACCCCTCTCTCAAGTCACGCAAGACTGGCCTTTCAGAAACTACGGTTTCTCCGAGCCACTGCCCATTGTCCCGTGGGCGGGACCAGTTGGCGCCCCCGGAGGGCAAAATCAGCCGACTGAAGAAATGGCCGGAGAGCAATATCAGCCGGCTGAACCAGGAATTGGAGGCCAATATCCCTTGCTCTCGCCCCCCGGCAGAGGGCAAGATTTACCGGTTGACCCCCTGAAGGAGGGCAATATCCCCCGGTCGACCCCCGAGGGCAATATCCGAAAGGGCATCCAGCCAGGCCCCTAAAGCCACATAAATGCGAGCTAATCTGAGCCCGTTATTTTAGCGGGGCCCCCCCAAGACGGAGCGTCGTATGATGTGGATCACCCAGAGGGCTTGGATTACAATGCCTCGTGGACAGAGATCGCCTCGCTGGCGTCGGGAGTTTAGTTAGACAGTGGTGTCATCTCGCACTACGTGCAAATTCTAAGGCAAAGGTGTCGGGAGCATCCAAACATCGGTCCATGGGTGTTTATCTTGGATGCTTTTTTTCATCAGATCCTAGTATAAGAGTGGCACGACTGGGCCAGTGCAAGGAAGGGGAAGAGGAGAACCCTGGGCCAGTGGAAACCGTCCGCTAACCTATAAGCATATCTTGCTAGGGATAGTCCAGTGAGCGCAAGTGTTGCCGAAGTGTTTATAATCCCCTTTTTAGGGAATGCCCACTGGTACTTGATTTGTTATGAACCATTAGAGAGCACCGTATCAGTCGTCGACAGTCTCTACAACTGATACCGTGCTCCCTAAGTGTTGGATAGTTAGGCATTCTGCGGGCCGTCCGCTACATAGTATAGCGGACACAAAAAAGACATCGAAGAAAAAAACTAAGTGTTGGATAGCTAGGTATTCTGCGGGGCCGTCCGCTACATAGTATAGCGGACGGTCTAAACACCAAAAATATTCTAAGTACCTTAGGTTTCTAATGTTGTGCTGCGCAGTGTAGCGGACAGTGTAAAAAATCACATAAAAAAATGAGAGTAAAGGTTATTACAAAAAAATCATTACTAAAAAATTCTTACAAAATCTCCGACAGGTTTGATGGCTCATAAAAGATTATTACAATAAATATTCAGTAGACACTAAAGTTCCACTGCAGCTTGTTCGTCCTCATTTTCGGCGTCATCTTCTTCCCCGTCTTGCAAAGGCACTGGACTTATCCCCAGTGCCTTGTAATGGTTCCGCTTGTCGTGGTCGGTCATTTTGTTGCACAATGCACACCTTCTCAGCTTTTTTGGTTGAGTTGCCGTTTCAATAGAGCTTTTCATCCGCGTAGATCTCTTGCGGCCTTTCGTTTGCGATATAATTGGATCCAAAGGCCGGATATCATTGTCGTCTCCCTCCCCCGGCTCATCATCTTCTGATCCCGTCGTAGGCTCGATGTCAACCGCATTGCTGACTGAAGCTGCTTCTAATTGGTCGACGATAAGCTCTTGATGCTGAGCTACCTCGAGGAGATGTTTATATCCGACCATTGTAGCAGCACCCTTTACGGAGAAACGGGTGAACATCATCACCAGATGATTATACCGCAACGTCTCTGATTCTTCAAAGTCAGTATACGGGTGTTCCGGAAAGGAAATGGTACCGTGCAACCTGTTTGCACCTTTCGTCCACCATGGTAGGACGTTTTTATCGGGTATTGTCCTGATATTATCTGTGTGAAAAACTGTAGAATGTGTCTACACAGGATGCCATGGAACTCAAACTTCTTGCAAACACATGTCACTGAGTCCGTCAATGTGTCGTGGGTCACCGTATAAATTCTGCACAGCTTCTCAGGGATAGGTCATTCACGAGCGAATAAACCTTGTACTCACACGATGACTTTTCTGCCACCTTGTTTATACTGTATCGGCCCGATTTTTGCAGCTCTACTTGGTATAGCAAGAAGATCTCCTTCGTATAGACTTTGGCACCGTTCAGCTCCAACGGGGTCTCAAGCAACCTTCTTCTTTGATTGTACGTGGTTGCAAAGTCTGCAGCCCTTTCTTTCACGAATAACGATGCAACCGCTTTTTGTGCAGATGTGACGAAAGTCTTCAAATTGGTAGCTGTACCCACATAACTATCGAACGTGGCATTCATAGATTCACTCCTGCCCGTCGTTTTCATGCCCGCAGAAAAATGCCTCCTCGTGTAAACGCCAATCCATTGCTCTTTGAGCCCGTACAAGTGCTGGAGCCACTCGTTGTCTTGCAATGAGTAATCCCGAACAAGCTTTTCCCACCTCTCCTCGAATTCCTCAATCGTTAATGACTTGAGGACGCATTTGTCAAAATCCTGTTTAAAGTCTGGATACTTTGCGTACACGTGATGCAGACGTTCCGGGTATTTGTTGCTTATGTGCCAAGTGCACAAGTTGTGTCGAGTATCTGGGAAGACGGTAGCAATAGCCTTCTTCATTGCCAAATCTTGATCGGTGATGATAACTCTGGGTTCTTTGAAGTTCATTGCTTCCAGCCACACCCTAAACAACCATTCAAAAGAACTCTCGCTCTCGTCCCTTAACAAGGCGAACCCGAACAGGATGGAGTGATAATGATGATTGACGCCCGTGAAAGGAGCGAACGGCATCGAGTACTTGTTGGTACGGTATGTGGTGTCGAAAGTCACGACATCCCCAAAATGCTTATAAGCTAGCCTCGAACGACCGTCGACCCAAAAAATTGTGCTAACTCGATGCTCGTCGTCAAGTTTATAGTCGAAGGTAAACTGCGGGTCCTCCATCTGCATCCGTTTCAATAGGCTCATTGTGGATTGAGCATCATTGAGGTCATACGCGGCTCGTCTATGGGTTCGGACCGCGTTACGAACGTCTGTCGTGTTAAAGTTTAAATTTTGAATTCCCCCAGCCTGTTCAGCAAGAACATTAATCATGTCGGTAGGTCCTAGCCGCGCATCGCTCATTGTGTGAATTAGGCTCCTCGTGACCTTACCCATCTTCTTGTGTTGATGCATCTGACTCACCTTAGAAGGGGTTACTAACGGGTGATTGTGTGCCAGTTCCAGGCTGGTAATAAGCCAATGATCTTGTTTGGCTTTATAGCTTACGAACATCTTGACCTGGCAATTCGTGCGCGCAAAGCAGTCCCGTCTTCTCCGCGCATACCCTATTTCGTCATCATCACTGTCATCGTTGCCTACGCGTGTCTCATTTTGCACTGGGTTTCTGCCCCTATGACACTCGTATAAGCGAGAGCATATCCTTTTCGATACGTTGCTTGTTCTTGTAGTTTTTATTCTAATGCCAAAACCAACCCTCAATGAATACGCTCGAAAACATTCTCCAGCTTCTTCCAATGTTTGAAAGGTTCGTCCTAGATACGGATCACTAGCATCTACGAGGGTGTTGGAGCTCGACACGAAATCAGACATTGTGAAACAAGACCTATGTAGAAATAGACTACGCTTAACAATCAAATGACATTTTCAACTGAAAATATTATCTCAAAATTATCTTGATGAATAGACCGATTTAGGATACCATATACATAATCTCAAAAGTGTCTCCCATTTTGCTAATTATAGATTTACTGAACATAACAAATTAAATTACTAAGATAAATAGACAAATTCACCATGCCAAAATACAACAAACATATCTTAAGAAATTCGAATTTAAATAGGATACATGTGTCGAAGTTAGCGAACCTCAAAAAAATCTAAATTAACTACAATGAATTAGTTTAAAGTTAACAAATTAATTTCTAGAACCACACAAGTTGATGAATAGAGTGACAAATTTCTAGAACATCACCAAAGATCTATACTTTTTTGTCAAAAAAAATTATATTTTATCAGTCAATCCATGCAGAAAACTTTTGAGATCACAAACTTACCTTGCTTGAGTAAAGCTTAAACCAAGTGTTACTCGAAGCTTGAAGGGAGCTGAAAATGGAAGCAAGTGAATCTGAAGGCCGCAAAAATTTTGCTGAAAGAGCTGATAATTAGGGAACTTTTGGGTAAAGAGGGCAATACTGTCCGCGACACTGTACAGCAGACATAACTCCCGATAACTCTGACACATGTCAGAAATAAATGTCCATAAATAAATTTTGCATATAGCGGACACTGTTAACGTCACAGATACCAAGGGGCACAGTTGTCGGGGCTCTGACAGGAGACTTTCTTGCAAAGTTCGGGATAGGTCCTGACATGTGTCAACCTAGAGGTCGTCCGCTACACTGTGTAGTGGGCGCCTTTTTCCTGACACATGTCAGGAACTGAATGTCGTCCGCGAGACAGTCTCGCGGACATGGGAGGAGGGCAAAAAGGTAAAAAAGACTGTCCGCGAGACAGTCTTGCGGATGACTGACAGATTTTCAAAAAGGCGCGATCTGGGCCGTCCATCTTTCAGGATGGACGGCCATATTGCGCTAGCAAAATACCCCATTTTGCTAGCGCTATCAACGGATCAGCTCCATATATATATATATATATATATATATATATATATATATATATATATATATATATATATATATATATATATATATATATATATATATATATAGGAGCGCGATCCATCCTGCGCTGGCAAACTAGTTTTCTTGCTAGTGCGATCTAACCGTCTAGTCGTGATTTATGGACAGTTCAGATTAAATCTTATCCCTCAATAGTGCTAGATAATCCTAGTACTTTAACATATTTGCAATCTGACCTCAAAACTTTAGAAAAATAATTTTATACACATGCACCCTAATACTTCGTCACATACAATATAAACTATAAAGTTATTTCAGGATATAATTGCTACTTATAGAGATGCTGCTCTTGGTCCTTGAATGTACGTCTGTCATGCTTCTCCTGTTGCTTTTCGATATCTAAGCTTTTCAACAAGTGGACACACAGCTCGTTGCCTTATGTTTCTCAGATCTGGCTAATGGCAATTATCAAACACTCTCAAGCTTCCAGGATATTGGTTTGAAAAATTGCAGTAGAAGACGTCGTACTAAAATCAATACTTCTTTATTTATACTGGAAAGGAAATATTACATAAGAGAAATAGAAAGGAAGGGTTCCTTCTATTGTTGCACACTCTAAAACTTAGCACACTTCACACTCTTAGACTACTTCACACTCTTACACACTTCACACTCTCTCAGACTTCCTCTGCCTTCTAACTCTTACTTCGACCTATTTTATAGATAAAAGGATCAGGCACATAGGATTCTTCAACAGTGAAAATCCTCTATTATTTTCTGTAGGGTCATTTTCTTTTTTATTATGGCAAATAACTTTATTCTCTTCTCCACTTGGCTTTGTCATTTTTCGCTTGCCATTATGTCCATTTCTATCATGGCTATCATGTGGTCCCGCACCTTCTTGTACAGCTCAAAAGTTTGGTTAGGTAGATCAAATTCTTCTTCTCCTTGGCTATTGAACTGTGATCTTAACCTTGTTTGGAAAGCTCTATGGATACTCTACGCCACTTCAGGATTAATATCTTTCGTCCATCACAAAAACATGCTTCTATGGGATCGGCTACCATGGTTTCAATTGTTGCATAGCACAATTGATTATTTCGATCTTGTCTTTCTCCGAATCATATGTGTTCCATAGTTCATCCTTGTGTGGTCGGTAGAAATTCATTAACTTTTTATTAGCGAATCAATATATGAACCAAATATGGTATGGTTGGTAAATTTTGGTTTCGCTTCTTTCTGTCAGTGTTAATAGTATTTGAACTATGATAATCTGTCGACTAAATCTCATAACTCCATGAGCATATCTAACTATAGCCGGGAGACTATCGATGAGTTGATAATTATCTCGATTTATTTCGAATATGTCTACAAGTCCATGTTCAATCCATTTAAGATCAACTTTGACTGATAGTAATGCGAGGCTTGGCCAACCATAATCCTAATTCAAGAACGCCTTCATTTCTGGTTTGCGAAGGATCTCTTCGTGTTCATTCTCCTTCCTGGCTAGTTCTTTTATTTTTGTAGTGATATCAGCTGAGAGCAGTGATTCGAGTTCTTCTAGTAATCGAATTCTTTCTTCCTTGTCTTGTATGACTATCATTCCTTCTTCATTGTTTATATTAAGCCTTTCTTCTAAGTGCTTAACATAATCAGTTAATTGACTGAGGGTTCTTCGTAACTCTTTTCCGTAATTTTTTCTCAGATAATGCCAGATATTTCCAAAGAGTTTTTTACTCTCTTCACATAACCCTGGATCATAAAACGTTTTTGTTTTATTATCATGGGTTTGTGTTATGGTAGCATTTTGCTTTAAGGATAATAATTTTTTATTTTCTTGCCCATTTGTTTAGGGCGCCTTACTGTCGAGATTTCAGCCTTATTCTCTTTATTCCGGAACTTATGCATTGGTTTTGAACGCTTAGTTTTGTATCGTCCTGTTTCAGGGCTTTCGGGTTGATAGTTCCAACCATCTTCTTCCACTACTGGGGAAGGATTTGTGAATGACAAAGAACTGTCATCTTTCAGTTTAGGGTAAAAGACGTAGTAATCAAATTTTCCTAATGGTTTTCCCAGTAGACCGACTTCAGGATCTCCTGCTTCATACTTTTCCTTTAAGGCCTTTTGAGTAGTCTTTTTTGGGGTAGCAACAACTCCCTGCATCGTAAAGCATAATTTCCTGGTTGGGCTATTTGCAAGTGTATTTTTGGCTGATGAGGTATATTCTACATCAAAAGTATAAAAATTGAACCATTGCTGCATCAATAAAGCCTTATTTGACTAACATCTCTTAGGTCTCTTTTAAGGAAAGCTTATAAACACCTATTATCTGTTCTGACAAGAAAGTGTTTGAAACTAAAAATATGTAAAAGGATTTTATGCCACGTTTATAGTTAAAAAAAAATTTTCGTTTATGTGATACCGAGTTTCTTCATCTTTAAAGGTTCCACTTCAGTATCTACACAGCTTTTCTTCAGTTTGATCAAGGGGTATTACTTTTAATGCTGCAACCTAATAATTTTCAGAAGCGTCAGTTTCTAGAACTAACTGTCTCTTTGTTTATGCAGGCTTAATTTTGACAGATTTTTAACATGACCTTTTATTAACAGAACATTTTGGGTATCTTCATCTTTCCATATCCATTTTCCTTTTCTAAGCTTTTTACTTAAGGTTTCTGTTAGGTTTGATAAATTCGGGATGAATTTCCTCGCGTAATTTTACAACCCAATAAATCCTTGAAGCTGTTTTACATCATTGTTTGTTTTGGAAATAACTTTATTTTTTCAGCTATATGGTCTTGAAGGACGATTTTTCTACTGTCTTCTATTCTTAATCCTATAAAGTTAATGGTGGTTTATCCCCATTCATATTTCTTTTGTGATAGTACTGATTTATGGTCAATGAATTCTTGTGCTATCTTTTTTAGATGATTTCTATGTTATTCTCTAGTTTTTGAGAATACTAATATGCCATCTATGTACACCACACAGTAATCTCCGTGCTTTTTAAAAATGTTATCCATCCTTTTTTGAAATAAAGGTGGAGCATTTTTTTAATCCGAATGGTAACACTGTCCATTCATAGTGCTCTTGTGGTGCACTAAAGACAGTTAATAAAATTGATGATTCTTCCATTTTGATTTGCCAATATCCACTTTTTAAGTCAAACTTTGAGAAAAAGTTGGCTAACTGGATTTCGTTTATTAGCATATCTTTGTTTGAAATTTTATAGCCATTTTTTACTGTTGCTGTATATAAAGCTCTATAGTCTACGACTAATCTGGCTTTTCCTCTAACCTGTTCTGCATGATTTTTTACGATGAAAGCTGGACTTGAACGAGGACTCTCGCTAGGTCTTATTAACCCTTATTTTAGTATTTCAGGAATCTGTCTTTCGAATTCCTGAACCATTTCAAGACTATGTTGCATTGGTTTTACGTTAACCACATAATCTTTATTCTTGAGGGTCAATGTCGCCCACGGTTTATCATTTTCCCATAATTTTAACGAGTCTTCACTAAAATTATTTTCTAACATCTTTTTTATACTATCAAGACTAAGGATTTTGTTTTCCTTATTTGCATTGATAATGTTGGTTTATTTCTTTGTTAGGTAACTCTTCCTTATTTACTTCTTCTTCAAGTAACATTTTTCATGAGTCTGTTTTGTTTTCTTCACCACGCTGGGCTGTGTAGAGAGATTCACTCTGGATATGTTTTCGAATTTCTTCTAGTTTTTCTGGACGAAAGCCAAATTTACATTTTTTAGAAGCATATTTTAACAACGGAATTTTTTGACTTTGTATCTCAATATGAAATTTTTCCTGAATAAATGGTCGATTTTTAACTTGTTTGAGGAAAGCATTTCCTATTAGAAAATCACCATCTAAGTCGTCGAATTGTATTAATCGATCTATAATGAATTGTTTTCCATTTATTAGGACCGGAATATGATATGCTTCGTATTTTGGTTCAAACTCATCGCTATTTGTCATTCGCATGCTCATAAGTTGATCTGTTGATCCATTTTTTAGAGGGTAAAATTCCTGGTTGTGCCAGGCAATAAGATGCTCCAGTATCTGCTAAAGCATCTATTTTAAAAGGATGATAACCCTGGAAGTTGAAACTTAATTATGTATAAGAATTGTTTGGACTTACCGCCATCCGTTAATTATTCATTTTTTGGACCTTCTTTTCTTTTTGATAATACTCATAATGTCTTGAATTCATTTATCAAGTTCATCTCCTGTCAAGCCCTTTTCTTTAAGCTTCTTCTTGACAGTGTCATTTACTGATGTTGTGGTTATTATATGTATGGTTTCTACACGTGAAGACATACTTCATATGATTGGAATGGTAACTGTTTTGTACCCTATGATGTCTTCATCAGAACTGTCTTCTTCTTTGATGTCTTCTTCTTTTTTTCCTTTCCTTTGCCTTTCGGATTTGTACACGTGGAAGGTATCGAAGAGACAGAATGTCTTCTTGATTCTTCAAGAATAACAACACCTTTATTTTCTCTAATGTGCATTTGTTCTAATTGTTTACTAGCGAGTCCTTCTCCTATCACCCATTTTTTAGGCCATGATAGTTGTTTTGGATTTATCTTCCGTGCTTTTATGGCTCTGACGTTACTACTTGTTTGTTCAAATAGTTCCACTTTGATATTTAGTGTTTTACTTAGTGGATTTGTGGTATTTACCACTCTGTAGACTAGACGATATTGTACAACAATATTTTTGCAGACTTCTCGTAGTTCGGTCATACCTTGAGTCTGAATTCTCAGTCCTAATGCTTTATTAAGATATAGATCTTTTAAAAACATGAAGTAGTTTGGTGTAGTTTTAAACCAAACTGGTCTGTTATACAAGTTACTTTGGATACCCCCTATTAAGGCTTTTTCAAAAGATTTCCACCGATTATCTGTTAAACAACAGATTACTGGTTTATCTCTGCCATCTATGAATAATGGACAAAGACTAACTTGTATCATACAAATATGAATATAGTGATATCCTTCTCTAAGGTATTGTTTTGTCTTATCTGCCTTAAAGAGATGAATGTCTAGTATCTCTCTTCGGTTTTACCTACCGAGGTTTCTCCTTCGAAAATCTCTATATTCATCTTACTCCTAAATCTGAATATAGAATTTTTGTATATTTCTCCAACCCTGACTTTAGGCATCTCCCAATGGCTTATAGTAGAACTGGGAGTTTCTTACTCAATTGATTCACTCTGACTAATTATGTTATTAGATAAAGAAATCATTTCCTCTTCATGGTCGTAAGTTTCTGACATCATAAAGATCGTGCCAATGCTTTTCAAAGTTCTGTTTAAACTTTCTTCATCATCTCTGATGTTGTTTCATCATCAGATTCGTAGTCGTATTCTGAAATAAGCTCTTCTACTTCGTCTTCAGAATCTAATTCGTATCTTCATACTGGCTCATATCTTTCTTCAGCAATTAAGAAAGATCTTATATTTTGTTTTCTTTTTTTACATGGGCATTTATTTGCATAATGTCCTTTTTCGCCACATAACCAGCAACAATCACATTCCTTTGGTGATTTTCCTTTTGGACATGAAGGCTTTTTATACGGAATATTAGATTTCTTTCTAATATATCTTCTCCATGGTTTTGATTTTTCTTTTGATGGATTAAATTTTCTTTTCTGAAAATTTTTCCATTTCTTCACATATCTTTTTTCTTTTCCAAACCTCTTCTTTTTGATTTTTTTCTTCGTGAAGTTTGACTTCTTTTCACATCCATAGTTGTTTACGCTGTTATCGACTTTAGAACAACAGTCATAACTCATATGAGCTTTTTTCATATCTTTTATTTCTTGTCCTTAAGTACAATATTTCTTCAGAACTTCTTCTACAGCTACAATCCTTCCTCTTAAGGAATCGCAAAGCATTCCGTCATTTAGGAGTTTAGTAAAAAAAAATTCTGCTAACTTGTCCCATGGTTTAGGAAGTTTGACAATAAATTACTTTTACCAATGGAGGTTGTCTCTAAATTCTAACTTGTAAGAATATTTTTTAAATTCACAAGTGTAATTTTTAAAATAGCACATATCACATATCTGTAGTTTTGTCAAATTTGTGAAAGCACTTTTTTTTTAAACCTATGTTATTCATAAATATCCCGTAGAACTCTCGTTTGAGGTTATCTACATAAAACATTATCCATTCTTCAGAAATATTAAGCTTGCTTTGGGTTTCAATTATCATTTTGTTATCTATTATGCTATTCTAGAACCTAGCTGCGTTTCCTCGTAGGGTTGCTCGAATAAAATGTTTCATATCATGTCGTTCTCTTAAATTACCACCTATTATGGCAATTCTTAAGGCTTGTGCCCAATTATCAATTATTTCTTCAGTATTTGAAATACAATCGATATCAAGATATATGCCGCATTGATTTATGGGCTCATTTCTTCAATTTTTAGGAACAAATTCTTGTTTTAAATTTGTCCTTATAAGGGCGTTATTGAATATAGAATTTCTTTCTAAATTTAAGTCTGGATTTCACGCTCCTATATAGTTTGGATCGATTTCTTCGTTCCATAAATTCATATCAGAAAACGCCTTATTTACTTCTGATATGGCTCTTTTTTCTTCTTGCTTATATTGCTATTCTTTTAGAACAGCTAGATCTATTTCATCCATCATTGGTTTTTTCAATAATTTTTCTTTCTCTACTTTGTCTAAGTAGTCGTTTATTATTTATTATATTTCTTCTACACTCATTTCCTTTACGGGATCTTTGGTGTCTTTTGAGCCACTCGAATAGGGTTTTCCTTCGCTACCACTGTATGCTATAACTTCTTCAAATACATATGAAGTTTCGTTGCTATAGTACTTATTGGTAGTGTTATAACTTCCAAAGTTTGATAAGAAGTTATCTGAGTTTAGTACGTGATTTTCACTTCCTAACTTTTTAACTGAATTGTGTAATTCAGTTAATATCTGAGATGTTATCTTGTTTAGAGTTCTATAGATATTTAAAGTTTAGATACCTCTATTATTTGATTTGATAAACCTGTTATCTCAATTTTTCCAACTCCATGGTCTAAGTGTATAATTCTTGGCACATGATTTAATAAATAAGAAATTTTCATGAGGTTTTCGGTTGAATCTCGCCTTTGATTAGGCTCTGATACCAATTTTGTATGGCCAAATTCTCCTTTGGTCAGGAATGACATGTTATAAACTTGAGAGGGATCAATTTTAGTCTTTTAAGAAGTATGAAGTGTTTTAAGTGAACTATTTAGAAGTTGAGGGATTAAAAATGATATTAACCAGAGTGCTAGCAACTTGCTAGCACTAGCATTTTATCATCTCCTATATATATATATATATGGGTGGTGATCCATTGATAGCTCTGGCAAGTTGCTAGCGCTGTTTGGCCGTCCGCAATATAATGTAGCGGACGATAATTTACCGTCCGCTACATTATGTTGCGGACGGCCAAAAAAATTGCTGTTGTGGTGACCGTCCACGTGCCATCTGTGGACTGTCCAGATCTTTTTTTTGTCTTTTTTTTTTAAAGTCCGTACGCTACATAATGTAGTGGATAATTTTTTTTAACAAATATACCCTCAAACTTCATCCGCTACATTATGTAGCGGACGAGTAGGCAGGCACTACATTTTTTTCCACTTTCTCTCATTTTTCTCATTATACTTCTGACATGTTTCTCTCTCCCTTGTTTCTCTCGTCAATTTCTGACACACTCACTTCCCCCCCTCTCTCTCTGTTATCCTTTCCCCTTTTGCCAGACCAGAGGGGGCTTTTATTCTGTAATCTCTTGAGTTCTGAAGGACAAAATGCCCTTCTTGGTCCAGATCCCTACTGTCTTCCTCTTCTTGCTCTGTTTCTCATTACCAAAGAACCATTTTCCCTTGGTCCCCACTACCTGGCTACCATGTTACGACATCACTATCACAGATGCTTCTCTACTGGCAGTTGAAGCCCTCTGGTGTTGTGGCCATGATGTTGGACAAGTGTTATTTAGCTTACTATTTCTGATTTTGAACAATCGTCTAAGTTATTCAAACTTAGGGTACAAGAGTGGTTGGCCTTACTTTACTCGCAATTGGTGCTATGGGCATCAGGGAAGCTTAAAAAATCCCTGCCCCATGTGTTGTTCTTGAAAATGGTGAGTGTGATGTTAGTGGGAGCTATGAAGACCTTGAGAACCATCTGCTGCAAAGAAGAAAATTGGCTTTGCAACTTTTGCTACAGGAATCGTACATGGGCTGCAACCTGATGCACTTATGATCGTCTTTCCTGTGCTTGCGTTGCCATCTCGCTTGACTGGTGCTGCTTTTCTGGGTATGTTTTTGGTTGGGACCATAATTGCAATGGGCAGTTACACTATTTTTATAGGTTCGTGTAGTTTGGCTCTAAAAAACTGGGTCCCTAGAATAACGGAGAAGCTCACTTGGGCTTCTTCCTTTGTAGCAATCGCTCTAGGACTTGCCATTATCATTAGTCAATTTTTTGGTTTTAGCTTGTACTAATTCAAATTTTGGCTTTTCTTTTAGTTTTTTCCTTCATTTGCATTAGGAAAATACTTAGAAAGTGGTTACTTACAAGTTCATGTAGAATTCTTATCGTATTCGTCTTCAAGGATTGTATTCTTAATTTTTCATCACTTTACAGTTTGTTTGGGAAGGCCCCTAAAATACCAAGCATTCTCATAACTGCTTATTCTTATCGTATTCCCCCCATCTCGATACGAGCTCGACAGGTCCACAGATGCTTCTCTACTGGCACCGGCACCCATACTTGCTCTTGATTGATCAGAGGTTTTGGAACTGATTTCTCCTTCTTCCAACTCGTTGTTTAGAAATGTGTGAGAGAGAGTGTGTCAGAAATTGATGAGAAATGAGGAAGAGAGAAACATGGCAGAAGTATAATGAGAGAGGACAGACAGAGAAAAAAAAAACAGTGCCTGCCTACTCGTTTGCTGCATAATGTAGCGGATGAAGGTGAGGATATTTTTGTCAAAAAATTTTCCGTTACATAATGTAGCAGACGGACTTAAAAAAACATAAAAAAAAAGATATAAATCTTCCACAGATCGCGGTGGACAGCCAGAGTGCGAGCAATTGATCAGTTCTCTATATACACACGCACACACGCACACCCTAATTATAAAATTTAGATTTCCAAATTATATCATCAATAAATTCAAGCAACATGGGCAAGTTAAAGAGCCCGAGCCCGATTAAGATAAATATCTATATCCTCGAAAGTGTCTATCGTCACACAGGCTCTCATCCAACGGCTGGCATGCTTCAAACAAGACCCAACGGCTCACATACACTCAAACCCAAGTATAAAATTGCCCCAAATATCGCTAAACCCTTCTCCCTAAGATCAAAAAATACCTTCTAGGGTTTTACTCTTCAGCACAGACTCATACAAGGTATTTTTCACATAAACCCTATTTATGCGAGACCCTGTTTATGTGAACCCTATTCGATCCTTCTTACCGATTCATCATGTACATGGCTTAGTTATGTAGATTATGTATCTGTATTAGTTTCATTTTCCATTTGCTGTTCATTTAGGGTGTGGGCTCGGAATGATTTTCCTTTTTTTTCCCCATTTTGTTTTATGGGGTTTGATCTATATAGTTATATATGATCTGGGGCATGTTTTTGATGAAGTTTAATCAGATGATTTGAAGTGATTTTGTTGTTTTCTCAATTCTCAAGAAAAAAGAAAAATAAGTAAGATTTAGTGATTCAACTTATGAATAGAAAGATGTAGTTCATTCTCACAGCTTTATTGAGACATTGAGAAATGTTTTGGTGGGGATGATTAATTGTTTGTCGTACGGTTGGTTTGTTTTTCTCCCATTCCATCTCCTTGTTTTTTTTTTATTTTAAAATCTGCTTTTCTTCTTTCGCTCACTAACATCATAAGTAATTACCGCTTTATGGTGTTTGATTGTGGTGGCGAGGGTGGATAGGGTGGTAGGGGTGTGGTGTAGTGTGGTAATGGAGTTATGATCTCTATTTTACTACAAAGTCTAAAATATTAAGGAGTGCGTGGTAACTGTTATTTAGTGAGAATGTTGAAATACGGCTAAGATAGTACTAGGGCAGATAGTGATATGTTTTTTTCCCTTCCTGGTAGATGTGATGAGGATAAGATGGTATTTATACGTTGGAATTGTCTAGAAATGGGTCAGATTGTCTTTCAGCTGTGTATTTGCATACTAAAAGCATGAAAATTTTGTCCATCATCAAGCATAGGTCTCTCTATGTAGTTAAATCTGCTATAAATCCCTTACTTGCATGTATGTTGTGGGATTGGCTCCAAATGGGTAGGTGTCATGTCCATCATCTAGTTGGAATCCTTTAGTCCTCTTTTCATATTGTGCATGTCTGGTATTAGTTTAGGCTTATGTAATTCTGGCCGTGGGAGGCAAAAGAAAATGTCTGCGCTTGCCAGTTTCCCTTGCGGTTTTCAGTTTTCAATTTACTTTTTGAACGTATAGTCCGTCAACCCATATCTGCTAATCAAATTTGTTCTTCTAAAAAATATTTCTGAGATGATTTTTAAGGCAGTGTGCCCCATTGTCTGGATCAACTTGGATGCATTTGTTTTGCAGACCTGTTTTAATATTGTGCACATGCACACTTACTCACATACATCCATCTGTAATCATATACATACATATATAGACACACACACACACATAGGTATGTGAATATGTATGTATATAAGTACATGTAAGGTTGTAGCTTAGAGAAATGAGCTCTCTCATTCTTTCTCTCGCAATTGGACACTTTAGGATATCAGGATTTTTTTTGGCTGAATTTTCAGGCCATTATCACATTCTCTCTCTTCACCTTAGGCCCCTAGGACATAAACTCTCTCCTCACGAGAGACCATCATATTTTCACTCTCAAACAATTACTCAGCCTCTTTTCTCTGCTCAAAGCCAGTCTCTCTTTACTTTTCTCTCATGCCGGTCTCCATTTTCTAGAATTTGGGAGTTGAAACAGATGGCTTTTAATTTCAAAGAGAAGGAACATCGAGAAGGATAAGTGAGATTCTTGGGCTTCCCAAGTATGATGAAGAAAAAAACTTGTAAAGACTTTTTGGCGAAAGCCTCCGGAATTAAATGTGTATATATCTATTTAAAGAGCTATCTTCTGTCTCTTTCGGGGAAATTTCTCTTATTCCCTGCAATTTTCTGTTCAGAAAATGAACCCACCACATAATACTAAATTGTAGTTGAAGGAGAAACCACCAACAAAAAATGATTTGAAAAACAGGATCAATGATATTAGAATGAAAATTGTCAATACCTAAGAAGCACGGATTCCGGTGCGGGTGCGGATGCGATACGGGTGCGGATACGCAGATACGTCATTTTTTCAAAAAATTGGATATGGGTGCGCGGGGATACGGCAAAAATTTATTAATATATATTATTTATATGTAAGAAAAATAATGCTATTTTAGACTAACAATAAGGTATTTTGTTAATTTTGAGGGCTGCTTTAGAAATATTGAAAGTGCATAATCAATTATGACAAAGTTTGTAGAAGTTCTGTTATATTTTTTAAAGTTTGGGGCCATTTTAAAAGATTGTTAACAAAGTGGGGCAGTCAAACATAATAAAGAGAAACTTCAGAAAAAACCCTACCTTATAAGTTTATACCTGTTAGTCATCACAACTCAGATCTAGGCAAGGAGGGGCAGTATAGCCGGAAGACCCTCGCCGGTCACCGGAAGACCCTCGCCGATCGCCAGAAGACCCTTGCCGCTCCGCCGGTTGTTTCTTCTCTTCTCCTCCTCCTCCTTCTCTTCTCCTCCTTCTTCTCTTCTCCTCCTTCTCTTTCTTTCTTCTTCTACTCTCTGCCAAAAATCCCTGGGTGCGTATCCGAGCCGCACCCAAGATCCAAAAAATAAATTGAAAAAGAAAAAGTTTCGGACACGCACCCAGTACGCATCCATGCCGCACCCAGCGCGCACCCGCACCCGACGCGCATCCGGTGCCGGTGCTTCCCCTAGACTGCCGCACCGGTGCTTCATAGGTCAATACTGTCTAGCAAATAAGGGTTTTGGATTTACTGATATGCTGAGTTTAGACAGACCATCAGAGTACAGCCCTTATAATTGAGAAAGCCATGTGACAGAGGAGGCAACCTCAAAGAAAAGAAAGAAGGACAGCAGAAGGCACTCAAGGCAGCCTGTTTGAGAGTGAACTAGCAAAGCTGAATTTTACTTTTCTTTTCCATTTTTTCTGGTACAAGATCTCCCCTTGAGAACTATGGATTTCTCATCTTTGCAAAATTTTTCTCTTGCCACATTTACAACTTAAGAGACACTCTTATCTAAAAACCAACATGTGAATTGAAATTTTGAAAGAGGTTGTCCCTGATAGAAATAGTTGTGGTGTTATTTTAATGTAAACCTTAAGTTTCTATAACTAATCTTAATAATTGCTTCCACTAAAGTTGTGTACGGTTTTGTGCATTAACATGATTGTGTGGATGGAATACGGGGGTTCTGACTTCTGAGGCGTGGTGGACACTGGATGGTGGGGTTGGTTTACACAGAGAAGATGGAAGCATTTTTTTTTTTTTGGGAAAGATTATGTTGGGATACTTGACTTTTACTGCTCTAGGGAATGGCATAACAACCCCCAGAAGTGATAGTTATAACTTATAACATGGTGCTTTTTCTCTTTTTCTGTTATTATTTATCTATAGCATCTGAATCCATCAGCATTTACGTGGCACATTAACGGTTAGCTTTGGCTTGATAGAATTTGATTTTGTGGCAATTATAGCTTTTAAATTTCTTTAGCATTACCATCGTTGAGTTTTTATGTGCTTCATTTAGTTATTTTTTGGCGTGCAAGTACCTTGATTTTCAGCATTGTTTTGGTCTTAAGAATTCATTGTTAGTCCTGTGCAATTGCACGGGTTCACTGCTTGTATGTATCTATGTACGCAGTCTCATGGTTTAGATTTTGTCCATCTTTACTGAGGACCCATTATGTTTCATGGTCTGTCATAGGTTACAGCAATGGCTTTCTTTAGTAAAGCTGGTAATATTCTAAGGCAGAGTGTGAGTAAGCATATCAACAAGGAAATATCTGCATCAAAGCCATCTCTCATGCAAATGATAAGATGCATGTCTTCTTCAAAAGTGTTTGTTGGAGGTATAATCAGTTTCCCTTTCATGTAATGGTTATGAGTGCCTGTTTGGTTATGTTAACATTCCTTATATTTGAGATTGCAGGACTCTCATACAACACAGACGAGACGGGGTTGAGAGATGCTTTTACCATGTATGGAGAAGTCTATGATGGTAGGGGTTAAATTTTAGAGCATAAAGCGTTAGTTTAGGCAAATAGTGCTCGATCTGACTTCTATGCTCACATGCTGCACGTTGTTTGAGTTTCTTAGAATGGTTTGAACTTGAAACAATGTTCATTAGATACATGCGCGCTTTTGATTGAGCGTGTGCATCTGTTTTTGTATTTCATTTTGCATTGTTTAGTTGAATTTACGGTAGAGCTTGCAGCTTTAGATAAAAGTTTTAGAATATATATGTGCAGCAATCTAGTATTAACTACTCCCAAGGGCAGAACAACTGCTGGTGCAGGCGGCTTTTGTTTCTTGTTTTCTGGTGGTACTGCCTGAAATAATATTACTTCCCTGCTACAAAAGGAAAAACATACACAGTTTTAAAATGCTAAATGCTTCTTCGACTTATTACTTGACATGCAACTCTGTGAAGATCTATGTGACAATTTAATGGAAGACATCGCTTGACGCAAGCCAAAATTCCCAGGTGTCCTTCGCCCAAAACAGAAACTGATACTTGGCTAATTAGTCAACTATGAGTGGGTGTGTCATTTTATGCACGAGAAGGAACATATATTGTAAAAGCCAAAATGTGGATGCAAATGCATTTATACCGGCTGTATGTAAACTCAATTCTGAATACTAGTGAACAATTTGTCAAAAAGACCCCAAAGCAAAATAGATCAAGTACTACTCTTTTCTTTTAAAAGCTCTTCTACTCTTTTCATCCCACTAGGCACCTTTCAGCTACCGTGGTTTGTTTTCTGGTGACCGCTGTATCTCATCTTCCTTACCATCATCCAACGATTCCGACCAACTCCCAGACTCAACAGCTCCATTACTCACTCTCCAGTTGAATCCCTCTTCCTTGGCAGGAGAACTTATATCTGGCTTGACGAGTTCCTTGACTTCCTAAGGAAATAATTGCAGCAGATGGTCTTCTTCTTCAGAGTGAAGTTCATGTTGTGTAGACTATATAGCTTTTTAGTTATGTACATTTACACTTGTATAGGGAAGTGTTCTGAGTTCTAGATGGAATTGAAGTGATAAGAGAACGTAGTTAAATTGGTTGCTTGGAAGAATAATTTATGTTGTTACTTGTGTCGCAATTCATGTCAGGTTTGATAAAATTTGCTGATACTCTCAGTAGTTATAAATGGGTTCCCCGTGTTCAAATATGTGAAAAATATCATTCTATTGAAATTTCTCTAGTATATGAAAAGCAAAGGAAAGCGTCACAATTTCCAGCAAACTGACTTGGTACGCGTAGGTTGCTTGACATTTTTGACACTGATATTTGGTTTAAGGTACGGAGGGTGGTAAGATGATATCTTAATTACTGCGCACCGTCCTAACAATTCTTGCAGCAAGAGTTATTGTAGATCGTGAGACTCAGAGATCCAGAGGATTTGGCTTTGTTACTTTTGCTACGCCAGAGGATGCTTCTGCTGCTATCCAGGCCTTGGACGGGAAGGTACTGTTTCTCTTCTTGTGTTTTTGTTTCTCAAAGCCTGGCTGTTAGATAATTGGATACTATCGTGGCTGTCTTTGAAATATGTTGCGATTTATACCTAAACGGTTGTTAAATATACAATGGAGAAGCTCATGCTAATTGGTTTAAACATTTTCTCAAATGTTTCTGGTGTTTATCTGGAATGTGCTATTAATATTGCAGGCACATATAATGCATTGTTGTGTCATTTACAAGGAATGTGTATTATAGCTACTGGTAATGGCTTGCAATTTTTGTTTGATGGTGGTTATTTTGTACATTTTTTCCAGGAGTTACACGGCCGTGTTGTGAGGGTGAATTATGCAAATGACAATTCGCGCCCTAGCTTTGGAGGTGGTGGCGGATATACTGCTGGTGGTGGTGGTGCATATGGTGGCAGGTATGCTGGTGGCGGTGATGGTGGCGGTAATAGCTATGGTGGAGGCAGTTATGGAGGGGGTGATCGCTATGATAATGGAGGGGGCAGTTATGGAGGAGGTAGCGTTAACAGTTACGGAAGTGGTTTCCAGAATCAGAATTTAGGTGGTGTTGGCGGCGATGGCAACTTTGCCAGCGGTGGGTATGATGGTTTCGGGCAGACTGGTAGCGATCAATTGGGTGGAAGTGAAAGCGGAAGCGGCAGTGGAAGCTTCGCTGATGCTGATGTGGGTTTTGGCCAGGAAGGTAATTTCAGGGATGATGATGATGAGGCCGATGGCTATGCCAACAAACGGGCTTAGGTATAAGATTGCCTCTTTAAGAATTCCGCCAAACTGGTGCAAATTGTAGAAAGAGGAAGTCTTGGAATCTTCATTACCTATTACTAAATTGGGCTTTGTTTATTGTTCTATCATATGGACTTTTTGAACTTTCTATTTTTAGTTGTCCTTGTAACTCAACTTTGATGCATTTGCAAGTATTTTTTGGCTGGGATAGAACGTAGATTAGCTGGGTTCATTGTCTTCATTCAATATGTTGTACTACCAATTGCTTGAATCTAGTTGATGTGGCCTTAAATTGCTTGCGCTAATTTGTTTCAGGAAAAGACAAGTGGCCACCTTAGCATATGTACGTATCCTCCGTTAATCTGTTGTAAGCAATATTTAGACTAACATGCCAGAGAAGATTTTTCTATGGGGTGTAATCAAGAAGATAATTATCCTAAATTCAGACTTATATGTATTAATCTATTAGAGGGTGAAGATCTCATTTTATTTTAACTTACGATTTTAATTGAAACTGTCTTAAACATCAACACCGTCTTTTTGTTTCCATATTTATATTTAAATCCGCTCTGAAACTTGGTTATACTTTTCTCCATTATATTAATTAATAGACTTTGATGGTAATTGATATGTTTAAAAATTTAGTAAACAACCTTTGACCAGTCTTGTCTACCAAAATTTTCATAGGATGGGTGTCGACATATTATTTGACATGTAATTGAGCTGGACATGAGCACGAGTTTTTGAGTGTGGGCTGGACGTGATCCGGCCCTTGGGCCTGTCTGCAACGCAACTAGGATCCGTCCAGCCCGTCCAAGTTGTAGCCCTATTATAAAATATTCTCATGAGTATGTGTGGGGAGAGAGAGAGAGCTATTTTGAGGTGTATACTAAGGGGCCGTTTGACGGAGTTTTTTTTTGCTCTTTTTTTTTCAGTTTTAAAAATTGGGAAAAAATGGGGTGTTTGGTAACTCTTTTTTTTTTCCAATTTAAAAACTCACTTTTTAAATTGTAGAGTAAAAAAAAAGAGGAGAAAACTCATTTTTTTTTCACTTAAAATTTTTTTTTTGAGACCTCCACCACAACGCACCCACCGCTGCCCGGCAGCCACCGACAACCACCTCTGACCGTCGGCAGCCACCACCGCTGGCCGGAGGCCACCTCCGACCACCACCGCCGCAAGACAGCAACCACCGATAGCCACCTCCGGCCGACGGCAACCACCACCGGGCGGCCACCTTCGGCAGCCACCACCACAGCCACCTTTGACCGCCGGCAGTCACCACCGGGCAGCAGTGGGCGGTGGCCACCACCGTTGGCCGGAGGCCACTCCGGCCACCACCGCCGGCAGCCACCTCCGGCAGCCACCGCCCATCGCAGCCAGACAGCAACCACCGACAGCCACCTCTGGCCGCCGGCAACCACCACCGGGCGGCCACCTCCGGCCACCACCGCCGCCGGCAACCACCTCCGGCCACCACCGCCGGCAGCGACTGCTGCGACAACCGCTGGCCACCACCACCGTCGACCACCGCTATGCCCCACCACTGTCACCGCAAACCACCACAAAAAAAAAGTCAAAATAAAAAGGTTACCAAACACCCAAAAAAAAAAAGTCAAAAAAAAAGAGTTATCAAACACCCACTTCTTTTTGTAAAAAAAAAAAAATAAGCTACTCTTTAAAAACTAACCACTGAAAAAAAGAGCTGTATCAAACAGACCCTAAGTTGTTAACGGTTGTTTCGATCAATTGCAAAACATCTCGAAATGAATGAAGTGCTTTTCTAATGCAATGTGATATGATACTTGCATATCGTCATCAACTCAAAACACTGTAGATCTTGGACTATCGCAAGTAAACTAGATCTGTTCACTAGGGAGATTGGGAGGGATCTGATTCAAGCAAGGAAAAAGGAAAGAAAACTATGCATGGCGTCTGCTATATACTGTTAAACCTTCTTTATTTCTTAAGTTTCATTTTCATCCGTTTCAAATAGAGCCCTTTGAGCGTTTAAAACAACGGGAGATCCTTTCCTCGTTTTCTCTAAAATCTGCTTTATCAACAGATTTTCCATCTCATCTTCACCATCGTCTTGTTCATCTCCGCTTGTACTAATATCATATGATGACATGTTGTGATCACCTTCCTTTTGACGAATGAACGCCATCATTCCATTCCCATTTGGGATAGAATGATGTGGAGTCGAGTATAGGTTTTGAACTAACGGATTTAAGCTTTCTTGGTGGTCACTATACCTGATTTCTGACGGTAAGTCCTCTTCTTCTGACTCATTGATCTTGGAAAATTCATTGTAAGCCTCGTTGTACGCATCCAGAGCTTCCCCAGATAAATTTATAACCACAGGCTCGTCTGCAAAACTTTGTTGCTCTTTAGCAATTGGACTTCCTTGGATTGAGGAAGATCCTGATTCACCATTTGAGAACTCTCTCCAAGATTCTGTATGCTTTTTCACGCACTGAACCTTCCTCTGACTGTTTTGAAGTGCGGTTTCAAGCTCCTTAACACGTTCTTCAAGTCTTACTTGAAGTACTTCATGCAACCGTAAGCTCAGCTCTCTGGGGGAGACTGCATAGTTAGCAGAATGAGTGGTGGAACTGCCACTTCCATCTCGATCAGCGTAAGCTTGGGTACCCCTTTCCTCCCCAAACATGTCTGCTCTCAACTCTCCCCGAACAATGTCTGATACAAACTCTGGATCAAACTGCACAATAATAGAGCTCCATTAGAACAGAATGATCTAATAGCATGCCTTCTACACATAAGAGGCTTTAACCTTGAAACATAGAAAAGGACTACAAAACGATGCTCTTCTGAGGCGCTAATGCACTCATTTACATACTAATTCTTTTACTACTTCCCCTGTTTTGTTTTCACTTAATGAAGGACCATATACATACATCAACTCCACAAGAATAAATAAAACAAATTAAATTGAGTACATGGTCACACATTAGTACTGTATTATTGCAAGTCCTTATAAGTTGGCCGTTCGTATGTAATAATTAGGTTTTGGAATGGAGGATAAACATATTACTCTCACCAAACATGGAACGGGGTGAAATACACTGTGCAAGATAAGTTCAAAAAGCCGACAAATGTATAGTGAACGACATGCTATGCATGTATGTCCAGAGTTCAGACATTTTCTACAGATAGTGTGCACATATACTTCCAGGTGCAGCACAATGATTTTATCAGCAGGGCAGGACATGTGCCTTGTCAGGCTAAACAATATACACGAGAGATTGGAAATCTTTCTTAGGAATTCAGAGAGATTAGATTAACAATGTCTTACGCTTAAATTAGACCTGGCAAATACTTTGTTATTTGAGGTGTCAGTTCATGTAACAGTAAAAGCCACCAGGGCCATAAAAATTGCCAACTCTTTTAAAAGCATGGACCCTTTTTTTTTTCCCAGTGTCTGGTTTACAATAACTGCATGAAGCATCTTACTTAAGTTATTGGGCATCCCACAAAGCCTTAAGCATTTTTCTTCAAGAGCGTGGACTACAAAATGGTAGTGATCTTCCAATTTCGGGCCTGCCATAGCCCTCATTTGCGGTCCTCAAGTAGTTTTCCCCCAACTGGGATATAGTACATTCATGACAAGTATGATAAAGTTGAGGTTTCTCTATAATTTCTTTTGCACATATGTATCTAGTATCTGAAAGTGAAAACACATACAGAATCTTATACAAATTGCAAGTGTTCCTCTGAGGACTATCCAACATTTTTGGCTCAATTGGTTTAAGGCCAAGATATTTTGGCGTACTTCTTTGACTGCATACACGAGGAGACTTTATCAAAGCTAAGCCACATCGTGCACAATAATGGCCGTCATAAGCCAGCGCGATATAAAGACCAGCTAGAAAAACAGTTACCCCTTCGGAGCATATGATCCACAAGAACCCCAATGTAAGAACTTAAAATTGGGGAAGATGGTGAATTAATATGTTATGAGAACTTTGGTTCTGCTCGTCTTCAATCTTCACATTTGCAATCAGTTTCTTGTTATGTTCGAGTAATGTGCAATCTATTTCTTCTATGGTAGCGTTAAATTTGACTTTATCTGTTTATGCACTTGGTGTACCCAGCTACAAATGCTAGATTTGATAAGAGATTGTTGATCCCATTCTTTGGCAGTTGATGTTACTAGAGCTTTGATATAATCACCTGCCGAGTTTAACTCTCCCAGTGTGCATTTTCAAATCCATTGGAAAAAGGTTTTGTGCTTTGCATGCAATCTATACTTGTGTCAGAGCATCTGTTCTATGTGTGCAAAGCGGGTCAAACGGGAAGAGATTGCTGAAACTTCATAATATGGTCCACGCTCTTAACTTCTAGAAGTTGCCTAGCCTGGCCTCAAATGAATTTGGGAGGTCTTGGGTCCTAAGAGAGTTTGGTATGCACTGTATGATGCAGTTTCTGACAACCTCAGTCAACATGGTAGTGATACTAGAGCTTTAATTTCAAAAGGTCGTCCATATTCAAGTCTCTCGTAGTCTGTGGTAAAAAGCTTTCGAAGAAATTAACCCCTGGACTTGATGTCCAAATATTTGTTTATAGAAGTAGGGATAATCGCCAACTTTATTTCCAAAAGCTATTCAAAGAGCTCATTCTCCTACCCGTTGGCCTTTAGTTGAATACTCCCCTGTCCCAAAACAATTGCTCATCTTTCCTTTCTGGCTGTCCCAAAAAGATTGCTAAGTTTCTAGTTTAGGAAATGAATTTTGTGTTGTTCTTCCATTTTTGCCCTTCTCTTTGTTTTAATTTGATGCTCTCTCTCTTCCACCGTATTCATGCTTCTTTCTCATCCCTATCCACGCATTTTTCTTTTCTATCTTTTCTTTCTCTTATCCACGGACTTTCTTTTCTCTCACATCTCAAACCAAAGACGGCTCGTCCCAGCTTTGATACCGAGCTTTCGACTTGATGACAGAGAATTCCAAGCTACAGACCTTTTAGCAGTTTAAAAAAGGACGTTTATTTCCAAGCAAAGTTGCAGATTCAAACAGCGAGGTGGTGATGTCTGATGATCTTGGGTTGCTGGTTGATTTAACAAAGATGGTGATGGCTGGAGGTGCTGGTTTGGTTGAGCAGGCAGATGTGGGTATGGAGATGCTCTACAACAGCCTACCCCAACGCTTAGGTGATAACCGTGAACGACTAGGCGGTAAGATGAACAGCTCGACTAGGCAGGGTGGGCGAGCACTTTCTGGCAATCTTCCATATTTGCCAAACTTCCCATTTCTTGATTTGATTTTAAATCAAGTGGGTAAATTTTAAGAAATAGATTTGACATTCATGCATCTCTTGGCTAAAATAAATCGGACCACAATCCTTCGATTAACTGAAGAAAGTGGCTCGCAGAGGTAATTACAGTATGGTACTTGACTGCAAAAGTGGTGGATAAAACTGGGCACCCATTAGTGTTGGCCCATGGAACTGTGGAAAATAGAAAAAGCAACAAGAAAGAAGAACTAAATTTCTTCCTGAAATGGTATTTGCTTTTCCAATTGAGATGCGACCATGCGTTGAATCAAAAGATGATCAATAATATCAAGACAGTCCCCTGCTTCGGCAGTCTCCTGGTCCCTGCGGAAAAGAAAAAGAATTTCCCCACAGAACAAGAAAATGTGGGATACGATCTCTTAGAGCTTAAAGATAGAGAAAGAGGTAGTAGTTGGGTGGGGCCTGAGCTGCAAGTGGGTCTTAAGAAAATCTAAAAGCCAAAATCTGTAGAAAGGGTAAGAGTGGAAACTTAAGATACATTGACCATGTTCTAAAACTTTGTGTCAAATTGGAGCAATAATTTTGAGACGGAGGCAGTACCAAAAAATCCAAGCATCTGCAGTTCAAAAAATTTCAGTCCTATGATTCGCCTGCAATCACCTCTACAACCAAGCCTATTTAAACTAAGCTTCATCAACGAAACTTTACCTCACAAGTACATAGACCCACGAAAAACTAGTTATAAGCAGCACTATTCTAGCTTATCTGGGTGACCGGATATATTGCAGCATAACTCATTGAAAGGGCACTCCTGCACTGGACATCTATATCTGAGATACATGGGCATAGCCATCTCTTCCTCATATTATCTTACAAGTAGTGGTTTGGGTCGAAAAAATCAGGTAAGAGTGATGAACAAGGAAAACAGGAGAGTTCATTTGGCTCTTAATCAAAATTGACCGGGTCATATTGGACTAACAGGCCTTTGGACACCAATTTCTTGAGGAGGCCAAGTTCCTGGCACAATTTTACGTGAATAAATACAGTAATTTCGCGTTAATAACCAGACAATATGCATATATATATATATATATATATATATATATATATATGTGTAGATATCCATAATCATCGTAAGGCATGTCATGTGCACATCTGGATTGAAAGTTTGCTTCTTTTTTATTGCTTTCTTATTGTTTTGGTTACAAGACCAAGGATTCCCTCTAAGACGGAAAAATGAAAAAGGGTGAGGCTTTGACAGAATGTAACAAAATTGACTTAACCATCCCACAATATTGGCGCATTATCATGCAATCGATCAAAACCAACATCTTATTTTGCACAAAATGCACACTAGAATAGTTATGCTTACCTCTACTAGGTCGGACATTTTGCAGTCTAAACTGGATGAATTCATGTTTACTTCCAGCCTCTCAAGTTCAGCTTCAAGCTCTGCTTCAATATTAGTAAAAGATTCCTCTTCAGCTTTCGGATGGTGTGATTCTCCGCAACCGTACATTGTTTCATCCGAGTTCTGTCCAACGGAAAAAGCACGTGCTGCCTCAACACCGTAAGAACCATTGATCTTATCCTGTGTTTCATGATCCTCAATAGCAAGCTCTTTTACAGTTAAGGAATCTTTCATCTCAAGTTCCTCTTGTAGATCTTGAACCAAGTTCTTCGTCTGTTTTAACAACTCATTAACTTTGTGTACCTCCCTTTTATTTGTCAAGAAAGAAGATAATATGCCGACAGATATCCCGAGACAGAAAAGAACTGCTCCTTGGAATGATCCTGATCCAAATTCAAAGTTTAAGGCATGAGATACGTCACAATTACAAAAATGCCACGGACATCATCTAACCGCACGACCAAAATGTAAGTGCTATGAGGGCTCCCTTTGAACTAAATATCACTGGACACCATTTTATACAAAGACTGCATAGGCGATCCTTCCATGCTTTCTTATTCTAGCTGTTCTACGCGATCTCCTACCCTTCTTCAACCCCCGGGCGATCCTTCCATGCTCTCTTATTCTAGCTGTTCTACGCGATCTCCTACCCTTCTTTAGCCCCCGGTGCAGGTTTATCCCTAGGGTGTCCTTAATTTTTTTGTTTTGGGGGTTCCGGTTTCATGCACAAACAAGTTACAGAAAATAAGAAAATGTAAATGATAAGCTGATTACGAAAGAACCTACTAAAACAAAAGGCATGCAGAGGAAAGGGCCAATGCAGAAGATTTTCCTGCAGGACATTAATATAAATCGTACACTAATGAACGGCCCCAAGGCTCCCGTCATTGCTAGACCCAGGAGGGTTGATGCATACAGCCATACCCCCACTATTGAGGCTGGGCTGCTTTTGCGTTTTGAACATGTGACCTACAGATCACAATCCCATTCACATTCACATTGACCGATTCCCTTACCTTGGACCTTAGAGTCGCACCTAATGGCAGGCGTCTTTTATAAAGCCATGAAAATAATGGGTAGTGAAAGCAAATAAGAAAGAACAACGCATGCAGTGCCCAATCAAAGAAGTTGCTAGAATTGCCCACATGAGATTGTATGAATAACAACTTATATTTTTCATAACAATGGATTAAGAAAATCAAATTATACAATACTACTATGTCTTTACCAGAATGGCATTCATGCATATGTGAAAAGGTAAAGTCATACAGATAGTAAGAAGTACCACCTGCTGAAATGGAGTTTTTCTTATTGACAAATTTTCCCGAACTGCTCAGTCTTCGGTGCTGCTGCCTTCCATCCTTAACTTCCAATTTATTCAGCATCTCCTCGGATCTAATTTTTGCTAGCGAAGGGACTCCAGTAACGGTCTCATTCTCTTCAGAGTTGGTGCCCTTGAGCAGCATATTTTTCTCAGCTACATTTTGCACATTGGAAGAGTCTCCACTTGCTCTGCTGATTATCCTGCTTCCATCAGTCACAAGAAAAGGCCTCATACTTTGCGTAGATGGTAAAGGAATGGAGCCAAAGGAATAGTCTTCCACTTCGACATGTTCCTGGTATAGCTGAGCCATAAGGCGACTTTCTTGAGAGCCTAGGCATTTCATGAATCGACTACGATTTCGTCTACTTCTAAGCATGCTAGTATTCACCGTTCGCCCATAAGAAGAACCTGTTTCTCTGGCTGAAGGTTTAAGAAATAAATCACCAAAGCTTTCATCAAGATCACCACTTACTTGAAGTCGTTCCTGATCGCTGTAATTTCCTATAGCTACCACTTTTTCGCCATCAAAGCCACTAGTAGAAGCCACTGCTTCTCTTGAATCACCCTGCAAAAGTGATTCTCTTTCTTCCAACATAACTTTGCTTAGATTTTTCTTTCGGCCCATCCGGCGGAAGGGACATGTCTTTTCCTGAGCCTGCCGCTTGCCGGAAGATGAATCCAACATACTTTGCCCACCCCTCGTAAAATCCTTCCAATGCTGGGCTACATATCCTGCCCCGGCAGCTGCAACAACAACCCAAATATCCATTGTTCTCTCTCCCTTCTGTGCAACTATTCAGAGTCCCCAACACAAGTTTCCTCTGTTTCTAATTTCAGCGTAAGAATGCCTAGATCAAAGATTCTTTCAATCCAAAAGGAGAAACAAATGCAGAAGAACCCAAAAACATAACACTTGCGAAAAATAGTCAAAGTCAGAAATTTCTGAGAAATGATAAAGAATCTAGTTCACAGGAAGGAACATCAAACAAAATCAACTCTAAGCAATCAGCACAGAAGAACAAATGCAGTAACCCTCAAATTTTTTTGGAGCAGTAATCAACTGCAAAACCCCTAAATCAAGAACTACGCCACAAGCGGCAAACGAATTAGCAAGAGCCAAAGCTTATGACTTTTTGACGTCTCTAAACTCCAAAATAGAGATACAATAGGGGGTAAAAGTAAGACCACTCAGAATCTGGAACTTTTCAGATAACCAAGCCCATATAAGAAAAATCAGCATCTCCAGAACCCAATCTGTGCTAACACATCTACATAAGCCAGACCGAGTTGATTATAACCTCCATACTCAAAAAATCATGAGCGGAAATGATCCATTTCTCTGCCAACCCCATCATATCAACACACCCATTTCTTAAAGCAAAAGAAAAACTTGATAATGAAGAGGGTCCTGTCCTTGCATATACCAACCATCACATTTCTGTAGAGGACGAACTACGGGGAAAAAGAGAAATGGGAGACATTTATCGAAGGAAATGGCTTACTGATGTCAATTGAGGACTTCAAAACTTTAACAGGTATAGCAGGGGATCCAAGACTCCAAGACGATGGTTTTGGGGTTTCATTGGAATCATAAACCCCTGTACTTCGTTATCTACAGAGCAACAGAAGATACAAATTTTGACATCACAGTCATTTTTAAAAGAAAACAAATAAGCAAAGATTTTTATTTTATAAGACAAAAGAAAAAAGTACTGATCTTGACTTTGTAGCGGGGGGGGGGGGGGGGGGGGACAAAATCCAAATTGGCAGCACAAAATTGGTTAGCTGTTTCCAGTTCCACTTTCCACGTTTTATGCCAGCAAGTTAACTTGCTTTCCATCTATCATTCCTTAGAAATGAAATGAATATCCTTATAGTAATTCAAGGTTCTTAAATTCTATTTGTCTCGACTTAAAATGTATGGAAAGTATATTCCCACACATTATTTATCGTCAAAAAGTACGTAAATAGAGGTTCTTAAAACATTTTGGTACTAAAAAGTTTTTTGCATCAAATGTTCTAATTACGAAATCAATTGTTCACCTAAAAATTTTATGATGATTATTTGATGCTCTATCTAAGGCCCTTGCATAGAATCTGAAAATAAGAAGAGTTAACGTTACATTGTTTATAACGAATTAGAATCCTTCAACGAGGAAAACAGATGCGAAAGAAGTAGGGGTTCGCGGCTGCGGAAGTTATTTCAAAATATATCTAACGGTTCTACATGGTTAGAGGCCTTTGGTCGTAGAATATTTTCTACACCATACGGGGACAGCTCCAAGGTCAATTTCAAGTCTCATACTCACTGCTTTCAAGGAGTAAGGAGATGAACTAAAAGGGGAGAAGAAAAAAAAATCTTATTGACATGATAATAACTTGCTACTGCCAAACATGTAAATGAGATTTAAGGAGTTGAACAGATTTTCTGATAAGTTGTTATAATCCTCTCATCTCCTTTGCACTACATTTGAATTCGAGAAAGGGGTCGCAGGATTGAGCCTTAGCCCCTCCCAAAAAAAGAAAAACAACCGGAAAAAAAAAAAAAAAAAAGCAAACGAAAAAGAGGTGTGCTGATTAAGTCCCAGTATATTCCTGTAAAAGGTTATAAGTTCGAATTTCATGATAAGTGAGATATAAAGTGAAAGAGAACTCTAACATTGTGGGGGTGTGTGTTTTTTGGGGGGTGGGTGGGGGGGGGGGGGTGGAGCTAAAATTATATTTGATACTTGAAAGGAATTGTTTTAGTTAGTGATTTCAAGCCTAAAATTATATTTTGATATTCATTTTTTTTTCCCATGGCAACAAATTTGCCATCTTTTTTATGGCAGGAAATGAAGCCTGAGGGAGGGTTGACAGCAGTGGTTGGAGATGTTGTGGATCCACTCCGCCAACCATGTTGTTCACCCAACTCTGTCTCATGATGATCCACCAAAAGGGGGAGATAAAGAAGACCAAAAAGCAAGCACAACATGATTATTATTACACCCAGAATGCCAAATATATGGCAAATAATAAAACAAAATAAGGTTTCAGCAAAAAGAAAAAAATACTAAACGATATAAAGTCATTTGCATGACATCTCATGTACGGAAATATGCGCATTAGACATACCATAAGATAAGATGTGGGGTCCTCGTCTTGTACATAGGCATGATTGTACCACGGGCAACACAGAGCAATAAATCACTGCATCCAGAAAAAATAAATGTACAAAACTGCTAGCGTTGTCTGTGATCGACGACACCTAATTCATTCGACTTCTGTGCAGTCTTCCCACAACAGAGTGCTTTCTGATTCCGATATCAGCTACTGACTCGAAAACAAGACGTACATTGAATGTACGACAAGCAAATGCGCTTATAAGCAAAAATTTGATAGATCGCAAAATACAAACCAAGGCTCTTCCATTATTAATCATCCACAAAAGTTATACAAATTCTACGCTTCTAATGAAGACGACATAATTTGGCAGGGATAGCAAAGTTGACTATCAAATCCAGGTGCATTGGGCATCCAAAAGAATGAGAGGCAAACACCAAAATGAATATAGGCTACTCCAAGGAGCTTATGAGGTCCCTAAAGTTAAACACCAGCCAATCAGCTTTCACGGCAACAGCTTCTCTGTGTTGAACTCCAGCATAGCAAATGAATAAGTCAGCTCCTCCTGGTTTACGAGCCTACACAGAAAAGGGAGTGGGGGAGCGTTAGAGAAAATGAATCTCTGCGCAGCTAACCGTACAGAACACCGAATCAGAGTGATGTGAACAACAATCTAGAGAGACATTTACATAGTGGATAGACCAGAGGCATAGATCAATATAACATGATTTGCATAGTTATTCATAGCAAAGCAACTAAGAAGGCTTATCATGAGAGAAGGGGTGTGATCTGGGCATGGAAGCGCAATAAAGTGGGTAACATGTGAGACCAGAAGAAAAAGGTGTGATCATGTAGTAAGGGACAACCAGGAAAATAAGTTAAATTTTTTCACCTCAAGATCAGTCGCACCATCCCCAATCATTACTAGTGCCTTGTAGCCAAAAGCCTGAAATAGTTTTAGAGATTAGAATCAACGTGTTTGAAAACGAGCATGAAACAGACAGCCAGAAAACCGACCTTCCTTATCTGTTGAACTGCAGCTGCTTTTCCCCCACTTCTTGAAGTTGGCTCATTTGTATCAAAACCCAAAAACTCTCCAGAACTTCCAAACAGAAGTTGATTTGCAAAGATGTTTTCAGGCGGTATCCCAAGGATTGATGCAACAGGCTTAAAAGGAATTGTTTTAGTTAGAAATTTTGAAGCCAATTCACATCCTATATAAGCTCCACTTACAGACAAGCTTCTTATTGTTTATATGCAACACCTACATCTCCCAGATTGTTGAGATGTACTCTTAAGGTGGAAGCATGAAAACACTAGGCAATTAGACAATGAAGAACAGGATCTTAGCAAAAGCATTCTGAACCATTAAGTTCATCTTGTTCCATTGGTGCATGAGAAAACTGAATTCAGCAGAAACATTAAACTTTTCAACCTGGCAATAAACCAGGCCACTTTTGTGTAATGTTGCAGGCTATGCTAGCCATTATTCCAAAAATTCTAAATATTTCAAAGCATACAATCATCCCGCCATCGTTCAAAAATAATCCTAGTATCAATATAACCAGTATTTTCGTGAAGTTAACAACTTAAGCATAATTGCATGCAACTGATGTTAAAAAGACTGAAATGATTATCCGATACTACAAATTTTAAAACCACCCGGCACAAAACATACACTACGTAAATATGGCTAAGGGCACAAAACATACAGTACGTAAATATGGTTAGACTAAGAATCCTTATAAGCTCTTATAATTGATCGATTTTGGAATTTCCCAGATCAATTTTCAACCTAAAAGATTAGGCAAATGAAGCTTTTATTAGTCGAGTCCATCAATATACAAATTATAGTAGTACAAGCTAACCGTGATGGTTGCACTGAGTTTTTTTCTCCCAAGTTAAGGGCTTCTCAGTTATGAACGCTAGAATGTAATGCAACAAGAAGCATAAACTTAGACAGAAATTCAAAAACCATGTCCAGCAACATACATTGATCATTTGGCGAAAGCCTCCAGAGATCAGATAAACAGCAGTATTGCTATCCTTAAGCTTCTTGATCAATTCATCTATACCAGGAGAAATTCTACAGTAAAGAGCAAAAAAATGTAAAGCATTTATATATTATCAGTCGTTCAGCAAATTATAAGCCGTCAAATGGTTTATTGAAACCAAAAGTTCATTCGCCAGTCAATTCATAAATATGATCCGTCAGAAGTGTAGATCTCTTTTGCCAATGCATTGAAGTCAAATTGCCTACCAAAAAAAAAAAGGGACTATCTGGAATGCCAGTTCGCACATAGAATAAAATAGCATCAATGCTGATTTCTAATAGCCATATACCACTGGTTCTCTTCATTTTGCACGGGGGCATGAGAAAATCCCTGTTCATGCACCATTACATAATCCTGCTTTCATGGCAGCATGGATATACTTATACATACGCCTTCAAGAAGGGTTTTCTATAAGAACCACTATATGCCTTATTCCAAGATAATCGAAGATGATTCCGCACTTTGATCAATAATTTGTTTAAAGAGGAAAGGGACACAAAGGAACAATCCGCACAATGCTATAATTATGTAGCGTAGATTCTTCAACCCGTTATAGTTAAAAGAAGTAACAAGTAAAAAATAAAAAAACATCAATACATAGCTGAAAACAATTAGGTAGTCTAACAAGTGACAAGAACTTAATTTACCAACCAAGAGCTCCCCATAATCAGGTCAAGTTCTGAATAGACTTGGAGCAAGACTTGAGCATATTATTAGCCATCATCTTTAAGATAAATAGTAATAACATCTATGTTCACCAACCGATATATTCAGATCAAATAATCAACACCATTAATCCCCTGTCTCTGTTTGAGTCTTATGATGCAGAACGTTCCATGTAACATCAAATTACATTTTAACTGGAGCTCCACTATTCCAAGTTGTTCCATTAAGAAGATAATCAATTTGCTAGTATGAAATTGAGGGAGGATAAGGCACTCAGATGTCTGCTGAAAATAAAGTGAGTTTATTGTGCTTCACATGCATTTAGAGGCACAGGTAAATCTGACAACAAAATTACATGAGTTTATGAACTCATAAGCAGTTACAGTACTTTATTGTCAGGCCTTTTTGGTGTAGTGAAGATAAGAAAGAGAGTGACAGGATAGAGTACAAGGAGAGAGGTAAAAGATTCAGACCATGTGCATCAGGGAGTGGAGAGCAGAGAGGGGGGAGAGAGAGAGAGAGAGAGTAAATAATGAAAGTAGCCGTTATACCTTGGGGGCCTCTTCTCAAGAAAATCCTGGACCTGGGAGTGGGAAGGGTTAAACAAAGAGAGTCTGGCAGCCAAGGCCTCCTCAAAAGGAACAGATCCGCTCATTGCCCTGGCAAGAACCAACAAAAGGAAGAAAAAAAAACTAAATGAAAAAGTTTACAAAATAAAACCAACTAAACATCCCATATTTGCAAAAGAGATCCTGCCTAGAAGTCCATTCTGCGACAGCCTTCCCAGCTCCACAAAATTCTGCTAGTTCATCGATGCCCTCATCCAGGCACACTGTGCTATCGACATCAAAGCATACAGCATTGGCATTTCGCCACATCTCCAAAACCTCTACAAATGTAAGAAGTCACCCATCAAGCACAACATTCTAATTGACAGGGAACTAAGATGTCACATAAGTGATCTGAAAACTAAATTACTTGACTGTTCAATCTCCATTTACTTCATAGATTACAACTTCTGACGATGTTTGATAAGATAAAAATGCATTTAACCAGGGATTTACTACATCCGTTCCAAAACTCTCGACTTCTTGCAAAATCCTCGGTTAGAACTTGAACGCATACGCAATAGACAAAACTCAAGTGGAAATTAAAAATAGACTCAGTATTTGACAAGTTAGATGAGGGAATGAACAATCAGTAAGGTTCAGGAAAGCTAAAATAAGTCAAGAGATTACTCAAATTTTGTGGAAGGGAGTTCGTAAATTAATTAGCTTACATTGACAAAACCAACCTAGATTGTATACATGGAACAAGTGAACATCAATGTGTTATCATAATACTCCCTCCATCTCATTAGATTTTCTTCTTTCACTTCAGCAAATTCCCAAGGTACGGTAAAAATGAGGTGTAAAGTCAATGTCTATATGTCCTAAACCTATACTAGCTAGGGGTAAAAATAATAAGTATAGTCACATTTACATGGACTAAATCTATCCTAGGAATTAGCAAAAAATCAAACGTGAAAAATCCAATGACACGGAGAGAGCATATACCTTTGGATGGCAATGTGTTGTCAAAGCGTCCCAATGCCGAAGCTCCTAGTGGCTGAACTGAAGCAACAATCAAACTAAAGGATTTGGGATGTCGCAACATCCCAATTGGACCAACAGACACTCTTCTACACACTTGGGGAGTGTAGTTAGGTACCACGGACGAGCGGTGCAAGCTGCAATAAGCACGACCCGGGTTGATTCGTGCACTCATCAACCCTTCCATCAAATCCTCTGCCATCAAACATATCAAACACAGATTTAAAGCTGGCATAGCAATGTCGATTTCAATTCAACAGAAACCCAAATGCCATAACGCCTTACAACCCCGAAATATCTACATACAACGCACGCACACAGGCACGTACACACAGAGGTTTAACGACTGATATTGCTCTGTAAATGATTACATCACAACTCACAACACTAAAATACTACTACAACACACACACACAATCATCTAAGTCAGTCCAATGCTAGAAATGATAATCAGATCAGAAGAGGATGCACCCAAACATGCAAATGCAATGACACCTCACAACAACGATGCACAAAGATGATTCAACACCACAAAATTCACAGCTATGAACAACTGAGGAATAAAGCTACCTTTTTCGGATTTGTTCCAGATCTGGGTAAGTGGTAACGTGGTATGGATCTCTCTGCTGGGCTTAACATTTTAAGAAAGAAATTTTTTGTGCACGTCAAATTTTCACCTACAACCGGGAAGAACAGCGACGTGTAAATCTTTTTCTACTTTTTTTCAATATTTCTAGAAAAACAATTAACCAAAAAAGAAAACAATCACGATCGTCCTTGCTTTGGTTGTTTAAGATTTTCAGTGGCATTCTTTTAAATTTAAGATGTAAGTTAGAAAATAGTGTGAAAATACTCATATGTTTGGGCTTTTGGGGTTAACTTTTTGTATTTTAATGTTTAATTATTCAACCATTGCTTCGCTTTTTGACACTAAGTACAATGAAGAGAAGTTGCACTAATGTTTTAAGGTGAAGCAACAATAATAGTGATGTAATGTGACAAAAACAAATGGTGTATAGTGAACCTCAACAAATGACAGAGGCCTCATAATCGATCATAGGCTCCGTGTGTTTTATTGGATTTTTCTCTTTGACGTTTTGTAAAATTCTCACGTAAAAACTGAAGTGAATCCAAATAATGCAAGTGGATATGCATCATTTGACAAGTAAAGTTAGGATAAAAATAATGCACAAAGTCAATATTTATAGATAATAAATATGTTTTAAGAATTCGCAAACAGTCAGAAGAAGAAAAATTTTAAGGATAAATGCACTTTGGCCCTCAATACCATGGGCTGGGAGTAGGCTTGGTAAATGGGTAGGTGGGTAGGTGGGTGGGTTGAGTTTGGATTTGGGTCAAATGAGTTTGGGTCAAATGGGTGTCTGACCCATTTAGATTCATTTATTTGTGGGTTAACTGAGTTAATTATTAAATGAGTTGGTTTAACCCATTTACACCCATTATCTTGTCTGAGTCAGATCCTTCATTTTCCCGACGTCGTCACTTGAGCCAGGTGACCGGCCTTGCCCCCAGCCCCTCTCGCCTTGCTCGTAGCTGCCCCTCTGTCGGCGCCACGACCTCTTCTAGCGTCGGATGTAACCTTGCTGCCCGCCCTTCTCCTTCCTCCCTCCCTCCCTCCCCGTTAGATCCCTGCTGTCGATGTCGTTCCGTCCAGTTTCTCGCCGATAGGCCGTTAGATCGGTTGTCTTGCTCACCACTGACACTCAAGGCCCCAGCGAGCAGCAACTAACTCGCCACCCTCAACACACAACCCCAAATCACACGAGGGCTTCCTCGAGAGATCAACCATAGTATACGGTGACTGCCCGCTTGGACTCACGCACCATCTCCGCCATCCTCCGCCACAGCGAGTCGAAGCTCCTATTCGTTGACCACTAGTCCACGTCCCTCGTTCAAGAAGCCATCTCCCTGCTCCCGACAAATTCTCAACCCCCACTCCTCGTTCTCATCGCCGATCATGATACCCCTTCATCCCTCGTCGTCCGTTTCAGCTTCATTTACGAGGGTGTGGTCAAAAAAGTGATCTTGGATTTAATTGGTTCCGGTCGGAGACGGAGGGGGATCCGATGTTGCTGAATTATACCTCCGGCACGACGCCGTCTCCTAAAGGCGTAATCCACAGCCACCGTGGGATGTTCATCATCACGATGGATTCTCTTCTCGGCCTGATCCTTGAATTAATTGGGCGATTGCAATTATGATAACGAGCAATTCAAATGTGTGCGCGCGCGCGCATGTGAGAGAGAGAGAGAGAGATGAGCACGCGCAGCGCGCCCGTGTGAATTTGTATATGGTTAAATGGGCACCCATTTATAACCCACTTAAACTTGCGGGCAATTGAGTTGAAAAACAAGTGACCCATTTAAGACCCAATTATCAAATGGGTGGGTTTGAGTGAGTTTTAAGTGGACGGATTTGGGCGGGTGAACAGGTTTGGGTCTTGATGGCCACCCATAGTTGGGAGCGATTTAGTCTTCTCTTTTATAAAAAGTTACGCTAAAACCCCTTGAAAGTGCCCTCATCAGAAGGACCGTATCAATTTTCATTGAAATGTCATACCTACCCTTTTTAACTCACAAAATAGTCAAACCAAAACCAGTTTCTTTCATCCCCCCCCCCTCCCCAACACCCACTCACCCACAGAGCTACACTACCCACCCCGACAAACAGTTGTCCCCCTACCCCACCCCCACACACAGTTGCACCCATTACTATCACCACACCATTCACTCTGCACCCATAGGCACACATCCACACCTTCGATCCCAATCACTCAACACGCACGGTGCGCACACACATACACCACCTAGATGCACAGATATGTACACACGCACACCCCTACCCCCCCCCCTGCACAGATATGCATGCACATACACACAATCCACTTTGCACACACCATGCTCCACCAACAGTATACATCACTGCAGTCGGCCACCTCCCCGATCTCGAACCATATGATGTTTCTCACCGGATAGAATGATTAAGAAGAGATAGGGCGACAGTACAAGTGTGTATTTGCGTGTGTGGTGGTGAATTGGGGGTGGTAGCGGCAGGGGGAAAGGGAAGGGGACTGGCGTGCCAGATTTGTGTGTTTGTGGGTAATAGGGTGTGGTCTTTAAAGACCAAAAGGGTATTTTAGCCTTTAAAGGGCTGTGAACATTTCCAAAAACGTGTTAAGTCGGATGAAAACCATCTATGTGAAGAGTACATGTAGGTTTAGTGTAACTTTTTATAAGTGAGCCAAATCGCTCACGGCCCAGAGTATTTACCCAAAATTTAGAAACTAAAGATAATTCATAATGGCCGCCATTTGCAATGAAGGTGGCATCATCGGTATGTCCTTTTATCATTTTTTTTGTTTTCAAATTTGATAAATAATACAAGAATAAAGCGTACACTTGAATTAAGTAGACACGATATGTTTTTGAGTGAGGTTAAGTCTTTGATGACAATTTTTAAATATAATTCATCCTACAAAATGTAAATCTTACTTCTTGAGCATTGGAATTATTATTCTCTCAAGTAAAGAGTAAATATTGACAATACATCTGACCAAAAACAAAGATACACCACCAAGAATTGAGAAGAAAGCCACTCACTCCGTTAGCTAGAGCTAGGAGCGAACAGGGTTGTGACTTTCATTTAAGTTAAATGCCAATAAAAAAACTTGGTTCAATGCTGGCTGCACTCCAGAGAGAAAATCACCAAAAGCTGACATTATTCACCATTTCTTCTTCTTCTTCTTCCTCTTTTTTTTTTTTTGGCCCACCAAAAAGTTTGCAATTTACTAAAAGGTGAAAAGAATAAACAATGTCCTCTTCAGAGGATCAAGCGAACAGATTACATAGGAATCAAAGAACCGAATGATTACATAGAAATTGGTATTTAAAATTCCTAAGCGAATAAGAAACTATTAAATAAACCTCACAAGAAAAGGTTGTGTGGGGGTGGGGAGGGGTTGGGAGGTGTCAAAGGGTCGGGCTTGGGCCGGCCCAGCCCCGGGCGGGCCATTTTGGGTTTCGGGCCTTGTAAATCGGGCCGGGCCCAAATCTTAAATGGAGGCCCTATCCAGGCCCAAGCCCTAGGCCCTAACTTTAGGGCCGGCCCAGGCCCCTTTTTTTTCTTTTCTTTTTTGTGTTGAAAAAATACTCATTCACAAAATAAATACAATTAATAGGCCCTAAACCATTCAATATCGTTCTTGTGACTAATGAAGTGCCTTAGAGCTTTACGTTTACTCTATTTGAGAATATTGATTAGTAACAAATAATAATTTTGTTCGCAAAAAAGACAATCTTTTCACATGAGTAAATATAAAGAAATGTGCATGTCCAAGTTAAAATAAAAAAGTAAAATATGAGGTGTAAAGAGAATGATGTGTGAGAAAGAAGGGGAAAAGGAAAAAAAAATGACTCAAAATGGTTTAGGACCAAATTTAGGGTCAAAGGGCTGGGCCAAAATAGGGCCGAAAAGAGGGCCAGAAACGGGCCAAGGGCCGGGCCGGGCCATTTTTGAAAAATATTAGGCCTGGCCCTAGCTCAGGCCCAAGGCCCTACAGGTTAGGGCCTACACTATTCATGCTTAGGGCCGGGCCGGCCCTTTTGACATCTCTAGGTTGAGTAGGGTTCTTTACAATTAATGGAGAACTCAAAATTGATTAGAGAAACTGCTCAAACAACAAGTGTTCATTTTGATCAATTGAGCTCGAGCAATACTTACTTTCAACCTAATGAATACAAGAGCAATGGAATTGAATTAAAGATACTTGACAAGAAAATTAAAATGGTTTGGTTTAAACTAAACTCCCTCATTCAAGGAGTTCTTTGAAAAGCCTTAGAATCAACTGACTTGATCTACCTTTAGGTCAAGACCTAAGTTGTACTTATCAATCGAAACATCAAACCAAGACTGATTAAATAAAATAACCAAACATCAAACCAAGACTAGTTGTAACAAAATTGCACTTCAAAGTAACTTAAGACGGTTTATGCATTTTTTTTAATATTCTTCAACAATGTACTTTATGAAACTCTTCTTAGCTTGTTCATGGTGTACTTTAAACTCATTTAATTCCATCACACATTTTCAAGTTCTTGAATGTATCTCTGATAAGAGTTGTTCTTCTTCCGTTATAAGTGAGAACACATTGGCAACAAAAACTACGAAGCGAAGTTGGGCATGGCAGAGGATTTTCAAAACTGAGAACATTCAGTAACTTAGAATTAACCCATTTTCTTGCTAATTTTTCTTTCAAATGTTCGGGCGTGTTCTTTAATGACTGACGTCAAGTAAACCCCAACAAAAGTTCCACAAATGCCACAACAGCTACTGTACTGTTCAGGGTGGGGGGTGTTTGAGAAGATGGCTAGCACAGCGAACACTACAGTCAATCAGGGTTGTTTGTGTTCTTACAAAGCAGAGTCGGAGGATCTCTCGATAGTCGATGGCTGCAATTCAAGATATTAACGCATTTCCTCCTTATCTAGAAAGTGAAAGATGCAAATGGGGAATGTTTGGAAATAGGAACCCTAGACCGTGAACCCTAGATCATCCCGACACAAGAGGATTGGAAATCAGAATTCTAACCACCCTAGAGCAGCTTTTGGGCCATCACAAACTGTTCGTTCATCCCATAAATGACGATCTTCATTGCCTACAGTGAGATACCTTCCGCACATGCAATCTATTCTCCACAAATTTCTGATGTACAAACACACAATTAAGATAAATCTTTGCAATAAAACAGGGGAAATCCACAAAAACTGGAAACAAAATGATGATTCTTCCAGGAGACGAGTTGACCAAGGGAGATTATTTGAGTAATTGAACAAAATATACTGAGAAAGTACCACCGGATTGTACTAACAAAGCCTCAAAGAAAGTTTTTATTTCGTCACCGTCAGACACGAGTAGCAGAAAGTTTTCCGATTAACCCTCCAATGCTGATGCTCCGGATATAATCTCAATCAGTTCCGTTGTGATTGACGCTTGACGGGTTCTAATTACGACAAGGAAAAAGGATAATCAGGCACCCAGATAAGGAAACATTAAAGATAATCGATAAGGGAAAGGATAAAATTCACCCAAAAAAGAACTAGTTCAATCCACCCTCTCATATGAACAGTGTCAGTTTCGAGTAAACTCGTCAACTTCAGAGTGGATTTATGGCTTCCCTGACAGATGAACCTCCATGTTTTGAAGATTGATAGTGTAGATTTACCTTTTTCCTTGATCAACAAGATTTTACTAAACAAGGCACTATCATGAACAGAAGAAAAAAGAAATAAATGTGACGGCTGTTGGAGGAAAATTTGTGTTTAGGACAGTGGAGGGCAGGCAGAAGTAAAAGCTTGGCTCGAGATGAAGATCACATCTGCAAAATCACACCTGAAGAATGAAACCGTGCTACAGTGCCATCAAGAATTCCTGTTCAAAAATATGCTGTATAGGGCCTTGAATGATAGGGACCGTGCAGAGTACCTGCAGGATTTTCAGAGCCACAAAAACTGGAAAAATCTCCCTTTCTTTCATCCAGCCCTTACGGTATTTCTAGTTGAATTCTTCCTATAAACATATAACAGACCCCAGCCCTAGATTACTCGAGTGCCTACTATCAAAGTTTTCTACTAGCTGGTCCAAATCTAGGTAAGTGGCCAAAGATGCGGAGTCGATTAAATGCACCACATTCTGCAGAAGAAAATTGGATGAAAGCTCGCACGTTCAAATGGTAGGAGTACCTCAGTGGGGGTGACACACACATACAGAGAGAGAGAGAGAGAGAGACAGAGAGAGAGAGAGAGACCTGTTATAGGTAAGTGTGAGACGATCAAGCATCTCGCCAGCATTTCTACTGGAGCTATCCATGGCCGACATTCTTGCTCCTTGCTCACTGCAAGCATTCTCCAAAACCGCATTGAACATAACCTGAAGAAGGAATTAAAAGTTTTGCATCAACCAAGGAACGTATTTGAAATCTATGAAAGTGGGCATGACTGCTAAGCAAACTAAGTCCAAAAATGTTAAGAGGACTGTTATCTTTGGCAGAATGGACAGGTTGCCTGTGCCATATTTAAGAGTTGCCAGAAACAAAATAATATAGCAATCTTTCTAGGAATAACTTGTTATCTTCACGCCATACATTCTTTACAAAGCTCAAGCTAACTAAAGGAAGAAAGGAGTATAGCATCCACCAATAGGACCTACACAAGAAAACTGGAACTCTGCTAGATTCTGGAGAATTTCCGACTTCGTCTCACCGCCTTCTATTTCATAGGCATCGAGATCACCAAGCTTTCCCCCAGCTTCAGCTTCCCTCTCCACAACCTAAATGGGCACGGGTGATTAGCAATTCGATAACAGAAACCAACCTATACACAATGAGTTGAATCCAGTTACCTCCGGGGATAGTATAGTGGCAGTTGTGGGCAGAAATGACACAACTGATTGGAACTTGTTGAAAACAACCCTCAATGCATCATACTCTACATTTTTTAAGATCTCATCTGCTAGCACAGAAACCTGCAAGGCAATGATTTTACAAGGAAAAGAAAAGTGGATCAAGTAAATATCTAACCAACGAACTGTGGTAGATTAATTAGGGCTCCATTACAAATTGCTATTCTATTCAGTAATTTCAAAAAGAGATTTAGTCTACTAAGTACCTTGAAGTATGCCAAGGCTCTAGCAATGAATCAAAAAAAGACCTAATGTAGTGAGAAAATTAACACCGCGTGCAATGACCAAAGAGAATCTAAATTGTAACTTGCAAAGCCTCAATCATACTATAGGCTTCAGACTTGTAGAGAAAATTGAGAGATTAAAATAACATACACCATCTCAAAATAAAATTTGCCGCAGTATATCAGGAATAAGTAGAACTCTCCTCCTTTATTCGTATCATTTGAGACTACATATACACAACACTACCTGAGTATAGTTCAAGAAATTCTTCTGCAGCTCGGTAATGGATAGTTCAATGAAGTTTCTGGAGTCCCTTATCAGTTGGGCCTTTGCCTTCTCTCCCAAGATGACGTATGTACTCTCTTTATCAGGACCTGTGTATTACAACAATCACCTCATACTCCAATCATAACTGATGATAAATGTTAAAACTACTGCAACATTGACTGCAGAGTACCAGAAGTCAGCCTACGCATAGCCCTGCTTATCTTGACAGATGTACTGTTGATTCCACCACAAAGACCTTTGTCTGAAGAGATTGTAACAATGACATTCTTCTTGACGTCAACACCTAGTAAAGTGACAAAACACATAAGAAGCAAAGCTAGCAGCAGCAGAGAAAGAGAGAGCTAGGGATTATATATCATCTCTAGTATAGGCAACACAAGTGTGTACGTTATTTGTGTGTGGCGTACGCGCGTTTCTGAAAACGCGCACGTATGTGTGTGCGCGCGTGTATTACTGAAGATCTGTCATTCCAGCTCAATGTCCAATTTGAGCACTTGAATAAATATTTCATACTTGTCAGTCAGCTGTGCTACGTACATCTCAAAAAATCAATATACTTACATATCTAAGTAGCATGGACATGGACACCGTATCCGACACCGACATTGACAGTGACCGGACACCGAAATTTTTAAAATAACAAATTTTGGACAACAAAGGACACCACTAAATATTTATATGTCGATATTATGCATAGGCGTGTTTGTATAAGTTTCCAGCACATTCCGCCCTCATGAAGAAGTAAAACGCCAACTAATAAACCACAAATTAGAGTCATGCTTGAAATCAAGTTACTGTAAATATTACAGTAGCGCACGATCCCATAACAAGAAGCCAAAAGGAAGAGCGGACCTCCATCATCGACATCTTCCTTGTTTATCAATCATGAGTTTCATCTTCTACGTTAGATTGCCTTCGTTGAAAAGCCCTATCTCCCTCTTAGTTAGGTGCAAGTCGATTGGAATACAATCTACCATTAGGGTTTTCCCTACTCTTCCAATTTTTAATGCAACCCCAACTTTCCCTAATGTTCCATCACGACCCTCAATTTAAGTTTAAAAATATGCAGTTTTGCCCATAGGTGTAAGACACTCCTGGATAAGGTGTAGGACACTTCAACATACGGTGTTCGCCACAGGGTGTGATAATAAAAAATAAATAAATAATAATATCCAGACACCGCAAAGAGGTGTCCGGGACATGTCTGGAAGTGTTCAAGGGGTGTCCGGGTGTTGGTATCTATATACACACACACACACATATATATGTATGTATGTATGTATGTATGTATGTATATATATATATATATATATATATATATATATATATATATATATATATATGTACATATATACACACACGCGCGCCCGCGCACACACATATATATATATATATATATATATATATATATGTATTTATACGTACGCGCGCACACAGAGATAATCCATATACTCGTAGGCAGAAATTGCAGTTGTGGAAGAAAAAAGAAAAGCAGTCAACCATTAGTTTCTACTTTCAACCTCGCAGACAGTATCAAGTACCGACTATTAGGAAACAAAGTAATTTTTCCATTTTCTTTTGCCACAACCTAAGAAACCAAATCCTTCTACAGTGGCCAATGGTCCGCTCTCAATCCTCGCACTTGCTCCAGTGACCGCTTCTGCAGTTTCACGCTGTCAATATCAAATAGGTGTCGACTTTGCAGCTCTTGCGCTTTCGCTCAGTGAACTGGTGGCGACTTGGGTCACAACAATAGCAAGCTAATACCCCCTTGTATCTAAAAAGGGCCAAACCATGGAGCCTATCCTGCAGGTAACTTGATTAAAAAAAAAAAGGAGAACAGATACCAACTCCATCGGGGCCAACCCACATTCCTAGCTGGAGTCGCCAAAGGACCACTTTGAGTCTGTCATGGATCCTGTATCAGGCCCCAGGGTGCAAGTCCCAAGTCCAGGCCTGTTATCTTCAATAGACTTTGGGGAACGTAACCAGAAGATATTTGTCTTCTGTTCCCCCCCCCCCCCCGCTGTATCATGCTTGCCAAGTGCAAAAGTTTGCTATCTGATGTAGATTTGCAAAACAATACTGATCTTTCTTGTTTGTTAATTTTACGCTTACTACACTCGGCTTAATACCTCCACAGGTTTAGACGTGAAAAATCTGAAAGTAGGACAAGTGTTGAATAGCCGAAGGCATGCTTATAGCAGTCAAAATTAACAGAGTACCAACAGAAACATCAACCATGAAAGTAGTTTGATTTATCTGATTTCAAACAAAAATGCATTTTTTCCCAGACTAGTGCAATAAGGGTCTAGAAAAACAATACACTGGGCGACTCGTGGGCATCTCAATTTCAATTCAAACATGGCTTTGATTAGGAATGACTAACTGCAGAAATCACCCTCTACTGCGGGAAGATCACAAAAACCAGCCTCGAACTAGATTAAAAGTAATATCACCCCCCTGAAACGATGGCACTACAACCGTGTACAAAAAATTGCTTTGCAGCTTAAGCTAAAGTTAAGAGAGGGATTTTGCTGTTGATTTAGTTTGAGGTAGTGTTTTGCGATCCTTTGATAGTTAGAGGAGATTTCAGAGTTGAACCAACAGCTAGGTTTTATAAACAAAACTGAAAATTTTCATGTCAAACTGAGTATTTAAATAGTAAATCAAGAAAACCAAATTCAAGTGAACTTCACAGCTGCAGATGAATGGTAGAGGTTATAACATACTAGGAGTGTCGCCAAGAAGAGCGGTGAATGGCTGCCATAGGCCACGAGAATTTTCAGCTCGAACTTGAATAGCCCGCAACTTTGATGCCGCAACCATCTTCATTGCCTTTGTAATTTTCTGGATATTTTTAACACTTTTCATGCGATTTCGGACTGCACAAATACGTTTAGCACCATAACAAACAGAACATACAAGAAAGAGTAATTGAAGTGAAAAGGCAGAAAGAGCGTGACCCAAATATCAAAACACAAACACGCAGCTACTAAACAGCAACACTCTTACCGATTTGAGTTGAAATGCCCCGAACTCCCAAAGACATCCGTTCCCTGCTCACTCAAATCTAACTTAGTTAGTGCGCTGAATATGTAGGATAAAGAATCATAACCAAAGTTAAAAAATGCCAAGTATAAAAAAGAAAGGAAGCCCAAATGCAATGAAATCGTGAACAGAATGTTTTAATGACACCAAGCTTCAGGAACTCCTCCTCAAAACATCAATCCAGATGTAACAACATAAAGAAGAGCATGTAATGCAAATGAACTACCCACACTCTACTGTGACAAGCCAAGACTTATAAGTAGGTGGTATTTTAGCACTGTGCATGTATATGACATCAGACAGTCAACTTTAGTTAGGCTCTAACCTTCGGAACAAGGCAATGTACTGACTATATGGCTTGGCAACTCAACGAACATGAGACATCATTACGTTCGAACCACGTAAAAAGGTAATATGTGAAGGTCAAAATCATGTCTTAAGAAAGTACTAAACCAAATTTTGAACTGGGGAAATACGTGTAATCCCATCCCTGCAACTCATGGTTTCAGTTCAGCAAGGCTTTGAATGGTCATAAAACTTCACCAATTCTTTGTAATACAACAACAACAAGGTCCCGTTTAGTTTGCCACTCATATGAATTGAAGCAAGTGATCCACTCTAATCAAGTGTCAACCAACGATCATAGCATTATAATGGAGCACAATGCTTCATAACCAGATACCTTATATACTATATACGAGTGCGTTTGTGTGTGTTGTTGTATATTTCCAGTACACCGGTTGTACATACATGCACAATTCTACATACATATTGCCTATTGTCTAGGGCAATCAAATTAAAACAAACGACAGTAGCATTATTACTTCATAACCAAATACACACGTGTGTGAGTGTGCATAGTCCCAGATCAACGGTTGTAGATACATGCACAAGTCTACATATATATTGCCTATCGTCCAGGGCCAATGCAGCTCGTCACTTCCAGGGAACACCAAAGTGAACCCCTATTAACTGCATATTTACTATCAAGTTTCAGGGAAAATGAACAATGATTTTCAATTGTAACATTAAGAAACACTGCTCTGCTTCATTAATCTCAACTCCAAAAAATGTTAAAGAAAGAAATCAAGACAACCATGAGCACCCTATAGTCACCAAAACTCCCACCACAATCTCATCCAGCACTTAACCATTTCCAACATGTAGGTTAACAAACCAAGACCATTTTCCTTATTACTATCTACACACAATCAATTATACACCAGTTTTTTTATAATCAGACACTTTCCTTCAACAAACCATGGTCCACATCTTCAGTTCATATTTCCACTCAGTATATCCTACAGAGGATAGACAATTTGAGTGAACAGGCTATAAAAAAGGTTTTAGGACCATCGGATAGCATGTAACGAGTCAAATCCTCTTAATAAATCCGTAAGTTACAACACGTTATGTAACAACCGTTCCAGTCAAGAAAATTCACCTAGAGAGGTAACAGGCAACAGTCAAAGAGGCTACGCCCATACAATAATATCACATCGATCTTGGTCAACTAATGAAATACACCAAAACTGAACCATAAATGGAAAACAAACATAATAATTAAAAAAAAAAAAGAGCATTCCATCCACGAATAGAACAAGACTAATTGATAACCACAATATAATGCATGCCATTTAAGATATAAAAAATGCAATAATATTGTTCACTCACTGGATGAGAACTACCGATTATAACCAGGATTTAAGCAAAACAAGCTACAAAATAAACAGCTATTGAATAGAGGAATGCAAAAAAAGAACGATGACGATAAAATGCACATATAACACCCCTCTACATCAGTAGTAAACGTAACAGAGACAGAATTAGAGTAAAACGAGCTACAAAATAGACCAAATAACAAAATGCACAAATATTGGTCGTTCAATGAGACAAACTTCAGATTTGAATCACGATAGCTGCAAATATTGAACGGTATCTAATAGATGACATAAAAAATGTAGTGAAAATGGTAATATATTGTTCACTACACGAGAAACACCGTTTGATACCCAAAATTAAAAGTAACAGAATTGCACAGAGAATGTGATAAAATGAGCGACGCGAAAAATGGGCATTTAGTGTTCACTAAGAGGAAACACCGATTGATATCCAAATTAAAAGTAACAGAATCGCAGATAGAAATTGAGAAAATGAGGTGCAAAATAGACAGATACATAGTAAAATGCACAAATATTGGTCGCAAAATGAGAAACACCGACAAAAGGGAGCATCTAAGCAAAATGAGCTAGGCAATAGAGAGATATCCTATCTATGAGCAGAAAATGCAGCGAAAAACTCGGAGAGAAGGTGGATCGTACTCGGAAGGGGCGAGGGAGGACCGGAGGACATTGATAGGGTTCGGGGAGGTGAGAGCGAAGCGCTTTCCCTCTCGCCTGAGTGCGGCCATCGCCATTTTTGGAACCCTGGAGCTTTTCTTTCTTCCGCAGGGACTCGATCGGCGAATTTTAGGGTTGTTCAAGCCGAAATGCTGATGCCCCAAATGTGCTGTGATGTGCGAGTAGCACTTCCCAGGTTCACTGTGTTTTATCTGTTCGACTGTGTGTAATTTTACCTGGTTAATTAAGACCCGGCAGACGGGTAAGTTCGACGGGTACGGGTCTGATCAGAGCTGGTATTAGAAAAACAGCTAGTGGTAACGAAATGTGTATTTTCCGCAATAAATTTTAAGCCCTTTTTTTTATCATTTTATATTTATATGTTGAGCTTTTTGTTTTTTTTAGGATTAGGGAAATGTATATGTTGAATTGTCAATTTTAAATGCAATCTGGCATAAAATTATATTGTTTCTATATGCAATAAATGGCCTTAAAATTACGGTGTGTCTTTATTTTACGCTTTAAGACTCAATAAATACAATTATTTCTATTTTCACCACCACAACGACCACCATCCTTCGTTGCCCATCACCCTCACCACCGTCACCGGCACGTTCACCGCAACCCATCTTTGCAGCCCATCACTAGCACGCACCACTGTAGCAGCCCACTGCCACCCATTTTCCTCCGTGTATCAGGGCGGACACATGCACGTCCACACAAGCAGGCACACGCACACAGAGATCGCGACTTAGCCACAACGGCCACCTATATAAACCATTTTCATACCATTGCAACTAAGATCCATCACCACACACCGCTGTCGGTTACTGACTCAAATCTACAATAATCATCTCTCCCCTTTCCAGTGGCAGGTTAATAAAACAAAAAAGGCATGCAACCAAGATTCACCACCGCATTTGGTTATCCGTTGCTGACCCAATTCTACAATTCTCATCTCTCCTCTTTTTCGGTAGCACGAAATTAGTGGTGGACCATAATAAAAAGAGGGCATGTATTCTTCGACATAGAAGAAAGAGCAGATTCAAACCAAAAACGATGTCGAAATATGTGGGCGGTGGGTTGGTGGTGGTGTTAATAAAAACGTGGGGTTCAGTCACAAAAATTATGTGAATGGCCCCTTAAAAGATGGCATCACAGTAGGAGCGTTGGAACTTTATTGGGTTATTTTGTTATATAAAGGCATCAATACAGTTCATTGCCGTCTCTTCTTCTTCTTTTTTCTCCTTACCCGAATGTATGTTAACATTTGTTTTCAAATTGTACTTATTGAAACAACATCGGTATCGCTATGTAGCTAAAAAGTCAAATGAATTATCGTCTTTTTCAATTATTTCCTAATGATGGATTTATTTATTTGCTACTTAAGCTCAAACTTTTTGGTGAAATTTGGTATAGGGGAAATCAAACTTGTCAACGGCACAACTTTGGTAAAGCTCGGTTGTAGAGCTAAATCTGAACCTGAAAACTGATTGACCACATCCTCGCCCAAAGATACATCCACTCGTTTCACATGGGTGGTTCAATTGTTTGAAAAAGGTTTATAAGGGGAATTTCCATTGTGTGCTCAGGGACTGAAGCATACTGTCCATGATAGTGACACGTCTTTTTGGATGGAAACCTAGGTCTTTAATGTCCGTATTTGAGCCCTTATTACTGGCTCTTGGTAGGCTAATAAGAATGGCCTGAGTCTGGCCAATGTACGATTGGACACCCACGTTGGAAATCAAATCCGCATTCCCTTATGCATTCCTTCTGAAATTACAGACACCATTTTAACTATCCCTGTCCAAATTTTTGGCCCGTCCAAAATATAACCATTTGGGGTCCATCCTGTAATGACAACTTCTCCTTTAATCGACTTAATATATTGCACTCTCTAAGCATTCGAACGAGCCTACAGATCCTTTTTGCAGCCCTATTTGGAATGTCCATATATCTCTTCTCATGCAACATTTCCTTTATGCATGTATCAATGACAGATTTTTATGGCAAAATGTTTGCTTTTTAGCCACACTATTACTAACAATAGCACGTGTTCTAGATGCTTATTTGCTTTGGAATTGGTCATCCATGCGATTAGAGATTGCTAAAACGTGATTGCCATTTGGAAAACCATTCGACAACTTATCCTTTACTTTAGACCCATTTTTTCACCTCCTCATTTTGGAATGGTGGTTGTCCGGCATCAGAGATACTTAACCATTAGGACCCCTCAATACCCCTATGAATGTCCCTTATTCCTTCATTTGTTAAATAGTTTGAAAGGACAAATAACGAGATTCAAATCATATTGGGTTGCAAAATAGGGTGTTGCAGAGTCTCCAAATAACTCCCCACTATTTCTATAATGTTAGGGGATTGGTTTCCCAATCACAAGTTGGTTCAAACTCAAAACTGATATTTATGCGCCATGGAGAACCCATGCAAAGTGGGTGCTAATATTCTTGCTAGGGACTTCATGAGTAAATGGCTTGCTAAATTTTTAGATAACTGGGTATTGCAACCAACGGGTATGTAGAGTTCTAGGGCTTAGTATCATATCCTTAAGCTTGCCTAGATCAAGCCATTACCCACCTTATGCCAAATATGGATGCCGCTTCCATTGTTAAATTGATTAGCAATACTTGTATCTCTCCCACAACGTCTAGCAGATTCAGTTATGATTGTAGACGATTGATGAGCAAGGTTCTGACTCTTCATACTACCCGTATTCATTGTGAAACCAATGCATGTGGCCTTTCCTTGAGAAGATTTTTCCGTGTTCCTTTGACACTTCCTGTGATGACCCAAGTCACCGATCATATAACCCTATATTTTTCAAAATAGTTACAACGCAATGCCAATAAGATTACAATTTCTATAAAATAGGTTACAAATATTTCTGAACTCCAAAGTGACAAATCCTGCTTCCGGCTTGTATATGCTCATCAAATTAATTATATGCACTAGGAAGGTAAATGGTAGGGAGTGAGCCAGGTAGCCCAGTAATTAGAATAATCATAGCACCATAAGATCATAATCAAACACGTTACACAATTCAGGATCGAAATATTTAATAATCAAACAGTCAATGCAACAGTACCTCGAACAACTACTAAACCAATTCAATATACAATTTGCCTATCATACATAACATTTCAGCATCTTGCCTCCGTTATCCTCAAAGAGATCTGCCAAAGCTCAGTTGTATCATAATCATAACGTATTATGCACGAAGACAAATCAACTGGAGCACTGTCATTGATCAGAATTACTTAAGTCATGTCACACAAACGTATTTCAAAACTAATATGTTTGTCAATATTCAAGGCAAGCATCTGAGCAAGAGTTAGTGTTTAAGAGTACAACGAACGTTAAAAAATAACCATGTGACATAAAAGAATAGTGATATGGAATTTCCCTTGCCTAAATCATGAATAATCTACTTATACAATTCCTCCAACTTAGGCCTTATGATTCTTCTTTCATAATCACGGCTAATCTTCTTCTCTCACTCTTTATTTATCCATCTATTGATGAAAGTCAAAGATAACAAAGACATCAAAGGCCTATTTGTAGAATATTCTAGGAAACACGAGGTGGTGAAATAAGATTGTGCCACCTAACAAGCACGACAAGGCTAAGTAAAGCACGACGAGGCTCGAAAATTTTGGGGTATTATACTTCCGTTCGAAAGTTTTAACTTACGTTTGTTTTATGAAATCTAGTTTTACCAACAAAAAGAAACATTACAAATGTGGTTGTAAAATGTCTAAGGGCTGTGCTTTTTGTTTGACTTCTACTTTACAATCTGAAAAAATTACACGAGTATGACTCTGTATCAAACAGATTAAACACTACGAAATTGGAAGATGTTACTCAAACAACACGTTTAGGGCATCACCATTTCGGCTTCAATGTCCCCATACAAGCTTTCATTACTCGGCCTTTGCAGGCTAACTAGGATGGCCTGACTATGGTCAATGTTCATTTGGACACCTAGGTTTGCAATCTTAACTGCATATGCATGTGCATCCATTCTGAAATCCGAGACAACATTTTAACTAGGGTAAATTATAGTAAACCCCCTGAGGTTTACACCCGTGTCTCACAAAGGACCCTAAGGTTCCAATTTCAACAACCAACACCCCAACTTTGCATTTTCGATCCAATTGGACCCAAAATTGACTTTTCGTTACAAGGGCTATCGATGGTTGTCGCTATGTGCACCTCACGTGATAATTTTTAGGGGCAAATCTGTCAAATCTTAATGTAGTTAAACAAACACTTAAGCTAAAGGAGAAAAGAGAAAACACCTAACGAGAGAATTTGAACGATCAAATCTGATCGCACTACCATCACAACCTAGGGCACAAAAATTAGTTTAGGGTTTGATTTCGTGGGGACCAGAGAACGATCAAGGTGTTTCTTGTTGGATCTTCAATGGATGATGTGCTGTAGTATATGAGGGGACCAGAGGATGATCCACCAGTTTACGGTACGTTCGACTATGTAAAACGACCATTGTATGCTCAACATTTTAGGGTTTTTAAGTATGCAATCAAGTGAAAATCTAGGGTTTTTAAGTATGCAACCGATTAACATTTTATGGTTTTTAAGTATGCAATCGAGTAACATTTTAGGTTTTTCATTGTGATTCATTGATGAAATTGGCAATATGCAATTTTTCTGTTACGTAAATACTTTTATGTGATGGCATATGTGCAAACATGACAGAATGGTATTTCTTTCTTGTTTATGTCATGTGATTGCTATTTAGAATATGTTATTGTGTATGTTCTTGTGATTATCTGTGGTTAATTTTAAAAAATAGGCAAGTGCATGCTTTATGTAGTGCAACTTTTTCAGTGATATACGAATGGGTCTTTGTCTATATATGATAATGGCATTACTTTTACTTCTACAGTACTTTGATAGCCTGATACATGTGGTGGTCAACCACCACATGTTTGTTATAGTTTATAGGTCAATTTTATAGTTTACTGTCCCCTGTTAGACAGACAATAAATGTTGCCAATTATTTTTCTTTTATGCTCAGGTCCAAGGTCTTCATTGTTTACCCTCAGAGTACATCATGGTGGTGAATTTAAAACTCAGCAAACCACTAGTTATGTAAGGGGAAGTATCACCTTTTTTGACTATGTCCCAAGTGATAAAATCTCTTTGTTATGGTTTGATGACATGGGTCAGGATTTAGGGTATGAGGGGTTTCTAGGGTATCATTTCAAGGAGCCCTTAGGAAAGGCATATATACACATTGCAGTTGATGACTGCATTCTCTACATGGTTGAGTCTTTGCCTAGAAGTAGAGTTGTTGACATTTATACTACCCATCCAAATGGTGTTAAGCATATTAACAAAGGAGTTGACAATGACTTGGGATTTGACACTGTGGAGGTGCTAAGTGATGATACAAGCGAGGATGAGGAAGCCACTGATGAGGAACAAAGTGAAGAGGATAATGTTGACAGTGGTCAAGGTGGTGTTAGGGATGTGGGTGGTGATGATGTTAGTGAAGACAATGAGATTGTGTCTGATCCTGACTATGAAGATGATTCAACTAGTGATGAAGATGATGTTATGTTTGACAAGAACATAGATGATGATAGTGAATGGGCTGGTGTTGACAAAGATGTTGGGAAAAGGGTGGAAGGGCAAAGTACTTCAACTGAATATGCAGATATAGAGGAGATCAAGTACAATTTTGTACATATTGATGGTGAGGTTGAGAATGCAGCCATGTATCCTGAGTATAATAAAAGAACAGATTATGAGCAACCATCTTTTGTGGTTAGGATGATGTTTTCTAGCATCAAGGAGTTGAGAAATGCTATTTACAGTCATGCAGCTAAATGGGGGAAAGCCTTGAAGATGATAAAGAATGAAAGGTATAGAATCAGGGCAAAATGTGCAACTGAGGGTTGTGAGTGGATGATATATGGTTCTTACATGCATAGTGAACACACTGTTCAGATTAAGACTTTAGGTCCTGAGCACACGTGGCAAAAAGGATAAAAATTGGATTATTAACTCAACTTGGTTAGCTCAAAGATACATTGATAACTTTAGGTCTAATCCAAAATGTCCTGTACATTCAATGAGGGAGAGAGTTAAAAGAGATTTTGGTGTGAAACTAAGCAGGGCAAAATGCTATAGAGCTAGGGTTAAGGCCAAGAAGATGATTATGGGGTCTATTGCTGAACAATATGCCAAATTAGAGGATTATTGTGAGGAGTTGTGGAGAAGCAATCCAGGGAGCACAATTGTGCTTAAAATAGATGAAGATTTGCCTGATAGGGTTTTTCAGAGGTTGTACATATGCTTTGGTGGTCTTAGAAGGGGTCTATTAGAGGGTTGTAGACCATTCATTGGTCTTGATGGGTGTCATGTCAAGGGACCATATCCAGGGCAGTTGTTGACTGCAGTTGGGGTTGATGGAGATAGTGGAATGTATCCATTTGCATATGATGTGGTAAAAATAGAAAACACAGCATCATGGAAATGGTTTATAGAGCTGGTTGTGCAAGACTTAGGCATTGTTAATTTCAGTGGATGGACATGGATGTCTGACAAGCAAAAAGGGCTAGTAAATGCTCTTGAAGATGTAGTCCCAACTTCAGAACATAGATACTGTGCAATGCACCTTCTCCAGAATTTTAAAGATGAGTTTAGGGGCAAGGCTCTTCAAGATTGTCTATGGGATTGCTCAAAAGCAAGTTATGTTCAGAGGTTTAAGAACCATATGTCAGAGATGAACACCATAAACCCTGATGCCTTTAAATGGTTGACTGATAAGCCACCACATCAGTGGAGTAGGTCTCATTTCCAGACTTACACCAAATGTGACCAAGTGACAAATAACTTGAATGAAAGGTTTTAACAGTAAAATTGTCCAAGTAAGATGTCTGCCCTATCCTAAATATGTTGGAGTGGATCAGGGTGTATCTAATGACTAGGCTAAGGAAGAAAAGAGAGAAAGCCTTAAAGAGATTTGGAAGCTTGTCTCAGTATGTGCCTAGCGTTGAAAGCAAGATTGAGAAGGCTAAGGTGGCTGCTGGTTATTTCTATGCACTAGGATCTGAGGATGGGGAATATGAAATCAGAGGGACAAATGGGTCTCAGTATGTAGTGCAATTGGAGCATCACACGCTCATGTATGAGGTGAGATTTGACTGGGATACCATGTTCACATGCTGTAGCAGCAATATTTCAGGCAGGCACAGACCCTGACAACTATGTTCATGAGGTTTTCAAGAAAGAGATCTACATGAAAGCTTATGGACAGGTAATGCATGCTTTGAATGGTCAAGAAATATGGAATAATAGTGCCATACCTAAGATTCTTCCTCCCCACCATAAAGTGCAGCCTGGAAGACCTAAGATAGCAAGAAGAAGAGGTGTACATGTGCCTAGGAAAGTGGCTGAAAACCCTTTCAAACTGCATCCCAAGCCTGACTGTGTGAAATGTTCATTGTGTGGAAACCTTGGGCACAACAGAAGAACATGTGCTAAGAGAAAAAAGGCAGAAGGGCAGGGCAGTCAAGGTTCAATTCTAAATGATGGAGGGGTAAGTACTGGGAATACAGTGAGAGCAACTCAGGAGCCAAGGCAAGGAAGTGAAGGTGCAAGGCAAATAAATGAAAGAGCAAGTCAGGAAAATGCAGAGACAAGGCAGGGCAACCTAGGGGCAAGGCAGAGCAGAGTGAAGCTACCTCTAAGTTACTTATCTCTACATATTTTTAGTGGGTTATTGTCCCTATGTGTACTCAGTGGTGCCTTTAATAATGTTGCAGATAAGAAGGGCAGGAAAGGGGGCAAAAAGAGGGGGTGCACAGCAAAATGAGACAGCTAGACCAAAGGTATTATGACATACTATTTTTTTAATTAGTGGCCCCATTATTTGTCTTGTTTTTTAGAAAAATTAGTGGTCCCATCTCAGTGGTCCCATTTCTTTAAGATGCAGCATGCCACACACCAAGTAAACATGCAACATGTTACACCAAATGTCAACATGCAACATTCAACTCAACCTAACTTGGCAGGGACTTCAAGTCAGAATTTGACTTAGGTAAGTACTATTTTTTTAAATGTTTAGTTGTGTGATTTTTTTTCCAATTTACCATAGCTCATGTTTTTTGTTTTTATATGAGTAGAGGATGAGTTCAAGTCAACCATTACCTATGAGATCAGACAACCATAGTGAACCTATATATGGGATGTTTAGGACTGCACCACAGCCTGCTATGGTAAAACATTGGAAATATTCAAGTTAGACCTACATCATACATGATCAATGGAAGGAATGTGGTCGTTGCCTCATCACTTAGAGCAGGGATCAATGCAAGACAAAGTGCAAGTGGCGTAAGTGCAAGGACAAGAGCCAGTGATAAGTCAAGAGATTGAAGAAGCAAAATTTGATCAATTCCATTTTGTGTTAATAGGGGGTTGTGTGGTTGAAATTTGTAATGTTAAGACAATGCTAAGGGATTGTGAAGTCAGGGGTGTTACTTATGTACTTTTGTTGTGAAGATGAAGTTTACCCTTGTAAATGTTGTTGGATTAATATTTAATACTTTGGACAACATTTGGTAGGTATTAATATGAAGTAAAATATTTTTGAAGTTGTTTGTCCTTATGTTGGCAAGGCAAGGCAAGGCAGGTTGTGTTTGTTGTTTGTTCTTATTTTTGCAAGGCAGGTTGTGTTTTGGCTTGTTAACCATTGCATAGATACAAAAGTACAGGGCAGATGTTGAACAAATATTTAGCCAAATGCAAATTTCATTTCCTTTTTACTTCAACTTACACATACCCTCTCCAACACATCCCTACATTTGCACAGATACAAAAAATACATGGGAGACGCTCTACAGAAAATTTGCCAAATTTCATTCCATTGCCACTTTATTCCATTCCATTTCCACTTCCTGCTAACTGGGAAATAGGAAGTGGTTCTTTTGCCTGTCTCCAACTTCAGGTTCTTAAACCACACAACTGCAACCATCAGCCATGTCACTAGCAACATGAGCTTCCAAATCATTGCCTGCCTTTCTAGCCTTTTGATTTTTCTGAGTAACCCTCTAATTGTAGCCCTTAACCTTTCATTGGAAGGTGGATCAAGCCATATGAAGTATCCACAACCTCCATTCACCTGCATATTAAGCATTCCTTTGTTATGCAAATTGTAAAACTGTATGCCACACAAGACATAAACATGTAACCTACAATTTTTTAACAATTACCCGGTAGTTTTCACAACCAAGAAACCTCCTTCCTGGATTTGCATCTGTCCAAGAGGTCCTAAGCTTTGCATTTTTCCCACAGAAACACACGTTCCCTTCCATTTTTAGATTAACAAGGGTAGTATATGTGTGTTTGTGTGTGTGAGGGAGGGAGGGAGAGAGAGAGAGAGAGAGAGAGAGAGACTGAAGCAGCCTCTGTGTGTTTGTGTCTGTGGGTGTGTATGTGTGTGTGTGCAGAGGAGAGAGTGGCGGGAACAAGAACCCCTTTCCCTCCAAATGCTTTAATATTGTTGGTTACCGAAAATGCCCCTCATGGGCGACGGCCATCCACAGCTCTTTTAACGGAAAGTCAATTTTGGGTCCAATTGGATTGAAAATGCAAAGTTGGGGTGTTAGTTGTTGAAATTGGAACCTTAGGGTCCTTTGTGAGACATGGGTGTAAACCTCAGGGGGTTTACTGCAATTTACCCTTTTAACTATTATTGTTTAACTTTTTTACATGTCCTGAATCTGATCAATTGGAGTCCATATATGAAGGAAAATTCTCATTTGACTTGATTTACTATTGCATTGTTTAATAACTTAGACGAGTTTAGGAATCTTGTTTGGAGCCTGGTTTGGAAAGTTCAACCCCTTCCCCTACCCCAAGCTCATATCTCGTACGACATTTCTTTAGTTATGTATCCATGATACACTTGGGGTAAACTGTTTGTTTTTTTTAGTCGTACCATTGCAAGCATGTTCTGGATTTTTATTTAGTCATAAAACGTTGTACATGCGACTTAGATATTTCCTCCAAACGGTTGCAACTTGGCAAACCATTGACACACTGTTTACTTTGGACACCTTTTTTTCCCTCCCCACTTTGGATCACTGGTTTCCCAACACCAGAAATACTTACTCATTTAGAGCCCTCAATGCCGCTCAGACCTTCTCTTTCATCTTCATTTGTTGGACAATTTAGAAGGACCATTAACAACATCCAAAATCCTTAACCATGGGTCACAAAGCAGGGCGTCACCGTTGCTATGGAGTTTTCCTATTTATGCTTTCTCCAAGTCAATTTATGACAAATTGTACAATTTTAAGTGGTTGGTCCCCAATCCTACGTTGGCTCAACCTTAATACTAGTAGTTCTGCCCTAGAGAACCTGTGGAAGCACAGGTTTGTGAGCTTATGAGAGACTTCGCACATAAATGACTTACGAGAGACTTCGCACGTAAATGGCGATTGATAAGCAATTTTAAACTCTTTAGAGAACTGAAATTCACTGTGAAAGGAATGCTTGCCAGGACAACCTGACTAAAAGGGTGTCTTTCTTACAGAGGAGTTTTCACTGTTCCTTTGACACCCTCCCTTCAAATTGTGTAATTCACATCTAATTAACGAAGTTTATTCTTATTAACAATAAATACTTTCTGGAGCCTGGTTTGGAATGTCCTTAGCCTCCCAACAATATTTCTTTTCACTATGTATCCATGACAGACTTGGGGTAAAATATTTGTGTAGCACCATTACTGTTGATAGCACGTGTCTTTATGTTTATTTGGTTCTGATTCGGTTATACATGCCATTTGATATTGCCCTAGTGACCATTTGACAAATCATTAACATACCCTTTAGTTTGGACACCTTCTTTCATACCCCCATTTTCGGTTGGTGGCTGTCCAACATCAGTATTTACTCACTTTTGGAATGTCTCTTTCTCCTTCATTTGTTGGACAGTTTGGAAGGACCAGTAATACCATTCAAACTTTCTAACCACGGGACATGGAACAGGGTATCACACTTGATTCTCACACTTTTTATTTGGGATATTCGGTAAGTTAGAATATAATTTTGAACTATCACGAGTAAAGGAACAAACTGAGATATAATGATAAGGCAGGTGCAAGACATGCCTTGGAAAAACTAGATGAATTAAATAGAGAAGGATATGGAAATAGAAAAAATGCGATGAAATGGTTAATAAAACAGAAACAAAAAATTGAAACTTACCCACTAGGGTCTGGGTGTGCAAATTTGTGAACCATAAAATTTTGGTTAATTATCATCCGGACCTTGTTTCATCGTTACCCGCTCAAATCAGACTCGTACTAGTCGAATTTATCATTTTCCCCGTCTAAATTAAAGTAGCATTTGAAACAGTTTTTGTTTTTAATTAGTTGTTCAGTTTTGAAAACTGAAAAAGACAGTCGTTTGACAAACAATTTAGTTTTTTTTTTCATTCAGTTTTGTAACCCAATTTTCGAAATTGTGCTATTTATAGTGTTTTCAAAATTTTCTCCACTTTTATAAACTGGAGAAAAGAAAAACATGTTTCACAGACAATTTTTTTTTTCAATCACTTTTGAAAATCAGTTTTTTAAATAGAGCTATTTCTGAAAACTCCATTTTGGACTTTTGGTTCTTATTTTGAGATCTTACCTTCAAACTTTGTTAGAAGCAAAAAAAGAGTATCATTCTAACAAAACCTTCCATCAGTACACAGAGCACCATCACGACCACTAAACCTGGCATCACATTGCCACCACGGCCAGCAATCATCCTTCCCCCCACCCCACCACCACTGTTCCCACCATGACCACCATTAATTCTTCCTGTTTGTCATCGTCGCCGCTGACAATTACACCTCTACAAATACCATCGATCTGCCGCCATCACCATGACTCACCACTACTACCATTTTCACCATCACCATACACCACTGTCGGCCATAACATCTCGAAAATCATAACCACTGCCAACGTTCCATCACTACCGCCAACACCACGACCCAGCACCGCCGGCCACGAATTGCAACCTTGACCACAGCCTCCAGAATGAAAAGCTGATCCATCCGTCTGGATGATAAAGTAAAATGTAGACGGGGGCGTATAATGTCAATATATTTTTTTGATCAAATCTAACCCTTAAAAATAACATAATCATAATCCACAAAAGGATTCTGAATTTCATCCGTTTTGAGGGTTTAAAGACTTGAGGGCGCCCATCTGAAAAATGGCCACCAAGAACCCTTTTCCCCTCCTCGATTCCCACCCTCACAAAATCCTTATTTCCATTGATTGATGTGAGTGAAAGGGGAGAGAAGGACAGAGCTAGCTGAACACTCCTATCGGCAACTTCCATGGCGGTTGCCGATCAACCTTCTGAACAAATTGAAGTTCGAACTACGCACAATATCAACACAAACAACCAGTTCTTTGGTATGTTCTCCTCGTTTCACCTTTGTAGTCGTGGGTTCTGTGCCAAATACCGAGTAAGCCCACCTACATTCGCACACGCATTTTTCCAGTTTACTGGGAAATACTCTCTGTTTCCGTTGGACTTTCCTCTTGCGTAAACATGGACTTCACTCGTTCTTTTCCACCCTAGCTTTGTCAAATGATACTAGTTTGATCTGTCACTTCTAGCTGAGTTAAATATACTTCAATCTCTGCATCTACTAAAATCTATCATAGGATATCGTAAAAAGTCAGTGATGAAAATCAAACGGGATGGAGGTAGTATTACTTTGCATATTGGCGGCAGTTATCATAGAGTAGCTCATTTGTGTATTTTGAACTGCAGACAAGGTGAAGTTTATTTTGGGGTGCCAGCATTTGTGTGATTCTCGTTTGGCTTTTTTTTTTTTGTGGATTTTAGTGTGGAGAGAATTTTTATGGGGAGGTATTGCTGGCGCTTTTGGGGAAGGGATGATGCATCCAATTGATACCATCAAGACACGGGTTCAGAGTCAAATTATACTTAGTGCGCACGAGGTATAAAATGGCCACTTTCTCAGGAAGAAAAATTACGATGCAATTCTCTTTATGGTGTTGCAAGTTATGTCTGAGAGCCAACACCGTCTTTAGAGTTGGATTTTGTGTTGGTTGTATATTTGTTAGAGCCTAAGGATGTGATGTTTTGCTATACTCAGAATCAGAAGAGCATATTGCAGATGGTGCGATCAGTCTGGGTAACTGATGGTTTAAAAGGTACATGCCTACATGGTAATTCATTTTCTCCGTATGCACCTTTGTAGACTTCTACGACTACCTGCATAATCTAAGTGAACAATACTGTTATGATAGTATTTTGATTTAACGCAGATCAATAAATCCATGTCCTGAATAGTGCAGTCCCTGCACTGTCTATTGTTATTCCAGATGCTGTTAAATGGCTTGTATTTTTCTGTTAACTGATTTTGTTGCTAGGCTTTTATAGAGGAGTAGGACCTGGGGTGACTGGATCTCTTGCTACTGGAGCTACATATTTTGGAGTGATCGAGTCCATCAAAAAGTGGATTGAAGAATCACATCCTAGCCTTGGTGGCCATTGGGCACATTTCATTGCTGGAGCTCTCGGTAAGCTATTTACTTTCCTGCTCTGACCCGGTCTTTCTTCTCACTTTGCTTCACATCCACGCCTGTCAACTGTTGGGAAGCATGCAACTTTCATATGTGTCCCAAAGAGAACAGAACAATGAGCACAGCTTTGTATCTAAGTAGAATTGTCTGAATGAACATCCGTCGGGGTACTGCGTCTTCTATTGCTCACACATCCTTTTCTGTGATATTAAAGGAAGTGTTAATTCATCAAAATCAATGAATGGTGGAAACTTCACTTTAGGTTTATTTAGGCCTACAGATTTATTTCGCAAAAGCTACTGACCTGGTTTATCATCATACATAGCTTAAGATATAATTGGCAGAACCAAGTATGCTTTCTTCAAAAGTTTCATGGGAGTCTGACTGGATGATAAATTCCCTTTTCCTTTTCAAAAAATTCCTATTTACAGGCTAGGCAGCAGCAACTTAGATGTGGAATCTGCCTCAAGTTTGTTCTTTTTTCAACTTAGTATCTACTGTCTTTAACAGTCTGCCAAGCAGGTTATGTTTTTTGTTAGGGATCGACACTGCAGCATATGCTGTACGCCTGTACCTAAACTCCTTTTCCAATCAACTGCCAAAGAAAAAGAAACCCAAACGTGCACACACCTGGTATTATCACATGTGATGTAATGATAATAGGACCTGTTTGAGTGTAATGCTCAACATGTTACTGGATCCGTATTTGTGTACTTTAAATAACCAAGCCTCAAGGTCTGTGTTTCTGTTTCAGCATAATTTATTGGACCTCAAGAATATTTGTGTCTGTGCTTCCTGTTATCTTACAGTATACTCAGAGTACAGTGTACTCGTAGTGTTCGCTAAAGGTTTGCAAATTCGAGTCTCATACTGGTGCATTCCTGCTGTCTTACAGTGTACTGACAGCAATGTCCACTAAAGGTTTGCATATTTGAGTCTCATACTGGTGCATCTATCTATCTGTTTCTGGTTAGCGATCACTTTTAACTCGATGTTACGCCTATTATTTTCCTTTTCAGTTTATAATTCCAAAAAATGACGTTATTTGAGCTTATTGATGGTTGCTGTATTTTGGATGTCTTTCTTACTCTATTCTTTTACAGGAGATACACTTGGTTCTTTCATTTATGTCCCATGTGAAGTGATGAAGCAACGTATGCAAGTTCAAGGCACAAGAAAATTTTGGAGTTCTCTTGTCATGAAAGAGAGTGCCCTTATAAATCCTGGCATTGATATGTATGGTTACTATTCAGGAATGTTTCATGCTGGCTGTTCAATATGGAAGGAACAGGGACCAAAGGGATTATATGCTGGGTACACACCGATAACGTTTCTTCCTTTTAAGTTTTTGGGATGCCTTAGCTATATCTTCGCCAAGGTTCATCACATCAGCACAATTCACAATTACTTTTAGTTGACTCAAGATGCCTTAGAACATGCCGCTAGAATGGCTAGATGCATCTAATGTTTCCCCTTGTCTACTTATCGGGAAAAAACAACAAAATCCCCTTGTCTAGAGAAGAGTGTGCTAGCTATAGGCAAACTGGTAGTCTTGCATTGGATGAAACAACTCCTTAATCACCTGTGTCTTCCTCCCCTTCCTCCTTTTTTAATAGTGTAGAGCATCATATAGTGAAAATGGTGGGAATTGGTTTTTTGGTTTTGGTGGACAATCATCTTTTTCGTGAGTAATTTGATTGGTGGGAACTCTGGTAGATCCAAAGGGTTGAACCAGAAGCACGCAATGTGTGGACTGCACATTGAACATATTCATGACATCCTTTTTCATTGCACACTCATAATGCACTTATTGACTTGTCTATGATTGTGACTTTCTTCTTCTGTTGTCTCTGCAGATACTGGTCTACACTTGCAAGGGATGTGCCATTTGCTGGTCTAATGGTATACATAAGTTAGAATTGTGTTATTCTTACTTACTTCTGGTTCTTTAAGGATTTTACACGTTCTAGTAAGGCGTGTAAAGAGGCGTAACTGGGATTCTACAATCTGCTCTGATTACTTAATCAGATGTAGATAATTTTTAGTATGTGTATGCATGACTCACCAATTTAGTCATTGTACCAGCTGTAAATTTCTTGGTTGAAGATCCCACGTACTACATGTTTGCAATTCTAAGTTGTTCTTCACAGTTCTGTACAGATAATTCTTTTCTCTAAAGCAATAACATGCATGTCATACTGGTTCTGAAATCAAACTTTTACTCTGCATCTTGGTTTATGTTTTTCCTCCAAGAATTACTACCAACACAATGTTAGAAACCCAAGGTTAGAATTGTGGATATGCTAGAATTGTGTCTTTTCACCCAAAGATTATCTTCACATAGAAGAGAGGAAACAGATAAAAGAGATGGATGCTAAGAAAATTCAGATCTCTTATGTGTATATTTTTAGTGCCTCTGGGTTGCAAGTAGAGCTGGATTCTCTCGTAGTTTGGATCCTAATTATTAAATCTCATTAGGGCCCTAAAGCAGAAATTCAGGGGACATTTTGATTTTTTACATCTTCATATTTGTGATAAGCATGATTTGTCAGTGCTATGTTTTGTTTGTAGTTTGTACTCTCTCTCTCTCTCTCTCACACTGTCACGCACACTCACACACACTCACACTCACACACACACACACACACACACACACTCACACTCACACAAACAACACATACACAGACTGAGACCCCACTAATATGTACTAATGTTCATCATCTTTATATGTTTGACTTACCATTATCTGCTTTGCAGGTAACCTTTTATGAGGCTCTGAAAGACGTGACACAGTATGGGAAGCAAAAATGGTTTCCCAATTCGAATTACCATGTTAACAGTACCCTTGAGGGGCTCTTGTTGGGAGGATTAGCTGGCGGTATGCTTTCAACTTCTGCTCCACCTACCTAGTGTTCTGTGCAAGTTAATCACGGTTGAATTGGTTAATGACTAGGCTCACATAGTTATGAAAAACATTTTCAGGTCTTAGTGCATATCTTACCACTCCCTTGGATGTAATAAAGACAAGATTGCAAGTACAGGGAGCAACCCTAAGGTAACATTTTCTTTGTCTTATGAATCACAGATATCATTAGATCTGCCAATGCTACTTATATGAGGAAACATTAAATGATGCATGCCTAAAACTTCCCTGATTCTACTCCTAAATGGATTCTCCTTATCCAGAATTGTAAACGACCAGAAGTGGGCTGAGGAACTGCCTGGTCATCTCTCTATGCATATGTATCTGCCTGCATATATGTATTTATATCTCACATGCAAGCACAAGCATATACATGGGTGGGTGTATTTGTGTATATATCTCGCTTGTGCTTGCATTTTTGCTCTTTCCTAGCCCTTCGATTTGCTTGGTCAAGCAAGCCGTTGGTTGTTGGTGTTCTAAGCTTTAGCCTGTTCTAATAACCCAGTTGCTGTTCTTTTAGTTTTTTGGTATTAATGGGCAAGACACGAGTAAGTTATAGCCTTTACTTTTAAATTCCCGTAGGTACAAGGGCTGGTTGGATGCAGTTCAGAGGATATGGATGATCGAAGGTGCAAGGGGAATGTTCAGAGGTAGCATCCCTAGGATCATATGGTATGTACCAGCATCTGCACTTACATTCATGGCTGTGGAATTCCTGAGGGAGAATTTCAACGGAAAATTAGACAACAGAGAAGTGGAAGAAGTTGCAAACTTACCACTAAAGGAAAAAGGATCTTCCTTGGTGTCTTAAGAGCGTATCCCATTACTCGTGTTCCTCTTCCTGCCCAAGTTCATCACAGTGACTATATTCCAAGCTACACGTTCACTCGATAGCCAATTGCTCATCCTTCGGATTGAAGCCTCAGGAGTGTATAGTAGGATACAAGAAAATTGTTGAATTCTGATTAAGACACATACCTGCGCCCGTCAATTTATCTCACTCGTGGCAGATATTATAGGAGTGTCCATTCCGCCCTCCCAATCGAGACACATTGACACTGCAGAAAATGAAATAGTGTTGCAATCAGATATAATAGCAGAGTTACTAAATGAGTTGCTGCAACGTATCAGATTTTGATCCCGGAGTTGGATCATAAATGCAGCCATATCTAAAAAACACCTCCGAGTCTTCAGGCTTTTCCAATGTGCCCCGACCTGGATTTGAGAAGGTCGATGGTAACAAGGATAAACACATGCATGTATGTCCTAAATATTACATTCGAAACGCTAGTTCCTAGTGATCTTGGCGTTGATTTTAGAAGTACCCAGGATGTTTCCGTAGTGAACCTCAAAGATAGAGGATCAGACATGTACTTTGTCTAGCAAAAACTGGAAATGGTTCAAAGCAACCTTTAAAAGTACATTGTCATTGGATTTTTGCGTTTCATTGCTGGATGTACACTTACGAGCTCATCACGAAATGCTTCCAATGATAACAAACAAAAAATTGAATCTTGTAAACAATATAAAGAACTGAAAAAGAACGTTTATTTCCAGTAAATCAAACTGCTGCTTCAACTTTGGTCGGTCCAAACTTCCTCCAATCCCAATTCAATGACCAAAAATTGTCGTCATATGCCACTGATTGTGTATTTGAAGCTAAGAAGTATGTCAAAGAAAGCCACAAAAAACCGATAGCGACAACGTTTGTCTCTGAATGAACTATGAAGGGGTAGTGGGAGGAGAAGTTGCTCCTAAGAGGGCCGGTAAGGAATCTTCCTTTTCCACACCCTCATGAACTCGTTCAGAGTTGTCAAACGGCGGCCTGGCCTGATCCGAACCTAAATTGGCCGGGCTAGCCCGGCCCTCTTTATGAATAGTGTCGGCCCTAACCCATAGAACCCAAGGCCAAGGCTTATTTCTCCCCAAAAAAATCCAGCCCGAGTCTGGCCCGGCTCCACCACTTTTGAAGTTTCAAATTTTCCCCCCATTCCCCCCAACGGCCATACTCCTCTCTCTTTGCAAAAATTCACTTTTACCCTCCGAACAACTATATAACGGCTAGTTTGTGAGGTATTTTCGTCCAACAAATTTCTAATAACTCTTTTATGTTTTTTACGCTTTTACCTTCCCAACAACTATGAACGACTAGTTTTAAGGGACATTTTGGTCTTTTGTGGATTTAAAAAAATCTATAGATACCCTTTCTTTCATATTTTTCACACCAATATTTTCACTCTCTCTTATCTAAAATTATACATTTTTACAGGCTTTGCTACCTTTGTTATTAAGTGCTAACTTTTTCTAATTTTCAATTACAAGTATTACTTAATTATTTACTACTCTTATTCCTTTGCATTTAGTTACTCTTACTAAATTCTACAAGCTTTGCCACCATTTTTATTTGTTATTAAGTACCAACTCTCTCCAATTTTCAATTATAATTATTATTTAATTATTTACTACTCTTATTCATCTGCATTTAGTTACTCTTAATAGTTTTATTTTTCATCCTAGTAAAAAAAATTTAGCGTCAAATATGTCTTGATTTTTTAAATCACATAGTAAACGTGGATCATCATCACAAGAACCACCACGACCACGACCACCACAAGCACCAATCCATGCACCACCACAACCATTCGATTATATAGTTCCGGTACGAATGAATACAAGTTGTATTATAGATACCCAAGACGGTCTTGCTGAATTTGTTATTCACGATGAACAACATATTAGTTTTGTCGATAATGCTAAGTATTATAGATATATGAACAAGTACGTGTAACTTTTGTACAAAAAAAATCATAGAAACACAACTAGATCCGATACACTTAAACAATATAATGCTGTTAAAACACTCTTGAGTAATTATTTTGATAATTTTGATGGTAGTGTTAATCTTACTTCTGAAGTTTAGAAATCTCCTTTTGCTCTTGTGTGACGGCCTATTGGATTGATTCTGATTGAATTATGAACAAGAGAATCATTGCTTTCGAACTCTTTTCTTATCCGCATGATGCATCTAACATTGCTACTATTATAATTAGTGCATATAACACTTTTAAAATTAAGAACAAGATTATGAGTATCAGTTTTGATAATACTTCTAACAATAAAGCTGCTATTTCAACCTTGAAGGAAAGCCTTCAACCTGTATTTGCTGGTGAATTATTTCTTGTTCCATGTGTTTGTCATATAATTAATTTAATTATTCAAGATGATTTAGCTGCTACAGGAGATATTCTTCTCAAAATAAAGGGGTATGACAGCATTTATTAATAGTTCAGATCCGAGAACACAATAATTTAAGGCTATGTGTGTTCAATATAATTTGCCAGGAGATCACTTACAAATGTCGTCCATAAGTGGAACTTCATATATCATATGCTTTTACATGTATGTGTCTACAAAGAAGTGTATAAGCATTTCCTACTAACCACATTCCCACAAGGCTTACCAACTCACTCGGAATGGCAGATGGCTGCACATCTATCCAAATTTTTGGAGGTATTTTACATGTCTTCCAATTTATTATCTGGTACGTACTATCTCACCTCTTCTATCGCTGTAATAGAAATTCTCAAAATTGTTACAATGTTAACGAAATGGAAATATGTAGGATCCTTTTAGGAAATAATTGAATAGATGGATATCATGTTTAATAAATATTTGAAAAAATTGCATATTATTTTTGCTGTAGATATTTGTTTGGATCATAGGTTGAAGTTGCATGGTGCGAAAGTCTCGATAGTAGAAATATCAAGACTAATGTGCTACACGGATAATGATACAACCAGCCTTACAACGAAGGTGAGTGCGACATTTGAGACTCTGTACAACCTATATCAAAATTTCATTGACGTGCACGGACGAGCTACATCGTCGAGCGGTGAAGTATATTACCGGCCATATCTTATTTGCTTTGAACATCTAGTGGCAAGACAATTACCAGTGGAAGGTACTTCTATTTTTGCAGGTTCGTCTACTTATTCCTCTTTTAATGAAATTGGTTTATATGCAAATACTAATCATTATTCTTCTTTACCAATGGAAGAGCAGATGAATTTTAATTTGTTAACTTTTTGAAAAAAAATTAAAAAAATGTATAAAACTTTAGGGTTAATTACAAAACTGTCCCCTGAGGTTTACACGTTTTTGCACTTTGCCCCATGTATTTACAACTTTTGCAATAATGTCCCTTGAGGTTGACAAAACTGTTGCAAATAGCTCCAAAATTGAACGGTTGTCCAATTTTGGACGTTAAGTGATCATGTGTGGTGTACATGCCATTTTGGCATGGGCAAATTTGTAATTTTTCTGCCCCTTCTTCCCCACTCTGGCAAATTTGTAATTTTCGACAGCCGGCCCTAGATCAGGCGGTGCTTATGCCAGATCTCGGCAGCCTCACTTCCGGCCACGCATGTAGCCACCAGCGACAACTCCGGCTATGCACCTTCGCCGAAACACCATTGCCTAATGTCTCCGCGAGCGCCGTGCCTCGATCAATGCCCCACTGCTACCATCACACGATATCACCGGCCAACCAACAATTCTGATCGAGACCAAACGACGACCATCGGCCAGTCGTCGATCCTCTTCTTCCCCACTCTGGCAAATTTGTAATTTTCGGCAGCCGGCCCTAGATCGGGGGGGTGCTTATGCCAGATCTCGGCAGCCGCACTTTCGATCACGCACGTAGCCACTGGCGACAACTCCGACTACGCACCTTCGCCGAAACACCATTTCACAACGTCTCCGCGAGCGTCGTTCCTCGATCAACGCCCTACTGCTACCATCGCACGATATCATTGGCCAACTAAAAATTCTGATCGAGACCAAACGACGACCATCGGCCAGTCGTCGACCCTCTTCCTCTATCCACCGTGCAGCCGCCATGGCCATCAGGACCTCAAATTGCCGTTGCCGCTACAGTTTCACGACAAGCCAAAACGGCAGTCGTCGATCTCTAACCTTAATTGCCGGAATCTACAACCACCGATGACTGTCCGTTAGATGAACAGAGAGAGAACAACACAGTGAGGAAGAAGGGGCAGGGAAATTACAAATTTGCCCGTGCCAAAATGGCATGTGCACCGCACATGATCACTTAACGTCCAAAATTGGACAGACGTCCAATTTTGGGGCTATTTGCAATGGTTTTGTCAACCTCGAGGAACATTATTGCAAAAGTTGTAAACACAGGGGACAAAGTGCAAAAACGTGTAAACCTCAGGGGACAGTTTTGTAATTAACCCAAAACTTTATCCTAAATTGCCCGGGATGTACTATTGGTGCAAGCTTCCACGGTTGCTTCAGAGTCGGCATTTTCAGCAAGAGGGAGGATGTTGGATGATAGGAGGAGTTGTCTTAATACCGAGTCACTCAAGTTATGTGTATGTTGGAAGGATTATGTTGATGCGAAATACCGCGAGAAAGATAAACCGATTGATGATAGGAAAAGCAGCGATTTAGACGTCAAAACAATTCCGGATGATAAGGTAATTTCTTTTACTTTTTCCTTTTCTCAAGTTTTTACTTTTTAGCATAAATTATTTTCAAACAATTAAGTGTGTCTAAAATAAACAAATTAAGTATAAATATCATTTTTTACTTGTGAAAAATATATATATTTTTCTCCCTTTTTTTTGAAAAATGATATATAAAAAAAATAAGTAATTTCGCTTGCTTGTTTACAAGCAGTCGGTCCCAAGCCCAGATAAAAGGAGGGGGGCCTATCAAAAAATTATTTCGTGGGTTAATATTTTTTGCAACAGAAAACAGGAAATTAGAAAAAAAAAAATTCAGGCCCGGTCCTAAAGTTAGGGCCTAGGGTTTGAGCCGGACAGGGCCTCGATATTCCAATCTTGGGCCTGACCCGCTTTCTATGGCCCTAAGCCCGAATGGCCTGGGCTTCCACTTAGGCCCACTGGGCTCGAGGTAGGGCCAGCCCAAGCCCGGCCCATTGACACCATTACGTTCACTTCATATTGTTGCTAAAAACTCAATATATTGTCATCATATAAGGGATTTCCTTGAAGGGGCAAGATAGGTAAATGTAGTGCGACGCTGATGGGCCTCAGTGTATAACAAAGATATATAGTGGTAACGATCACCTAAAAATATATTGGTAATTTGCCTAGGCCATCATATAAATAAAATTGTTCCTCAGACCCAATTGCATGCAAATTATACCTGGTAAGGTGGCTGACTTTCCGATCAACCACATGCTTCTTTTGCTATTCATTAAATGCATTTCTATTCCCCCTTTTGTCTCTAATATACTCTCTCTGTCCCTCGTAAATTGATTATATTTTCTTTTTAGGTTGTCCCTAAAAAATTTATTACTTCCAAATTAAGAAAGATTTTTTTAGGTATTTTTACATATTTACCATTTTTATACTTTTTTATTCTATTTCTCTATTCACATTTAACTCGCTACCAGCTTAACATTTAATACTCTACCAACCAATTTCTCTTTCTTGGCCCACTCTCTTTCCCTCTCTCTCTAAAGGGTAAAATAAAAAAAACACACACAATATATAACCTAAATTCTTAATATGCGTGCAAAGTCAAAATGATCGAATTTTCAGGGAGATAGGGAGTACATTACATGCATTGATATATCGCATGAAATTAGACAAGACGCCTGACTAGTTTTTGATGGCGTCTTGTGTCATCTCGAATGTTGTGTGTGTTAATGTGTTGGCCGAGACACATATATATAGGGAGAGAAGAAGGTGAAGTCTTGGAGCCAAAGGCTTAAAACTTGGACCCAAAGTCTGGGCTTTGTATGGAGCCAAAGCACTAGCATGGGGCATCTGTGACTTCTCCACAACCCAGCACAGAGAAATGAAGTGGGGGCCAAGATGTGTTTTGAAACACACATAAAATACAATAGTCTCGGCCAACCATCATCGCCGCCATAATCTCGGCTAACCACCGCTGTTGCCTCCCATATTCTCATGGCCACCGTCGTAGATTTGGACAATCATTGCCTCGCCCCCCATCTTCTCGGTGCTGCCTCTCATCTGAGATTGGTACATATCAAACCATGCTTCATTGCCAACATCAATACAAGTCTGATATAGCTATTGGGTTGGATTGTAATTCGATGGTGGTGGTTCGCTATGATGACATGGTGATGGCGAGTGGTGATTGTGGAGTGGAGGCAAGGTGGCGATGGTAATGGTGGTGGTCGCCATCATCTAAACGCACTAGGTTTGCATTTGTGATGACTACTTTCTTGGAACCATTAGTTGTGTATTCAGATTTGTGGCAATTACGAGGGAGGTGTCGATGAATAGTGGTAATGGGGTGTTAGAAGGAGTGGAGGCACTAGTAGAAGGTGTACTGGAGGATAAAAACGAGATCCACATGCATCACTGGTTGTACTAGTTGATAGACCAGCTTGGATGGAGATGGAGTCCATGACTGGGGTTGGCCGACCCTTGACAGGGAGTGGGCCCACTCGATGTTGCTATGACTAGGGATGATGGATGTGGCTGAGGTGGTGGGGCTGTGAACTGGTGCCAGTGGTGGTGGCGTTACTGTTGTTGTTGCTTTCATGGGGCTAGCTAGCCATCTAAAGGGAGTGGGGCCATCAAATGTTATTGTGACTGGAGGTGGTGGAGGTGGCTGAGGTGGTAGGGCTGCAAAAAGGTAAAAACGATGGTGTTGTTGCTATTCTTGTTGCTTTATTTCTGGCTCTGCAAATCTATTAGTTCCATGTTTAAAATTTTAAACCTGAAATTTTAAGGTAAGGGAATGAACCAATACGCCCATACAAAGGCATATGTCTTGAGCAAACGAACAACTAATGCCTTGAAATGAGATGCGAGTCAATTTTTGGATTAATATGCAACAGTTCTGATAATTACAAGAGGTACTATAACAAAAGTTGCAAATGCAGGTGGAGACCTAAAAAATAGAGTACATGAAACAATTTTGTTATTAACCCTATAAGATAATCACGATGTCCGAGACATATAACGTGGGATATCACAAAACCGAACCCATCTAACCCATGTTGAATCGTACACCAAGTACATGATTTACGAGTTAAATTCAGTTTTATGTTCTTCCGACTTTGCCCCTCAAAACAACTCGCATGCATGGCACATACGAAAGATTATTCACGAAATCTTGATGTAGAGAGTTATAATTGCTCGATTTAAAATTATTCAAGAAATTTTATGCGCCAAAAAAAAACAGATTGCAGCGTTGAATGACATTTTGCCTTTGCATGGTTATATACTAATTGTAGAAAATATTTCAATGCTACGAAAATTTGGCTGCAACCTCAATACTATGAATAACTTATGAACCCTATACATTATCCATTAATTTGTCACTAAATATACTAGTGACAATTGTGCAGATGTTTCTAGCGACAATTTTTAATAGCGCTTTTTTTAAATATCACTAATTAGAAGCCACTAAACATATTTAACGATCATCATTCTTGAATTGTTTGGGGGGGGGGGGGGTGAGGTGGGGGTGTTAAGTTTCTTCCTATAACCCGGGTTTCAAAAAAAATTTCTTCATATCAACACATTCTTTTCCAGCTCAATTATGCGACAATAGATTTTGGCCGTAGACCTGTTACTAGGAATAATATCTAACGGTTGCTAAATTTTTGGCAGTGACATTTTTGCAGACATTTTTTTGCCACAATTCTTAACATTATACCTCTAGACATCACTAATTAAAATTACTAAATATATTAGATGACCATCATTTATTATTATGCAGAAAACTGACTGAATTAATGCTCTTCCTACGACCGGGTCGCATCTAAGATTTTTCCTTAATCTTCTATATATCTATATTATATATAAAGGGAACATCCTTTTTGGTATAACATCTCTTTTAGCGTTACATAATTACTTATGTACAATTTTGACATTTGACATTTTAAGAAAGTTTTTAAGAAGTGACACAAAATAAAATTCTTGAATAATACTAATAACTACGAATAATACTAATAACTACCTATAATGGCATGTTTGAGTTTCACAATTTAAAATTTATTTAATAGAACGGTAATACTATTTACTTATATGTCATGCTCGACTTATTAAAAATTTTAGAATATTAATTTTATTTTTCAAAACGCATCACCTATGTCGTGATAAAGAATTACTTATTAGGATATGTTTGCTTTCTGAAATTTAAAATTTATTTCAAAAAATTTAACTAAAATATACCTAAAAGTTAAATTACGCTTGATACTGTAAAAACATCACATTTTAACATTATATTTGTACACGCATAGCAAATGACTATTTCAGTGTAACACTTCTTTTCGTGTTAAATACTGATGATCCCGTTTGCTACAAATGAGAATGAGTTGCTATTATTGCTAATAGGAGCAATAAAATATATATATATATATATATATATATATATATATATATATATTTTTTTTATAACAGAAAATACATATATTATTTTTCGTGGAAAAAACAAATCATAAAATACAAGTGCGGCAGAGTGCTAAACTAAACGTTACCAATTTCATTCGGGAATGGGGTCTAATGAGTATATACGTGCTAACCCGCCTCTGCAAAGGGGTCCATTCCTGAACAAACCCTAATAGCCGTATAACATGGCGTTGCCGGGGAAGCGGTGCCACTACGAGGTGCTGGGGCTTGGCCGCGACTGCACCGCCGACGAGATCCGCTCCGCCTACCGCCGGCTTGCCCTCCAGCGCCACCCGGACAAGCTCGCCCAGTCCGGCGTCTCCCCCGCCGAGGCCACCGCCGCCTTCCAGGAGCTTGCCGCAGCGTACGAGGTCCTCTCCGACCCCCGCGAACGCGCCTGGTACGACTCCCATCGCTCCCAGATCCTCTTCTCCAAATCCACTCCCGACGACATCAATAAGTCTACATTCATCCCCGATTTATTCCCCTACTTTAACAACTCCGCCTTTTCCGGCTATTCTGATACCGGCAAGGGATTTTACAAAGTCTATAGCGACGTATTCGAAAAAATTTATCGGAATGAGGTTAGTTTTGCGAAGAAGTTAGGGTTAGGGTTAGGGTTGGTGAAGGAAGCGCCGTTGTTGGGTAATATAAAGAGCGATTACTCGCAGGTGAATGCCTTTTACGGGAATTGGCTAAGGTTTGTGACGGTGATGGACTTTGTCTGGGTGGACCAGTTTGACGCGATGAATGGGATAAACAGGAAGTCGAGGAGGGTGATGGAGGAGGAGAACAAGAAGGCCAGGAAGAAGGCGAGACGGGAGTTCAACGAGACGGTGAGGGGGCTGGCGGAGTTTGTGAAGAAGAGGGACAAGAGGGTGATCGACATGCAGGTGAGGAGGAACGAAGAGGCGGAGAGGAGGCGGGAGGAGGAGAAGGAGCGGAGGAGGCAGATGGCGAGGGAGCGGGCAGAGCGTGTGAGGGCATACGAGGAACCTGAGTGGGCAAAGGTCGAGGAGGTGGATGGTGCGGGGATCGAGGAGGAGGAGGAGGAGGAGGAGGGGAAGAAGAAGGGGGACGAGAGCGAGTTGTACTGTGTGGTGTGCGGGAAGAAGTTTAAGAGCGATAAGCAATGGAAGAATCACGAGCAGTCGAAGAAGCATAAGGAGAAGGTGGCGGAGTTTAGGGAATTGTGCGGTAAAAAAGAGGGTGAGGGTGAGGGTGAGGGTGAGGGTGAGGGTGAGGGTGAAGAGGAAAGGAAGGAGGAGGAGGTGTTGGTAAGTGATGTTGATGGGAACGGGTTTGTGTCGGCGGATGATGGGGTGGATGAGTTGACGGAGAAATTGGAGAAGGGTGTTGGAGTTGAAGAACAAGAAGACAGTGAGAATCATGAAAGTGAATCTAGTGGGAAAGAAGAGTTTGTGGATATTGATAATGGAGTTGCTGACAAGTTGGGATCAGATGATGACGATGAAACAGGTATTCTTGACGCGATGATATCCAAGAGCAAAAAGAAATTGGGAAAAAAGCAGAAGCAGAGGGCTTCGTCGCCTAAGTATCATGTTGAGGTTGACAGTAATGAGGTTGACTTTATGGAGTATGATAATAGGAAGAGTACCAGAAGAAACAGAGGAGGCAGGAGACAAAAGGGTAGAGGAGCTGATGACGAAACAGAGGAAGATGGTGCGGCTGAAATTAAAATTGCGGCTGAGGAGAAAATCAGAGAGGATGATAATAAGAGTACAAGAAGAAACAAGGGACGTAGGAGGCAAAAGGGTAGAAGAGCTGATGATGAAGTAGAAGGAGATGGTGTGGCTGAAATGAGTAGTCAGGCTGACGAAAGGAAAGGAGAGGATGATGGTTCACGCGCAGAGGAGTCGTCATCGTCCCAATCTTTTGCAGAATATGAAGATATAGGTAATGAAGATGAAAGGCTGGGAAGTAAGCCCAAAGCTTCAAAAGAGAAACAAGCTGCTGATAAGGAAAGTACCACCAAAATGGAAACTAGTACCAAGTCGAAGAATGCATCCAAAGGAAGGAAACAGAAGGTATGAACACGTTTATAGTTCGCTTATCTGAGTTACTTGCTTGCTGAAGACTGCATGAAGATTCTTAATTATGTTCCATTTGCTTATTTGTCTTTCTCATAGTCTGTATATCTGATTATCTTACTTTATGAGGTTGTCGTACAAGTGTAAGAGAATAGAACATCATAACCACTCTACAGAGAATGTAGATCTAACGTATCTTGTTTCACACCAGCAAACTGCCTTCATCAGTCGCCCCCCCCCCCCCCTCCGTATCATTAATGAGAACTAACATAATTGGTCTTGTCAAGCAACTGAAGAGCAAAGCATAGAAATTTCATGCAGTTCAGCTGTAGTTTTCTATGGCAACTTGCGTAGAGATTTATGTATTGTACATTTTTGAGGCTTGGTTCTCTTTAAAAAACCTTTAAAAAAGGATGAAAGGTTCTACTGGTATGTCCCATTTATCAATCTAATTTTGAACAATTTTCTTTGTTTCAATCTCAGGGGGCCACCTCCAAATCTTCTGGCCACGTATGTGAGAGATGTGGAGAGGACTTTGAATCAAGGTAGTTCATTGTTGTGTCTAGATATGTTTGTGTTGAATGTTTACTGTCATTCGTTGCTCTGTTTGTCATCTTCTTAACATCATATCTTTCGTAATGACAGGAATAGACTGCATAAGCATTTGAGTGATACAGGTCATGCTTCACTGAAATCTCGATGAGCATGAAGGGAACTCCCGACCTTTTTGTCAACAGACTCAATTATTTATACAAAACATATACCTGTAAATTCTTTCCATGCATTGCTTCTCAGATAGATTGCTTCTGCAGCCTTGAGGGGAGGGAGAAGTATATTTTTGATACTAGTTTTTTAATTGCTGTAAATCCAGGCAATTTTGATGGACAATGCATGGTTCTCTTGAGCTACGCAGACGACTTATGAATTGGCGACACTATATTATTCAAATGATTGTGATGTCATTTTATTTCCCTTTGATTTTTCCTGGCAAAGAACCATTGAATTTGCTATGTCGATGATTTCTACATGAGTTTTCATTGAATTTGCTATGTCGATGATGTCTACCTTGGGACTTTGATAATGTTTTTGGCTGGTAAGCACCTCTTGTCCCTTATTCGGTCTCCGCAGGAATCAGACAATGGGATAGTGGTATTGCCACAGCCCTTATATGCTGACCGTTTTGCCCTATCGAATAACAGTCACTTTTTTCCTTCAGGTACCCACCGCTGATTAAGATCTGAGAAGGTCAGCTACTTCTCCCATCGCTAAAAACTTAGGCCAATCTTCCTCGTTTCTCCATATATTGCAGTCAGTCTTGTCGTTACTGTGGAGACAACTCCAATTTGGTCGATGTTTCATTTGCAATTTTTACCGTCAGGACTGCTTTGATAGAGTAGTTCACTTTTCTTACCCACTTGAAAAGTGAAGGATCGACCGGTTAATTTGTAGTGAGTGTATTGCTGGTATGGAAAAAGGAGGTGCTTCGACAGGGACTGAATGCTTGATGGAGGAATTGGGGGTGGGGGGGTTGATGGAGGAATTGGGGGGGGGGGGGGGGGGGGTAGAAGAAGAACAGAAAGAGGGCTCATCGATGTGGGAAAAATGGTTTGGGCGCCCAAAAGATCAAGGGTTAATCACAGTTGGGTCCTTGAGGTTACGATGAAATTATGATCAAGAACGAATGTGACGGTGCGTTTATGATGAAATTATGATCAAGAACAAATGTGACGGTGCGTTACTAAATATATAAAATTTTGTTAGCCGTGTCCATCGGTCATTGGTATGTTAAAAAAAATGTGCATCTTTTGTGATGTTATCGATACGTATTCGTGTAATGTCAATACAGTCGTCATATGAACTCACTATATATAATTTTCAAACCCTAATTTTCAATTTAGGACATGTCTTTCCCCTCAGTTGCCATCATCATCACGCACCATTGCATGACACTCCACTTGTAGAGGGAGGACATTGGAGGATGATGGTGTGCAAGGATGATGGTAGGCGGTGGGTCTGGTGTAACTAGGATGCCTGGCCACAACCACCACCTCTAATGATGGGATGGGGAGGACGAGGTGGTGCGAGAGGGAGGCTGGCAGACGTTGCTCTCGCCCTGCATGGTCGTGTGCGCCACTGCCGACGGTGGTTAGTGATGGTTCAGGGATGCGGCAGCGGGAGAATGTGGGGGTCCATTATGTGGAGGTAATGGTTGGTCTATGATGTCAGAAGCCATGTTGCTTGTTTGGCGTGGTGTGAGTGCTGCTATCAAGGGAGATAACAGGAAAAGGGAAAGATAAAACACTAATTTGAAAATTAGGGTTTTCGATCATCTTTCCTGCAAATAGCTCCATTGAACATAAATGCGCGCGGCACGCGCTCTTGTACACACACTCTCAACCGGTTCTAATCTTGTTGGGTAGTTTTATGAGAGTGATAACGACATTCGTGTCATTATGTAGATTAATTAAAGGTTTTCTGTTTGCTCCAGGGATACCATTGATATTTGTATAAACTAATGGAAAAGCGTGCAATTTTCTTTTACTCTAACCTTAAGGACCTGAGTGTTATTTATCAAAAAATTAATGAAAGGGTGTTGCAACAACAATTCTAACTCACTCACATTCTCAACCGGTTCAATCTAGTTGGATAGTTTTATGAGAGTGATAAGGCCATTCTTGTCATTATGAACAATTTGTTATGTATTAAAGGTTTTTCCTAGTCAAAATATACCGTTGATAGTTGTCCAAACTAATGGAAACACGTATAATTTTACTCTAATGGACTGAGTGTTATTAATCAAAAAAATGAATGAAAGGGTGTGGCAACAACAATTCTAACCCATTCACACACTCTCAACCGATTCCAATCTTGCTGGGTAGTTTTACGGGTGATAAGGGCATTTTTGTCATTATGTACAATTCATTATGTATTAAAGGTTTTAATCTGGTCAAAGGATACCGTTAACATTTGTCCAAACTAATGAAAACGCGTCTAATTTTACTCTAACCTTAAAGACTTGAGTATTATTAATCGAAAAATTAATGAATTGGTGTGGCAACATCAAAAGCTAAATTGTCAATTAGTGACACTAGCTAGCTGAATAACCGTTGCCAAGCACAAGAAAGTCATTGTTAACAATAGCTACATCAAAATGCATCGTGATATTTAATTTACATGGTTATTTCAACATATTAATTTTTAATTGCGTGGAATTATTTTTTAAGTTTCAACATGTGAGTTAACCTTCATGGAGAAGTTTCCTCAAGTAAACCACGTGTGTATTCAGCTAACATGAAATTTGATAAAATACCTCAAATAAATGTAATTATAATTCTCGGCTATACTCTGTGATACGCATGCGCACGCGCACTTACACGCACATGTGTATAAGTGTGTGTGTGGACAAAACATTAATATCTACTGGTTATTGCATGAGACATTCACATTGGGCTTGTCTAAGTATCTTCTAATAATAATCTGGGAATTCAATAGCTTCTCCAGTATCATAACAACTTTGCCAATTTAATTTTGAGGGCCATTTCATTATTGAAGGGTTTAGTAATATTACATTTATTAATCTCGTAGAACTAACTACATTTAGAAATAAGGACCCATCTAAAGTAATATTAGGAGCCCTCTACTATATTAATATGTTTTGTATGTAGTTTTAGATCCTACTTAACTATCAGATTCACCAATTAGCTTAATTTTCTTGCAAATTCATTTAAATCTAAAATTGTAGTCACTTTTTTGATCATAAGGTAAAAGCCAAAAATATCGGCTTTTAGTTTTTGTTTACCAACATGAACGTTTAAGCTATATAATATAGAAGGTTCTTGCAAATTGTGGTCAATATATATTAATATAAAAAAAGATTCAATCAATGGTAACACCATTTACTTTTTTCTAATTTTAAATCATATATGTTATTAGTTGTTGCTATCCCATCCTGGCTTCGTATTTTTAGACTGCTCTTGGGTTCCTCTCTCACAACACGTCAACTTTTCAAGGGTCAAAGTTCAACCCTATAGAGTCGGTGAACCAAAAGGCACCTTAAAAAACCACCATGACGCGGCCTCGGCCTTCCCTTAAGGGTTGGCCTCCCCTTAGGGGTCGGCCTCAGCCTTCCCTGATGATCTCCACGCCTTCGCGAAACCCATCGTCGCGCCCGTGGGCCGTCTCTGTGACACCCGTGCGTCTCTCCGCGACATCCATGCGCCGTCTCCGGGTCACGTGCCCTTGGCACGACGTTCTTTTCCGTAACAGCCATCGTCGTGCTAGTGTCGCTGTTCTTATGGCACGTACCCTCGGCACAATGCCCGACTCCGCTTCTTTTTCCATGTCACGTGCCCTTGGCACCGCGACAGCTTTTACAGCCACGCCTCCTGGCATTTTGTCCCATTACCGCGCCCCCCGCACTGTTCCATCCTTTCACCACATCATGCGCACCTTGCCTTGGTCGTGGAATATACTTCGACTCATTCCTTGGAGTGTGTTCCTGCAGGGATAAGCAACTCCTTTGGGACACTATCTCCACCAGGGAGCTCCAAATGCTTCGGCGACTCTTCCGGGACATTACCTTGGCGCGCTCTGAGTGATCGGCACAAGGAGTCACCCGCGGGATAGCTGGCTCTCTAAGATAGTATCTCTGCTAGAGAGCTTCGAGTGCTCTAGCATCAAGTCTCCCCTTCTGCTAGAGGTGACTTCTTCGGGACACTGCCTCAGCCGGCTGGGCAGGCGACTCCTCCGGGACACTACTTAGCATGTCGGGCAGCACGACTCCTTTCGGGCACTACATCGGCCTGTTAGGTAGGTGACTCATTCAGAACACTACCTTAGGGCGCTCTGAGTGCTTCGGCACGAGGACTCACCCACGGGATAGGCTCGCTCTTTAAGACACTATTTTCGCCAAGGTGTCTACGTAACTAGTCTACGTGCTCCGGCACTAAAGGCTTTTCATCGGTACCCCTAAGAACTATGACCCCGGGTCACTTCGACACGAAGCAGATCTCCAGAGGGCATCGCGCCTGGTCTGCTTGGTAGTTAGGGGTTGGGCCTTCCCTACTGCTGCCAGGTACTTTGCTCGATGGCTTATGAGACTATGCAAGGGCTTTGGATTAATAGCTAAATTAAAAGGGGTTCTCTGGCCACACGACATTGTGTGGGCCAGTCTTTCCAAACAAACAAAGCGACGATGTGCGAGGCAGAGGGGGTGAATATACAGTCTGACTGTCCACGGAGCACCGGCACCTGTGACCCCATCGATGACATATCATTCTCAGGAGCCATGTGTCGCTTGATAACATCATCATCTCAACCCTTATAAATAGGGGACGAGAATTTATTTACAAGACAGAAGAACAGAGCTGAAGTGGCACTCGCACGTAACATATTATATGTTTCTAGCCAACAAACCTGGGCAAAAGTGCAAAATCCATGTCAGTTATATTATATCTTTATCCACTTATTGTTGAAATTTGTGAATTCAATTAACAAAATCACTAAATTGAGGATTAATCTCCAATCGTAAGTTTGCTAAACATGTTAACTTCTTTTTAATGTATGCAAGCATCGACGAAACAACGAATCGTGAACTCTGCTTCAGATTGAAGTGAAAAATCTAAGATAAACAACCAACAAACAACACTAAAACTCAAATACATAATTTACCATGCAAATTTTACTTGAATTAACTTATAAGCGACCTGATTAGTCTGAATGGTCAACAAATTATCATATGCAGACTATTGCAGTGGCATCCACAGCAATGGATAATAGCTGAAAGATTGACCTGATTATCGTCAATAGCCTATCAAAAGGGGCTAGCCCAGACTAGCGCCGCTGAAGCCCGTCAGCGGCGATAGTTAGGCTATCCACACAAGTCCAAACTGCTTATACCCACAAAGTTCACAAAGTTAATTAAGAATTCTAAGTTGCAATCATAATGGTTTCGTAGACGCTTCCTGTATGTAAGCCACGGCTTCATCTTCTGAAAGCTGCTTTCCTGCTACTAGCCCTTTAACCATGGTACTGGCATATTCTTTGCCGGGTGCACACAAGGGAAACTTCCCTGACTTGAAGCTCTCAATATGGGGCAGAGTGCACCTATTACAAGCAATATAGACATGACGATCAGTGCAAAATTGTGTAGTGTGAACTGATAATGCTGGGAAGAGTTAAGAACATTTTTTGTAACAAAGACAATACGCTTACGTCATTGTTAGGATTGGAACTCCATTCTCTGTCCCCAAGCAAACAACATTATTGTACCAGCCCCTCTACATAGAATTCAAGAAGCACTCCACATATTAAATCAAAAAAGCAAAAATGAAATGAATTTTTGTCACTGTAGCAAGTTTTCACACCTAGCACAGGTGATTTTGTTCGAGATTACTCCTTGGTAGTGACTCAAATGATTAGTCAGGTAGATCAATAGAAGATGAAAGCAATATTACGTATGACAATGAAAATTTCGCTTTAAACAGGAAAGAATTATCGTTGATGATTGCTCTTCTCCAACACTGAAAGCTTAATTCAATTCATAGCCAGACGAATAAAGGAGAGAACCTGAGGCCTAAACAATTCTAAAAGTTGGCAACTTAGAATGTTAGCAAAGACAAACACTTTCTAGACCATAACAAAAAGTGCAGTATGATGGGACAAGAGAGAATGAATCCACCTCAATCCCACCAAAAATATTCACAGACACGCATATGGTTGTATGCTCTATATGGTAGTGTGTTCTATAATGATCTAAGAAGCACGGACAAGGGTGCGGATACGCGGATACGGCATTTCTAAAAATTTTAGGATACGGGTGCGGCGGGGATACGGCATATTTTATAAATATTTTTTTAATTATATATACTTAGTATTTTTTTTAAAACAATTTAAATCTTAATAATCATAATATGTGTTTGATACATGTGAAAATATATTAATATTCCAACCAAATTAGTGAGTTTTTAAGTTTAATGGGTTCTTTTGTAAATTTTAAAGCTTTCAACCAAATTTGTAAGAATTTGTTAAGTTTAATGAGTTGTTTTATAATATTAAAATTGAAGAACTGAACATTATAAGTTTTTATGTGGTATCACTGTTATTTCTTTGAAATATTGGGGTTGGTTTAAGTAATAACTTAACAATTGGGTTTCTTTAACAATATAACAAACTACGTGGCAAAAAGTCAAAAGTCAGAAAAAACCTACGTAACATCGACACACCAACTCCTTCTCCTTGGCACAGATCGACTCCTTCTCCTTCTTCTCTGCAGCAAGCGCAAGGCGACGGCGACGGCGACCGCGAAGGCGAACGGCGCACGCCATAGTGGATCGCCGGTAAGTTCCCTTCTCCTTCTCCTTCTCCTTCCTCTTCTTTTTCTTCTCCTTCTCCTTCTGCTACTTCTACCTCTTCTCTTCGATGTCTCCTCTCAGATCGCCGGTGGTGGCCGAAGTTTCTGATGGTCGCCGGTGGTGACAGATCTGAGCCGATACGCACCCGAGCCGCACCCAGAATTTAAGAAATTAAAAAAAAAAAAAAAAGTTGGACACGCACCTGACACGCACCGGTGCCGCACCCGAGGCGCACCCGCACCCGACGCGTATCCGGTGCCGGTGCTTCACCCTAAGTGCCGCACCGGTGCTTCATAGATAATGATCGTTTAGATTATAGCGACTGATGTAAAAGAGAGCCTAATCTTTGGGGTAAGAAAGAAACATCAGGCTGGTAGTACTAAGCTAAAGAAAGCTCAATTATTAAAGGATGACCGTGTGCGAAAGGTAGAACACGGTCCAATAAACTCAACAAAGTCCCCGATCTCCCCCCAACCCCGAAAAATGATAAAAACCGTACAAGGGTGCCTAGATGTCAAATGGTAGGACATAGGCAACCCTCGGGCTCCATCTTCTAAGTGTGTTCTGTATTGATGACCAAGTGGTCATCAATACAGACCCCCCTAACAAGCGGGCTGTTTAACTTCAGTGGATTGTTTACAAGTTCCTCTCGTAGCAAGAGACCAAGTGGGTCCTGTATTGATGACCGCACATTGGTTAACCCTCTTCCTTATCCAACAAACCACTGCTCTTGAGGATCCCAGGTGAATTAGTGTTAGCTCTGAGACTGTCTGAGTTGTGGCACCACGCTCCCTGAACAGGTCAGACACTTCTTGGTGACTTGGGAAAATTGTTGTACACTTGGCGTTCCATTTGCATAACAAGACTACAGAAAATATGTAGCCACTAACTTGACCATTAATCAAGTATAATTCCACAACAAGTAAATTGTTAAGATTAAGGGGCATATTATGTATAAAATAGCTGGTCAACCAAGGCATACCTTCAGAGCATCCAGGGAGATGCTCCCTCCATTTGCAATGGAGTCTAAAGCAGTCAAATCAAACACAGGAGAACTGTAGTCATCACTCAATATGTTCTCCTGAAGTAAAACATCGTTGAACTGCTCGAGCCTGTAAAGAAACCCAGAGAACAAAAAACATACAGCGGTGAACGTTGAATGGTTGATAAAGTGCCATATCTTATGAAGTGGTCCTTCAAGTACTTCAAAAATAATAGAGACTTTCTAACAATATTACTTGTCGTGATAATGAATTTACAGAGGAGCAAGAAAAATGAATTGGAATGTGCACATACGTAATTCTATAAAGGCACATGTAAGCTTTATCCTGAATGTTACTTGCAGGATGAAGAAAAGCAACTCCTCCAGGACCCCACGTACTTGTACGATCACGTCCGAAGAATAAACGATGAGGGACAGCCTTCCAGAAAATCTCTTTTGGTGGGCTTTTGTCCATTGCTCCAGAACATGGCCTTTGCATGCCTTCCACCTAAACGACAATTAGAAAATGAATGCAGCAATACGCAACATAGACCTTAAATAGCCATAAAAGTGAAATTACTGAAAGCAGCATGTCAATTTGACAGTTGGAAACAACTTAATACAAAACTAAGTCGACCACTAAAGGAACCCTCCAATTTTTGGGAAGTCAGCAATAGCCAGTCAACTTCTGTATTTCGCTTAAGTAAACTGCATCAGTTTTTTCTAACAATAAGCTTTATTCTTCAATGTTATGAGCACTATTCAATGAAACAAACAAAAAACATTGACTAGGATTGGAACATGTAAAAGCAACAAGCTACTACTGTTGCTAGCGCGTCTTGGCCACACCGCTTGACTGCTCCTAGGTCCCACTTTTAAGACACATCAACAAATATTCAACGATCTAAGTTCAACACTACCAATCCGATCAACCAGGAGAGCAAGCTCCAAGTCACGTGACGCACCTTTTTCTCCAAAATTACTAAAGTGTTGCTCATGCTTGCCGAATTCAGCCTTACTTTCAAGAACCAAACAGCTCTCCGCAGCCAGACCCTTGCCGACCTCTTGGGCTTCTTCCTTCCCCCGACAGTATCATGGACCAACCTCGGACCAATTGCCTTTGGAGGAGACGACCGTAGCAACCGACATAGGAAGAATATGGACGCTTGAGTTCGATGGTTCCGCTATTACCAGAGGTCCCAACAGAGAACCCCTGGCAAGGAGTCGTATGCACTCCTAGGTCCAGACAGTGTCACCACCTCCCTATCCTTCAAGCTTGCCTCGCCTCTATCAACCTATGTTACATGGACTCAGTACAAGTGTCCGGATCGGATATGTGTCCAACTGTCGGATTCGTCTAATTTTGAAAACGCAAGACACGGGGACACGGCAAAATGTTCATATTTACTATTGTTTTTTAGTTATTTCAAAGGCAAAAAGGTGTTTTATGTGATGCATTTGGTTAATTGACAACTTATCTCCACTCAAAGCAACTACTAATTAAACAAAAGACTATAAGATAGTATCATAATGGCATATCCTATGAGATGTGTCGGACACATATCCCATACCCATGTCCAAGTGTCGAGTGTCCGACACGGGTACTTCACGCAAAACCAAAGAGTCCATGTAACATAGCTACCAACAAAGCTGAGTACACGGCCATTGGCACTGGACTTATAGGGGTCAAGTCTCTATGGGTTAAGGGGAATGCTAACCAGATCATGAAGGAGGCGGTCGGAGAATTTGCAGTCAAGGAACTGACCTTGGCACCCTACTGTACCTTGGTTCATCATTCCAAGGGAAGACTTGGCCATGTTCATCATGAACACCACAACAAGCATGCAGGCAGCCTAGCTACCTTCTATTCCAAGATTAAAGTGGACAGCCAACAGAGGACACTAGCAGTTACAAGGAGAACCAATCGACGCACAGCCTTAGACCTCATTCCCAAGGACTCCACCTCAGACGATTGGAAGGGGGGGGGGGGGGGGTGGAGATGGGTTTTTTTTTATACAGGCGCTTCCCTAGAGGCTCACCCTGGGTGGATGCCTAGCCCCCCGAGAAGCAAAATAGAGACTTCACCTCGGCTACCAGAGGTGTTGCGGTCCGGATGGTCCCCGTCGCTATCGTGACCTAGTCCTATGTGCCGCCTTTCAAGTTGATGAAGCCAGACAGATAAGTTCCTACCTCCTCCTCAACCCTAGCTCTGAAAAAGTCATTTACCTTATCCAACGACGATACCGAAAGAAGTACTATACCTAGCTGGTCGTGGAATGGTCCCCGCCCGCCCAAACCTGAATGATTTTCAAGTCGCCCTATGCTAGAGTCCTCTCTCTATAAACTAGTAAATTTTTTGGTGATTGCTTGGCATCTCTTTGTACAAAGGCATGTTGCCTCTTTACGATCCATGGAAGCTCAACTTTTATGCCTCAGATTTTCTCTCAGTTATACTTTGCTTATGCACGGATTAGTGATTCTATAAGCCTATCTATACTTGTAAAAAAGAGAAAGAAATTTTGACAATCGAAAATAAACACAGGTATCAAAGCAAGTATTAAAGCGAGACAAAGGAAATGTGAGCAACGCTCATACATAATCAACTCTGAGTACAACTCCAAGAGTTCATGCCACTATTGCTGGGCTAATCTACATTAATAAGAATGAAATAAAAGCTACCTAAAATAACCAGAATGCAGTTTCTCAACAAGATGAGTCGTGATTGACAGTAGCGTGTATTGTCGTGTGTAGCTCCATCCACCATATGTCTAGTGCCAAACGTTGCCTAACTTGGCCAGCTGCCTTTGCACCTCCATCTCCTATGCTGCTATGGCCGTTGGTCTCGACTCATCGACTGCACATAGTCTGGTAGCCACCCAAGTTGTAGACCCAAGATCTCGACAGCGCAATCTAACCACGAAACCTAGCCATGATATCAGCAGTCTAGTCACGGCTTGGAGTAGACACGATAATGGATAAGGAATGGACAAAGACCTGATAAATGGTCTACCATAAAAAAACCCTTTAGTGCCCCAGTGGCAACGAAAGTTTCGGGATATCTCATTCTTTTTTCGCTTCCAAGTATTGCACCATCTCAATTGATTAGCCAAGCCCCCCCTTGGGCGCCCCTCTCCTCTGATCGGCCATGGGTGCTCACTCGGGATGCCAGTTGCCTTCAAAACTCCGCCACTTGCTGAGGCAGCAAGCAGGATACGGAGAACCTCTGCAGCTCTATCGCCGACTATGCTAGAGCGCATTCCCATAAGCATGGACATGCATTAGCCTCCACCTCAGAAGAAACAGACTCAACATCATCCTGCACTACTAATGCACTGGGACGACGACCTTTGACGGGTCCGACACAAATCCTGGACATCATGTGCGGCGACAAAGGTACGATGAAGAAGGTACATCTTCTGTGGCGGACACCTATTCGTCCAAGTCATCTCTGCCTATCTTTAAGGCCTCTAGCTCAGGCATCTCAAAGTCTTTGCGCTGGTCCTCACGTTCAGACCTCGCCGACCCCTCCTAAGCTGGCATCTCCTCCTCCGGGGCACAATTGCCACTATAGTTCTGCCACGGACTCAACCTCAAACAAAGGCTCCTGTTTGCTCTGAAACCTCTGCAACCTACATGTCGTCGAATACCTATGGCTCAGAAAATAACTATGGTTTAAAACTCACCTCGATATCAGCCTTGACAGTCACTTCTTGCAGCCTCTTTTGCCGTTTTGCTCTTGAGGTATAAGTGTGCTCGCCAGCTCGACGAAATCCTACAACCCTAGCCTCACCTAATTCTGGCATCAAGTCTTCGGACATAGACCCCTTGCCTGCACCCTGCTTCAGCTCTTGGCGGGAACCTGCAAAAGTACGGTCTGCCCCCTTGCTGCACTGCCCCTATCTACATTATAAGGCTCCCTGGAAACCTCATCGTCCTATGTTTGGTGTTTGGAGGCCCTAGGGCTCGCCTCCTCAGTGATCAGCACCATCATTGCCGAGGCCCAGGCTTGGTTCTCTTAGATCATCCCAGTGCCCTATCCTGAGCATACACACTCACAACCCTAACACGCTGCCACCACCTACCATACTCCACTATCACCACGGGTCTAGCTGAAGCGGCAGGAATAGTCCAGTCCGTCACCGGGACCAGCCAGTCGTGAGTTTTGTCAATTAAGGTGTAGCTGTATGCAGCAGCTGCGATTGACGGATCCCCATAACCATAAGGGGCCTCCAAAAGGCCAAAGAGAGGCAATTGGAGTTGTACCTCGCTGCATAATACCTGTTCTCTGCTAGTTTGCTGTCGTCATTGGTCAGAACAAGAAGCCACCCAGAAAGATATTCATCATCAAGGCGAGGGTCTTACACCTATCAAGATCTACGTCAAAGGGGAAGTCCTGACTCCAGAGGGGTCTGTTGTAACTCTCTTGCATGGCGCCCATAGGGGCGTGGGCAAAACTCATCCCTAGTGTCAAGCACAGTCGACAACCAGCACCCCGCCCTCTTGCAGGCTGCTGCACGATCACCAGAGCAACATAAGTACGTCCTTTGCGTCGCCGCACCCGCCCTAGCTCTCTGGTCGGAGAAGGGCATGAATTCTCCTAAGGGCACCCAGTCAGTCGATATCCTACGAGACTCTTGTACAGATAACTCCACAGCAACATCAAATCAATGTACGTCATCACCTAGTAGCGCTCCTGTGATCGCCTCATGTGGCTGGGAAACTTATTCTATCGAGATTGTAGTTGCCCTTGCCAGGCTTGCCATGTGTATTGGCATTAGGGAGGAGGAAAATAGGGCTGCACCCTTGAGGGGCTTGAAGAAAGAGGAGCCAAGGCCTTGCACCAAATGCAGAGCTACCACATGAGGCTTACTAAAGCGTACAAGAAATTCGTACCTTCGAGGTCATTTACCGAAGGCGACCTAGCCAGTGGTAGACCTACTTTCGAACCGGGGGTGTTAGTGTACCCCCTGAACTCTTCTAACAAAAAAAAAATCCCTAAGCACCAGGTCTGTCTTTGATCTCTCCACCCGACTCATCGCCTCTCTCAGACATTTCTCTCACCAAGACGGCCGTGAAGGCTAGACACCTCACTGAGACACAGACAGCAATGGGCAAATGATCGGGCGGTGACCAACAGCCGGTCTCGAGTCTTGAATCTGCCCTACTCTCTCAGAAACAGCTCAAACAACAAAACAAGCCTTTCATAACCCACAGGCAACAGGCGACGGGCACGGGCTGCGACGGCCGAACGGCGACCAGCAGGGCCTCCCGCCCTCTCTCTTCTTTCTGTGAGATTCAGATATGGAACAAAGTCAACAAACTACAAAACGTCGAACCAAACAAGAAGCACTGAAGCAGTAAACGACGAGGACTCTGCCAGAGATAACAACCCTCTGCTCTGTCGGGCGCCGGCGGCAACGAGCACTGGCTCTACCTTCATTTTTTTGAATTTGAGGTAGGCATTTGCTGCTTGGCTAATTTTCTCAGTAATTGATATTTCCTAATTGATTTCCACAATAATTGATTTGCTCAGTAATTGATTTCCTAATTGATTTGCTCTTTTGCTTTCCTAATTCTTAATTGGCTAATTGCTTTCTTAATTCCTAATTTGCTGCATAAATAAATTCTAATTGTGTTGGAATGTGATGTTGAGCTTGAACTTATTTGGCCATTTAATTTTGAAATTGGGAGGTAGGAATGTGCTGTTGTGTTGGAATTAGATGTGCTGAGATTGGGAGGTTGAAATGTATTGTTGTGTTGGAATTTAATGTTGTGCTGAGATGGGGAGGTTGAAATGTACTGTTGTGTTGGAATTTGATATTGTGTTAAGATTAGGAGGTTGATCTTGAGCTTGAGCTCGGGAGGTTGATCTTGGAATGTGATTTAGTTTTAAAATCGGAAGGTTGATCTTAAGCTTCAAATATACTGTTGTTTAGGTATGTGATGTTGTGGAGGTTGATCTTGAGCTTGAGCTTGGAAGGTTGATCTTGAGCTTGTATTATTGTGTTGGAATGTGATTTAGTTTTAGAATTGGAAGATGATCTTGAGCTTGAAATGTACTGTTATTTAGGTATGTGATGTTGTGTTGAGATTGGGAGGTTGATCTTGTATTATTTTACTTATAAAAAAATTTAGTGAATTCGATATATTTTTGACACTCCCTGTAAAGAAATCCTGGTTCTACCACTGGACCTAGCCATACATGCCGCCCAGCATGTGCATGCCGAGCATCGTGGGGCAGATTATCTAAGCTAGGGTATTTTGGCCATATTAGCATACTTAGCGCAGATGTTTCTAAGTCTTTTTGTCATTAGGTTTAGTCTTTAGTACTTACTATACTCTCAGAGTTCTTTTGTTGTTAGGTTATATGTTTAGTTTTAGTAATCGGGAAGGTCCTAGAGTATAGGAATCCTTTGCTATGTAGGGAAAGGTCTCTTTTCTCTATATCAACAAGCATTGTAGGAACTATTAAGGGGAGTTCATGAATAGACTTTTTGGACGCAACTTTGCTTTTCTTTTCAATGGTGAGACTCCATTGATTCTCTTTTAGGTGAGACTCCCAGAAGACTAAAGTGAGATTATAAGGCTTTCCAATCCTTCATTATTTTCTCTTCTTATTTTGCTTCCTATTTAAAATTCAAAAAATGCTGTTCACAGGTAGTGTTCAGAGACAATTAAACCCCACTCTCTTGTTCCTAACCCTAATCCTAGCTTCTCAATTCAAAATCTTATTAACCTAAGGCCAACCCAAATCCCTCTCCCTTACACTATCCAAGCCATCCTCAATCCAACCTCACCCCCCCTTCTCTCTCTCCACTGCCAAACCTCACTCTCTCGCCCAAACTCTCTCCACCCACCGCCCGTCCCTCCTCCATCTCCTTCTCCCACGCCCCACCATGAACATCAAGCCCAAAGTCTTGCCCGGAGGCCTATCCTCGGCCAGCGGCGCCTCCTTCCCCACCCGGCCACCGCCATCCCTTCCGCCTTCTCCCTCCTTGCTACAGGCCGCCCTCGGCTCCTCCATTATTGGGTCAGCTGGCCCCTTCACCCTAGGGCACACCATCCTTCTTCCCTGTCCACCATCATCTTTTCCCATCCCTCTTCCCTATCTTGTTTTATGTAAGTGCCGAAGATGCGAATGAAAATCTAAAAATCTCTATAGGTGCTCCTTTTATACAGGATCAAGATTAAATCTTGGACATCCATTCCTTATCCACCCACAACCTTCTCCCCATATTCCATCTTCACCCCCAAACTTTTAAAAGATAACCAGTTGTCGCCTTTTTTATTTTAGTAAGCCACTTTGAATCTTAGTGTTCCATACTTAGTGCGTCAGCAAGTTTGCATGTATTACGCGCTCGGCTCCCCCTCCATGCATACCATATACAGGGCGCTTATATTGCTAGCCCGTCTTGGCCACACCCTTTGACCGCTCCTAGGTCTTACTTTTGAAGACACATTAACAAATATTAGACGGTCAAAGTTCAATGCTAACACTCTGGTCGACCTAAAACACATGCTCCAGTTTACTTACCACACTTTTCCCCCAAAAAATTACTCAAAGTTTTGGCCACCCTCGTAGACAAGGGAGTCGGTGGTACAACGCTTAGTTGTTGGCTTCACCTTTCCCATTAGGGGAGGGGGTTGACCAAGGCCTTGGGCCTTGGTCAAATGCCACTTGTGGCGGGTAGCCCAAGGCCTCCCCTTTAATGGGTTAACCTTAGCCTTCCCCTCTAGGGTTGGCCTATGTCCTCCCCCCCGCCCCTTCGGTGCCTTCTCCTCGACACCTTGGATCTCGCCTCTCATTGCTTACTCTGGTGTTCCATGACCTCCGCTCCTGTGATGCTTGACCACCATCTCCGTGCGACGTGCCCCAGCAATTGTCTGTCGCCACGCCCCAGCACCTTCTCCCACTACATGCCCCAGTACTGCCTGTATGGGCCTCACCCATGCACCGTCATCGTGTTACGTTCCTTCATATAAAACATGGTGGCAACGCTAGAGCGCCATCTCCATCAAGCATGCCACCTGCACCACACACATCTCGCCATGCCCATACGCCGCGCCACTTATACAGTCGTGACCCCGACACTCTACCACACTGCCACGCCCCTGGCATTGATCCATCTCTTCACCACACCATGCACCCTCGCCTTAAACGTGAATCATGCTTAGATCTGCTCCCTGCAGCACACGACATTTCGAGGGGCTCCGCTCGTAGTGCTTCGGGACGAGGATCCTTGGCAGCGGGATATGTTCGCTCTCCTATGCCTTGGGCGATTCGCGTGACACTAGGCACGTGTGAGCAATAACCTGTTGCACTCACGTTAACAATGATAACGACGCTCCAGGGATCATGAACCCTTAGTAACTTCGAGATGGGAGTAGACCACCGGAGGGCATCGTGCTTAGTCTGCCTGACAGTTAAACGTCAAGCCTTCTCCACCATTGTCAAGTTCTCTGCATATCTTGACGCCCCACGTGGGACTTAGTTAGGGAAATTGATCGGTGGCTAGATCAAGGATAATCTCTGGCTACACAAATGTTGCGTGAGTCAGTCTTCCTAGAGAGACAACGCGAAGCTGTGCCGAATTAGCCGAGTGAATGTGCGATCCGACACTCCGTGGAACATGGACAGATGTGGCTCCCTTGGTGAGGTGTTAGTCCCACGGAGAACCACATGTTACTTGATGACATGGCATTTGATTTGCATGTAAATAGTGGACTTTGCAAATTTTCATTTTAAGAAGAACTGAATTCATTTGCAAATTTCACTTTCTTACTCTTGAACTTTAGAGCTAAAGGATTCTAGAGAGAGAAAGATCCTGGACATTGGACCGATACTCTGGACCTACTAAGCATTGGACTATTGACTGATTCATACTCACTCCGCGCCCTCGCAGCACTGCCACTCTTAAGCTCCATCTAGGTACCCTTGGTCTTTGTCCTTGCACAGTCATTAACTTGTCCCACATAATCACACTTGGCAGCTGAATCAGACAATATTGTTTATGTCATCTTCACGTATACAGCGAACCCACTTCCTTTGCATCAATTACTTAACTACTTGTGGCAGTCATACTGTACAACCAGTTTCATAAGGAAGGTTTTTGTTTAAATTAAACTGAATCAGGAATACATGTCAAGGAGTAACTCTAATATGTATGAGTTTTGCAAATTAAACATTGATATTAGGAACATTAGTAGACATGCGACAAGAGGTACTTTACCTGGCCACCTTTGATATAGCAGAAGAATCTTGATGAACTCATGTTTGATCCAAAAGTAGCATACCATACATCGACCTTCGAAAGCTTTGGTCTCCAAGGTGAAGAAATGCCAATCGGTTGCTCTGCGTTCAGCTTGAAGCTCGTTAAGGAAGTGAAATAACAGAGTGAAGGATTTCTTTGGAGTTCTTACCATGACTACCATCATCTACTTTCAGATTCGAAAGTGGTTGTACAACATCCCGAATAGCCTCCTCAAGATCTTCTGGTACTGTATGTGGACCATTATCATAGTCGCCGTCTGAGCCAGAGCTTAAGATCTATGATTACAGGAATTGACAAAAGAAGGAAGTAGATGAATATAGTGTAGAAGTACCTTTGCTTTACGAAAGTGATGGAAGACCGAAACATACTAACTAATGAGAAATTGCACCATTTTACTGAAAATATACAAGTTACGCCCTAGTACCCATTCCCTAATTTTGCTTACATATGGGGTTACAGCTTTAACTGTCCTTCTCACCAAACTAACAACAGCACAAAGGCTTCATCGAATTGTTTTTACTACCATCTACTTAAGAAATTAGACGTAGAGCTTGTTTTAAGTTTAAACTATTACTTGGAGAGAACTTTTACCAGATAACCCAGAATCCCCCGCTTAACGTGGTATAAATACCAACAAAACTTAGAGATACTGACAATTCGATAACAATCTAGCTTCATGCAGACTAATCACCAAAAAAGTATAACCAGAAGGAAAAAGTCAAACCTGAACTTGAGGTGTTCTCCTACTAAGTAAATTCTCAGGTAACTTTGCAGCGAGTATTGGCCAGTATGCACTTAATTCTTCACGTACCTGAAGACAGATGGTTGTGCTTCAGTACCAAAAGTAGAAATGAGACCATGACACGAACAAATTAAGACTTAGACAATTATACTTCACCACTACACAGAATTTGCATTATGCAGTACACTGTGTGTCTTAGTAAAATAATAAAGAATAGATACCTGAAACCATTAGTACGCACATTACTGCGAGTGCGGACCAGCTTCAAAATAACTTACCGCTTTTATCACTCGCCATGTGGACTCATATGGATAAGCCTTCAAAGCTCCAGTAATAGGCCGTTCCTCCAGCAACACTTCCACGCAAGCACGAACAGAGCTTGCTAAAGAATCAAGATTGTATCCACCTTCTAACGCCATAACAATCTTTCCCCCAGCAAAGTCTGCCAACTATATGAAGTGTCAAGAGAAGCAAAGAACAGTCAATCAGATATGTACAGCAAATCAAACTGGAAATTGAGACAGCTTCGAAGACGTATTAAATGATCTAATTCTATTATGGCAATATATATATATATATATATATATATATATATATATATATATATATATATATATATAGCTGATCCGTTGATAGCACTAGCAAAATAGGAGATTTTGCTAGCGCAATCTGGCCGTCCATCCCTTCGGGATGGATGGCCCAGATCTTTTTTTTTTCAAAAGCTGTCAGTCGTCCGCTACATAGTGTAGCGGACGGACTTTTTTACCATATTGCCCCTCGTACTTGTCCGCTACACTATATGGCGGACAACTTTTTTGGCCTGACGCCGTCAGTCAAAAAGTCGTCCGCTACTGTAAGACCCCAAATAATTAGTAAATAAGTTATTGTTATGTTTAGGGCACCTTAGCAAATTTTATTACTTTGGGGGTATTCTAGAATAAGTAATGAATATTTAGGAGTCTTTTAATTAATTATCAAACTTAGAGACTTTTAAGGGCTAGCCAAGTCTGTTTACGATATATTTAGTTTTGGTTACAGAGAAATAGAAGAAGGAGGAAACTAGGGTTTTGGAGGATTGCAATCTTCTGTGCACAATTGGTAAGATTCTTGAACCCACTTTTATAAGGATGAATTAGATGATATTAGAATTGTGATTGTTAAGATTTTAACGTAAGTGGGTTAATTATAATATCTAGGTTTTGAGGTTTTCGGAAGCGATCGCAAATTTGGTGAAGACTATTATATAAATTTGAGGTAAGGGTTATACGCATTACATCCCTTCTGATTCAATTTTATAACTCTGTGTGTTTAATTGAATCTTTTTCTTAGACATTGATTTTCTTTGCGTTGATTGAATTTGAACGTCATAATGTAATAATAGCTTACGACGGTCATTGTTGATATTCTGTCAATGTTTGTACCGTTAAGTACAGTATTTGCTTTTCTTCGTTGATACCGACTACCTGTCAAGATTATTGCTTATCATCGTTGTACCATAACGTGAATATAGCCTTCAGGTTCATGGGCCACTTGGTTCCAATAATCAGAAATCATGTTGCCGATGTTCTTTTGCCTAGGAAGGAGTGAAAAATTCATCTTTTCTTTCAAAGCCACCACTTAGCCGTGCATTTGTGCTTATGTGGCACACCATGTGTCCTTTAATCATCATTGGTCCCTGTCCTTTGATACTCTTTTGGCCTTATAATTTTATCTGGATGGTTTTTGGACTCATACGAATTCCGATTTAAGCATTTCAACTTCTATTAAAATCGTCTTTTCGTTCTCTTCGATTCGAGCCTAATATCGAGTAGTTTCTGAAATCGTTAAGTTACCCTACTTGAAATACAAAGTTTTGATATTTTACGATTCTTATGCGTTTGAGATATTTTGCAGTCCATTGGACCCTTTTGAATTGAACTAATATTTAGAACCTTCACGTGCTTAGGTTAACGTGATACCATGACATGATATGGCAATTGCTACCGGTATGCAAACTTTGAACTTAGAACCTTCACGTACTTAGGTTAACGTGCTTTACAGTCACGTATTACGTAATTGTATCGTATTTGATAATTAGTTCAATAATTCGAATGTGTTCTTTTAACTTTGACTTTGATTTGATATTTGACGGATTGGAATGTCCCGAAGTGGGATTATTGGTCGTGCTAAGATTCTCAATCGTCTTTGCACTTTGTTGTCATATGTTTTGTTGGACTCAGCTATAAATTATTGGATTCCTGCGTTGTACTCTGTGGGTGTGTGCGTGTGATCTTTGCTGAGCTTTGTGCTCACCCCCTTTCTCCTCCCATTTCAGGTAATTAAGCCGAGACATCAGTAGAGGAGTTATCTATAAGCATGAGTCAGAGTTGTTCTTTAATTGTAGACTCTTTTTAGTTACTTGAAAATGAGAACTTGTAATAGTGTGATTAAGTAGCTTTTGGTAACCCCAATGTTTGGGAAGTGACTATTGTTATTAGATTTCCGCTGCATTTATTAGACTTTGAGGATAAATACAAATGCTTTTGATTTGGGATACATTTAGAGCTCTGATTATCATTTTGAGGTTATGTTCTTGGTAAAATTCTTTGGATATTATATTTCTGGTAAGCAGGAATATTTTGAAATAGTATGTGTAGGTCCACCTCCGGGTCGGGGCGTGACAGCTACACTGTGTTGCGGACGACTTTTTGACTGACGGCGGTCAAGTCATCCACAACCCCCCTGACAGTTGTCAAACCAGTCCATCGTCCGCAATACTGTGTAGCGGACAACTTGGTACGGTTTTTTCCATCCGCTATATTATGTAGCGGACTAGACAGATCTAACTATACCGAAACTGTGTTTCATTCTCTTTTCGAAACTCATTCATCTTTCTTCTCACAATGTTTCTGCTTCTCCGTCTGCTACATTGTATAGCGGACGTCCAAATACTGAAACATTTTCTAAGTTGGTTGTTTCTGCTTCTCCGTCCGCTACACAGTATAGCTGACGTCCAAATACTGAAAATTTTTCTAAGTTATGAAGTTGATTGTTTCTGCTTCTCTGTCCGCTACTCAGTGTAGCGGACGTCCAAATACTGAAACATTTTCTAAGTTGGTTCTCTGTCCGCTGCACTGTGTAGCGGACGTCCAAATACTACAACATTTTTCTAAGTGTTGAAGTTGATTGTTTCTGCTTCTCTGTCCGCTAGTCAATGTAGTGGACGTCCAAATACATTGTGTTGAAGATCTCCTGTTTTTAATAAATTGGCGACCGAAGACTTGTTTTAGCCACGGAATCAACAATCTCAATATCGATTAACAATAAAAAACATGCGATTAACAATCAACAATCTCAACATCGACGGAATCTCAAACGGCACAATTAAGAACCTAAAAGTCGGAAAAATAATGAACATTCGACGGAATCTCGAAGCTTGAAGGGAGCTGAAAATGGAAGCGAGTCTGAAGGAGAAGAAAATTGTGCTGAAGGAGAAGAAAAAATACTGTCCGCGATACAGTGCAGCGGACGTGTCTATGGTACAGACAATCTGAAATTGTACAGACAATCTGAAATTGTGTCAGTCGTGTCAGTAAAAAATTGTTGGAAAATCGTCCGCAACACAGTGTAGCGGACGACTTTTTGACTGACGGCGTCAGGCCAAAAAAGTTGTCCGCCATATAGTGTAGCGGACGAGAACGAGGGGCAATATGGTAAAAAAGTCCGTCCGCTACACTATGTAGCGGACGACTGATAGCTTTCGAAAAAAAAAAAGATCTGGGCGCCAGATCGCGCTAACAAAATCTCCTATTTTGCTAGCGCTATCAACGGATCAGCTCCCTATATATATATATATATATATATATATATATAGAAAACTCGGGGTAAAAGGGTGATAACACACAAATTGGCAATGATGCATGACCATATGGCCATGTATGATGATGACAATAGTACCATAAAGATGATGAGAGAGGAGAGTAGTGCATTACCAACACAAAAATAAACTAGCCATTCAAACTTTACCTTGTTCAACATGACTGAATAACCATATGGTGTAACGCAACAGCCACCAAGAGGATCACCAACAGCTGTTCCAACGCAAAAACATTGGTTAGGACTATGGATAACAACACCATTATCCCCACGAATATGAGAAGAAGTAAGAAGGTAATCAACACTCATTGGAACACAACACACGTTTTAACCTCATGAATGATATGAAAGGCAATACATACTACGCCTAACAAGTTGTGCATAGACCAGTACGATGGCAACTTTTAGGTTACTAAGAAGGTGATCCCAAATCATGCATAGAAGCATATCTAATCTAGATGAGCATGTAATCCATTATATGAACCATATGTTGGGAAAATTACAATAAAATCCGTACAGATCTTTGTAGAGTTACCAAAGCTCACCTGCGTCAAATCCTGCAGAAATCATAACCATGTCAGGATTGAATTCCTTGGCAACAGGAATTAATATATGCTCCCAAACTGCAAGATAGTCTGCATCCCCACATTGACCATTATCCCAAGGGATATTTATGTTATATCCAGCACCTGGTCCCTCTCCAATCATGACATGAGAACCATCATCACCACCTGGATAAAAGCTCCCAAACTCATGCCTGAGGAAAACATTATATTTCGTACTATCAACATGACAAAAGACAGAGTTTGTAACTCACACAAAACTACAGTCTACAGACAATGATTCAACCGACAACTTATTGATAAAGAACATATACAAATTTATTTCCTCTAACCTGTAATTCATCTTTAATTTAGTTCAGGGTTTCATTATTCTCACCTGTGCACGGAGAAGAATAGAACACGAGGATCCTTCCAAAACATTTTTTGAGTACCATTTCCATGATGAACATCCCAATCAACAATCAAGATTTTTTTAAAACCCAACTCTGGCTACAACACGAAAACATCAGTTCACGAATCTTAATCAGTAGCACAAGATTAAGCAAAATATCTTGTTTAATCAAATACTTCTATGTACTCACTCTTTCATTTAAAAGAAAACTTGTGGCTATCGCAACATTGTTGTATAAGCAAAAACCCATTGGTTCATCTGCTTCTGCGTGATGCCCAGGAGGTCTAACAATAGCAAAGGCAGAATTTAGTTCCCCCTTTGCAACATCTTCAGCAACCTACTGGAGCGTAGATGTAACATTAAAGAGATAAATTAAAATATTCGTGATAAGTGCAAAAGTATAAATGATAACTTCATGGAAAGCATTAAGCTGTGTGGCAGTGGGAGTCATGCAACAAAACTGAACATACTTCAAGCCACAAAAGGATGCAGATGCAGGCCAGGAAAATCTACTAAAGAAGCCTATTGTATTTACCTGACAGAGATGATTGGCATGATGAGGTTTTAAATGGAACTGTACTTGTCTACCTTCGTCTATATCTATTGTCCTTAAATTCAACAATACATTTAACTGCTATATAGAGGTCATCTGAGAGACTTTAATAGGCCGTAGCACATGCAGACACCAAAAGTTATTTGACATGTTTGGAACATAGACCGATAGTGTTAGAGCCCAGAGGCAAGGGAGCCTACACAAAAGCATCAAGGAGGTGCTTACAGGATTGCAGAAAATTAGATTGGACCAACACAGCTTTTAAATGCATCCAGTTTGGGCTGCTTTGCCTAAGCTAGATTGCTACATCTCGAGTAAAAGCACCTAACGGTTGATATCTTTTTCTTAAATGCAAAAAAACTCTGCCCTGTGATTCATGGAGCTCATGTAGTTGGTAGCCAAGCGTTCCCAGCAACTATATTTTGACATCAAACATGCTTTTGCAGCTTTCAAAAGTAACACTAAAACTTGCTAATACGACTTTGATCATCACTTGTTTAGAAAAATGCTCATTTGTCACAAGGACGTTAAACTGTATGCACTACTTGAAGAGCAAGTTATATTCAATATTTAGGTGCAAAAAATTATTTTCAAAGTTTAGATGCAAAGTGGAATTTCAATCTGTTCTCCGTCGCCTGGTTTCTTTAGTCCAAACTAGTCCTAGTCGGGAATGCTTAAGTTTAGTGACAATGTCGCTATGCAGGACAGACGTTCTTCAGGCAGTCAGGCACAACTGCTGTCAGGGCCTTTAGGCTTGCTGACGTGGCATTTCTTATGAGGATATTTTGTATACACCACAATAAACTCCATTTTTTGTTCACAACCGAACTCTCAAAACAACTCCCATTCAAGGGTACTGAGCTTAACTCTAATCCACACAGGGTGCAGAAATCAAAACAAAGTAAATATAGACAATGAAGACTCGTTCATATCATCCAAAATTGCAAATGTTTTCCTCTATTGACAATATACATGCTATTAGCTATTTGTTGGTTACCTTTTTAATAAAATCCAGAAATGAGCTAGTTGGAAGTGCAGGGCCGTTCTTAGTTGAAGGAGCAATTTGTAGATATTGACAGACTGAAAGAAGCTGGTAACTTGACATCGTATCAGAGCTATCGCTGCCCAAGGTCTTCAGGGTGACTCTTCTCGCTTGAATGTTTGCTTCCCCATCCCATCCCCCCCCACCCCTCCCCCTTCCCCACTACCGTACCTTATTCTAGTGCAAATTGCACTTCCTATTTGTGCACTTGGCGATATTACACCTTGATTCGTCTCTCGATGTGCAACTGGGGCCTTGCAAGCACGTGTGGGGAGTTGGCCCATTCTCTAACAACTTAAGCTTCTATAAGAGATGGTAGCTTAACAATCTTAATATTGAACCATGCAACTGATGGATATTATTATTATTATTTTTTTGGGAGATATTTCAGCCACTCATATCCGATACTATAAAGCTTTGATAAGGAAAAGAGTAAGCCAACAAGACAAAAAGGCCGTGCTTTGGGTATCAAGGATGTAGAAACTAACATGCACTATTGAGGACAGTTTGGGACACACAAAGGGAAAAACATAAAACTTAACCCATGCACGACATCTCCAGTGGTACATAATGGGAAAAAAAAGGTAAGCTTAAGCAGACCTAAGAGACTTACCTTGATGACGGAGCCAGCGGCCAGATAAGCAGCTTCAGACGAGCCTTCATTGAAGTATATAGAATTATATTTAGCAGCCATCCTACTTCTTCTTTGTGAATCCAACTTGTTGGAGCCTATATTCTTGATTAGCTTAATGTGGTTCTTAGTGTGAACCAAAGATATATATTTATCTTCTGCATCATTGGCATTAAAAACCACACATCTGAAACAAAACAATAACATTCAGCATTATTAGCCCAAGCGAATAGTAATTCCTTTCTTTCTCTTATTGAGCTAGTATTGGTTAGATCAATCACGGGGATCATTTAGCTTAAACCCTCGAAGCACACATTTAATGGTGATAAAGGGACAATTAGAGAAAAGAGGGCTAGAAAGCAACTACGATTCACAGTGCCTATTTCCCCTGTTAGTATAATTACTGTCCATGAAAGACAGCTACGAGGCTAAAAATCTTCAATTTAGGTGGGCATAAAATAACAGCCACCAAATTAAGTGATTTTTTAAAATTTAAGGCAGAAATTTTTTCACATTATCATGCATTGACCCTAATTTTTGAAGAGAAAATTCATTTTGGCCAAAAGATTAGGTGGGAGATTGCATCTGCCCTTGCCACTTTGTCGGCGCGGTTACCATGGGACAATGACAAAATCTTGACCTTCTATTGTTAGGGATCTCATCCAACCGCAAAATTCAGTCCATCTGTTATATCTCATCATGCTGTCATTGTTGTAGCAAACATTTTTCTTGGTCGGCCATACTTGTACCAAAATTAGAACTCCAACCAATACCTCCTCCTAGTAAAACCTAAACTGAAGTAGTACATAAAACCATTTATCATCCATATATGGCATAGAATCAGAACAACAACGGAATAGTCTTAGGAATAGATTGTTTTTCCTTTGAATTGCAAACTCATAGGATAGCATTAGTACATGCAAAACGTGCGACTTCGCACATTTTCTTCACCCTAACTTCATTTGACAAACGACACTTATAGTTACTCTGTTATTGCTATTTTACTTCAAGCGTAATAAAGTCCATCGTGGGAGTGAAGCAAAAAGTCAAAGCAAAAAATCCACACACACACACACACAGAGTATCGTTGTGTAAACCTCTGAGGAATTCCGGCGGACTGGAGCTCTTTCCAGATGGCACGAATGCGATTTGGGTTCTCGGGATGGCGATCACCGTCGGGAGTGAAGTGCTTGCACATGCGCTCGTCGAAAATCAGCCCCACCGACCGGCCATCCGGCTCCATTGGTGGCCAGAGTAATATTTATTTTGTTAGGTAAAATCTCAACCAATCATAAAGGAATCTTAACTCATGACCTAACCCACTGCTCTTCCACCATACTTGATCTCACCTCTGTAATCTGTTGCATATTCAACAAAGTTGTTGTTATTGTCAAGATACCTTTTTGAAAATTGAAGATTGCACTTTCACAAATTCTCACATTACCAAGAACAAACTTAGGATAATATGTAACACCCAAATCTTGATATTGCCTAGTCGGTTAATTTAAAGTAACGACTTTCATACCCAAGATTTAGCGTCGATTTTCATGAGTGAAATTTTATCGACAACCTTTAGCGATAAAATTTTTGAAAACCATAAGTTTGATTTACAGTGGAGTGAGAGAGAGAAAGAGTAAGAGGGAAAATCAAATTATTCCTATGATTTGTGTTATTTTTGAGCCTCGAGGAATGTGTCGGATCTTCTGTTTAGGTTGGTCGTGTGTGAGATCTACTTTGAGTTACGTCGTTCTGGGTCGAGGAAGATCCTCTGTTTAGATTGGTAGTGTGTAAGACCCTCTTTGAGTTGCGTCGTTCTGGGTTTAGGAAGATCCTCTGTTTAGATTGGTAGTGCGTGAGACCCGCCCTGAGTTGTGTCATTCTGAGTTGAGAAGTGAGTACATTGTGAGTAGTTAGTGTAGGTTGCTTTCTAATAAATAAATTGTCGATCTAAGTTAATTCATAGGACTTTGACAACTTACCATACTTCGTAATTAACTGTGACCTTTGGTACCTTGTCATTTTGTTAATCTCAAGCATCAGCTTAACAAAAAAAGTCAGCTTTAGGGACAAAGGGGCGTTCTTGTAACTTGCAATGGAACATATAAAGTTTCAGGGGCCGTTTGACGGAGTTTTTTTTTGCTCTTTTTTTTTCAGTTTTAAAAATTGGAAAAAAATGAGATGTTTGTTTGGTAACTCTTTTTTTTCAATTTAAAAACTCACTTTTTAAATTGTAGTGTAAAAAAAAAAGAGGAAAAAGCTCTTTTTTTTTCACTTAAATTTTTTTTTTTGAGACCTCCACCACAACGCACCTACCGCTGGCAGCCACCGACAACCACCTCCGACCGTCAACAGCCACCACCGGCCAGCAGCAACCACCACCGGGCGGCCACCTCCGGCAGCCACCACCACAGCCACCTTCGACCGTCGGTAGCCACCACCGGGCAGCGGTGGGCGGTGGCCACCACCGCTGGCCGGAGGCCACTCCGGCCACCACCGCCGGCAGCCACCGCCCACCGCCGCCAGACAGCAACCACCGACAGCCACCTCCGGCCGCCGGCAACCACCACCGGGCGGCCACCTCCGGCAGCCACCACCGCCGGCAGCGACTGCCGCGACAACCGCCGGCCACCACCACCGTCGACCACCGCTACGCCACACCACTGCCACCGCAAACCACCACAAAAAAAAAAAGTCGAAATAAAAAGGGTTACCAAACACCCAAAAAAAAAACTCAAAAAAAAAAGAGTTATCAAACACCAACTTGTTTTTGTAAAAAAAAAAAAATTAAGCTGCTCTTTAAAAACTGCTCTTTAAAAATTGACCACTGAAAAAAAAAGCTGTGTCAAACAAACCCAGTCTTCCCCTCCCCCAACAGACACACACACAGAGACGGAGAGAGAGATTGTTTCTTTATTGATTTACTGTAACTGTAGCATATATGTACAACAAAGAGACGGAAAGAGAGATTGCAACTTCTATATTGATTTACTGTAACTGTAGTATATGTACAACAACAGACCACATTCAACAGGTTTTCCAAATTGTACCCCAGAAACATCAATTCTCATCAAGGTCCTCCGTATCATTATCCGGGCTCAATCTCTTTAGCATACCCAGTTGAAGAAAAGCGATTGGGAGCAATGTTGAGTACACATGGATTATTGTAAAATTAGTCCCTCGAGTATTGCATGAGCTCAAACCACTGCAGTAAGTGAATAAGAGATCGACATTGAGTGTGATCAATTGCTACAAAAGCAAAGAAGTGTTAAAAGAAAGGTATCGAATCGAGAAAACTTACTTGTCTTAATAGATCAGCGAGGGTCCTTGGAAGAGCTTCAATGTTCCTCACCACAGCGTAGAAGGGAAACGGGAAGGAATCCATATACTTTGGAAATTTAACTTTTCCACCTTGGAATATTACTTCCTGGAGGCGCATTACCCATAAAAAGTGTTGGCATTATACTGCTGGGGAATCTCCATAAAGCTTCCGACTCATTTAACAAATAGAGCAGATAAGAGTAGACCGCGTAAAACAAAAGAAAGAACATGATAAGTACCTCTAGGTCCACTATGGATTTCTCTGGGCTATCCAGTAGCAGAAATGCAACCATACACTTTTTGCTCAAGATATCTCTAACACACCGTTTCACATTCTCCTTCTGCATAGTTTTGGAGAAACAATGTGAACAAGAAGAATAGGGAAAGCGAAGAAGAGCTGGAAGAGTTGGTTCCCCCCCACCCACGTTTAGATCTTCACAGAAGGCAAGCAGCTCAGAATTTTAACTATGTTGACCAGGTATACCTTTTCGTGGAATAGACCATCAGCTATGATCAACACGAGCTGCTGAAGTGGATTATGTCCAGAAGGCAGCCGGGCGTTTGCTGCTGCAGCATCTAGCATGATATTTAGATATTTCAAAAGATCGCCCACAGGCTCATCCGCTATGGTGTTCTCTTGGTTAAAAGTCAAACTTGAGAGCATCTGTACGAGTAAAAATAGATTAAATAAGCAGGGCAATTTACACAACTCATCATCACATGTATACGTGGCCAAGTCTGCAGAGGAGGGAAGGAAAAGCCGTTATGCAAAAGACTAACCTTGACCCCAGCCTCCCTATTAAACGGATGGTCAAAGTCATGCAATAATCTAATGTTTCCCTTCTTCCCAAAGCTAGTAACAGCCAGGTTTCCGACTTCCAATTGGGACATTGCACGACAAACTGTCACAAGAGCTTCAATGGCGACATCTCTGCAATGACTCTCCGACATGCTGCGGGAATCATCTACGGCTATGACAACTTGGTAATCACGTTTGTTGGGGCGGGTCCGCCTCAGCCAAATCTTATCCTTGCGGTAATGGCTTGCGATGTATGAAATCACCTGGCATGTTCCCAGTTGTTCAAATCAGCTCACAAGCAATCACAACATATTATCCTCCAAACATCTTTATGGTCGTTGGCCTCCATTTCGTGAGGCAATTCTATGTTGATTGGAGAGTTATGTAGGTACCATAATTTTCATGTAAGCATTCTTATTTTTCTTTTCACCCGTTCTGAACTTATCGAGGACCACTATTCACATTTTTTAATTCGGAAAACAGCTATTTTTAGATAATCTTCATTAAAAGATAAAATGTCATACAGATTTTCCCAATATTCCGTCCAACAAAACATAAAATAAGAAAGTGGCCAGTCATAATTTCTGCATTCTTTTAAAAGGTCAAACACCCATGTAAAATAATCCACATAAACGTGGAAATGAATATGAAATGGTACGGATTACTGTTATATTCTTGCTTACCTTTTTCATGTTAATCCGTTTGCCAGTCTTGTAATCCCCCTGTAGCTTGCTGGCTAAAGTGGGCTCCATAACCAAGCGTAATTGTTCAGCCAACTCCTGAGACAACCTTGTTGTAAGCAATTCATATCTTTGCCAGAGAGAAGTAGCATTAGCATTCATGTCACCAGACAACAACTCAAGATTTTGAGCTTTTCCGATGCCGTCCTCACTGACTGAAAGTTTACCAAGTTGGTGTATTTCGTTCATGGAGGACCTCCTCAAGGACACAAAACTGTCTGACATCTTTTCCCTATCATGATCGAGATCCACATCTAAGGATTCCTCTGAACACTTCTCAAGGTTTAATATCTGCATCTGCTCCTCAATTTTGTTTCCCAGATTTACGGCATTACTTTTAACCGAACGCGAGTCAGGAGGCAGCTCTTCAACCTCCATTTCAGTGTGTTCCTCTCTGTTTGCGGTTGTAGCTTCTCCATCGGGCTTCTTTTCACTAATCTTATTGTCAGTCTGGTCAGATGCTGCAGGCCCCAATGCCTGAGCTGTTCCCTTATCAGTCTCGGAGGTAAATCCATACTCACCCGCATCTTCATCTCCCACATCAACAGGAGCCTCCACACTGTTGTCATCCTGAAGATCAACAGACACTTTCGCTCTTTCTCTCCAGCCATCCAGTGCATCTCCAACATTACGACAAGGGTTCGGTTGAATTTTCTGAAGCAATGAAGAATCAGGTTGAGGCAACTGGGTTTTGGGTTGCTCATCGCTTAATTTCCCACCTTTTGATGAATCAGCCACTAACATTTCATTATCAGTGGCATTCGGCAAGCCACTCATAGGAGCGAGGTCATTTTGAGTATCGTTGAAGTTAAACCAATTTGATTCCGGTGCAGCATCTCTAAAATCTGACGCAAGTGACACACATCCTGGCTGTGGTGCAGATTTTCCATTTGGTGGCGTATCTGGTTCAAACACATCATTCTTTGGTCCCTCCGAGTCCATCTCTGTTATGCTTTCTTTATGTTTCGGGTCATCTTGCTCAGAATTTCTTTCCATTTCCTCAGGTTCCATGTCATTTAAAACGTCATCCACAGAAGAAGTGGTGTTTTCTTCCGGACCATTGTTATTCTCATCTGGGACCACATCTTCTACTGGATCAACACTTTCTGGTTCATCCATGCTAATATCTTCATCAGAACCTCGATTTGGTTCATCCAGTTTTAATCCTGTAGGATCTGAAAAAGCTTCTTCCTTGTCTATGTTCATGCCTTCCATACTCTCTGTATTATCAAGACCTTCACTATTTTCGTTATCATCGTCATTTTTTGTATCGATCTCATTGGGATCGTGCTCTCCAGCTTCATCAGCATTACTGGTAGTTTCATCTTTAGCTCTAAGCTCTCTACTGCTAGGATCTTTGTCCTCAACTGATGGCCCTGACTCATACTTATCATTTCTACTACTGGGCTTCTCATCGTCGCCATCATCCTTATCCCAAAGTCTCTCATGAACAATTTCACTGTTGGTTCCGGTTTGCCCCATAGCTGACTCCAGTTGTTCATCTTCACCGTCTCCATCATCGTCGTCTCCATCATCGTCATCTCCAGACTCCTCACTCACACTGAATGTGGCAGCAGCAAAATCCTGTTCCATCTCTATCCCTTTATCATTGTTACTCGGAGCATCATTTAACACATCTTGTTCTTCACTCGGCTGCATAAGCACGTAGGAGAACCAAAATCATACACGATGACTATTTTTTGGGTTATGAAACAAAAACACATGCTGTATATATGCTCCATACCTTTTCAGAAGTCCCAAGAAGTTGATCCTCGTCAGTTATCTGATCACTGACGTCATTCAGTCCAGCACCTTCACCCATACCTGTTCCTTTTGCATCTAGAGTCTTATCCCGTCCAGTGTCATCTAGTTGGGCTTCCTCAGAAATGCCAAATCCATGGGAATATAAGGAAGTAAATATTTCCGCAAGCATGTGGGTCATTACAGAAACCTGTGTATAATAGAGATGGATGATTACAATTCAAAAACTCATAGCACTTGTGTGTGTGCTAAATAATAATGAAGGTAAATATATCCATGTATAAGAGCAAGGGCGCTGCAAAAAACTCAAAGTGCGCCAAGTGCATAACTACTTCCATTACCACGTTTTGAGATTAATCTAACAATAACTTGAATAAAGATCAAGAGGATCAGATAGTTTAAAATGTGGAACTGTTAGGGAGCCACCTCAGCCACTTACCTTGCGACTTATGACAAGGAAATCATGCAGAAGACTATCGCTCAAAGTGAGTATTGGGTCTAACAAAGAATGGAGATGCTTTAAATGTGCTCCAACAAGGGTACAGAGACTGGGATTCCCGTAACTGTTATGCCCCACCATTTCTCCCTGGGAAAATCACACCAGACAAGCATAAATCCAAAGAAACAAGAAATCTTTGCGAAAACAGTCTACAGAAAGCAAAATGACAGCGACACTTACTGCAGATTGAGTTGTCTCCATTAATTCATCACGTATAGCGTCTAACTGCAGATCTGCTACATTTGAATCAAATCGGCCCTTCCACACAGGAATATTCTCAAATGACTTGTCTGAAAGGGCACAACCACTCCATGACCCTACTCTACAATATACACCCACAATACGACTATACATGGCACCGAGGGCTTCATCAAACCTGACTTGGAGTCTAGAATGATTAGAACTGTCAACCATTTCTGATGGACAACTTGCTTGGAGTCCAGAATAGTACTCTTCAGCTACAAGTTTCCCCTAAAAAGTCATGATGAAATGTATAAAATGGTCAATCATAGATATATGAAAGATTTTTTTATCTATGTTGCTAGGCAGCATACAACGGATTGTTGGACACTATACTCAGGTGAAAATCATAACTAATGCATGCAAGAACTCCATTAGATACCCTTTCAAATATATCTTTGAAATGACCGAGCAGTGCTCCACTAATTGATACTCCATGGACATCTTGCTTGATTAAAACACTGAGATGATCTTCAAACTCCTTTATCCCCAGGAAATTTTTATGTACCAACTGCTCCATTCGCTTTGTAACCCCGTATTGATGCAGGTTAACCTCCAACGTGGTTATACTCTTATTGTGGCCAAGTAAGTAAAGATCAAGCAGTTCCTGTTGAAAATTTTTCATAGAACAGAGCCAAACTGAGTTCAACTAACTACCCACAAAAACTAAAAAGTTAAGGTCAGGTTTCAATGATTCAGAACAAGACAGTGAATGGTTCTAGTACCTTAGATTTCTGAAGATCTGGACCAAATTTCTCCAAAGAAAGACGTAAATGTTTTGCTTCAACTGCTACGCTTTCACAAGTGCTCAAATGGTTATGTTCAATGGTTCTTAGCAACAAGCATTCATCGTGCAACGTGGCACATAAACTATCAAATAGTTGCTGCATTGATGAGAATTAATAAGCACTATAAGCGCAACTCTGAGAACATACAGAAAAGGAAAATTTTATACAGTTAAAGCTTACCTTTTGTTGCCACATGCATTTGTAAGTTACATGTTGGTTCTGGGCAAAAGAGTAGTCGCTACTATTTGGACTATCCAAAGAGTTGGAGCTTGAGAGTAAGCTTTCTAAAGGCAATATACATGCCCTCAAGCCTTTTAGTTTCTCAGCAAAATCATAGGCAGCTGCACGTTGGTCTTGTTGAATTGCGATGAGGTGATCAATGTAGGAGCATGACCTGTTAACCTGCATTAGAATCATGTTTTTATTGTTAAGGCCATCAAACAAATAGGGTGTCAGTGCTCCAAATAGGATAAATACATGACACAATTTTTTTCTTGAGCTGGTAAATTATGAATTCTATTAAAGGCCACCAGGAGCAATATCATTGGGACTAAAAGAACAGGACCCCAGAAAGGGACATACCGTTAGGGGCTATACATCCCCTGTAACGACCCAGTCCACAGCTCCAAAACAGGCAATGTCTCCCTCAAAAGGGCTAGTCAAGTAGATACTAATGAGTTCATAGGCAGGGTCTTATAAGGCCAATCATAAACCATCCCACATCCGATGTGGGATATCACAATCTCCCCACCTTATGCCGTAGCGTCCTTGCTAAGGCTCGATTGCACATAGCCTAGATTCTTCCTCTCTAGCCGACGTGGGATATACCAGGCTCACCCTTCGTTGCCCCAACCATCATCTTGTTGTGGGATATATCGGACTTGCCTTTGTTTCTCCCAACCATCGGCAACCCGATTGGATAGGCCAGCCCGAGCTTTCGGGAGTCGTTTCTGATACCATCTGTAACGACCTGATCCACGACCCCATCACAGCTCAAAACGGCTAGTCAAGGAGGTACTTATGAGTTCATAGACAGGGTCTTATAAGGCCAATCACAAACTATCCCACATCTGATGTGGGATATCACAATCTCCCCACCGTATTCCCTAGCGTTCTCACTAAGGCTCGATCACACATAGCCCATAATCTTCCTCTCTACCCAATGTGGGATATACCCGACTCACCCTTCGTTGCCCCAACCATCCTCTTGATGTGGGATATGCCCGGGCTTGCCTTTGTTTCCCCAACCATCAACAACCTGACTGGATAGGCCAGCCCGAGTTCGAGACTCGGTTTTGATACCATCTGTAAAGACCTGGTCCACAGCCCCACCTAGGGCATTGCCTCCCTCAGAAGAGCTAGCCAGGTAGGTACTTATAAGTTCAAGGGCAGCGTCTTTAAGGCCAATTACAAATTATCCCACATCCGATGTGGGACATCACATCACCAGACAAATAACAAGAGAAGACCAACTAATGCACTCTTTGCTACTCCCCCCGTCCCCAAGATTTCTAGTCCGCTTGGCCGTTTATGACAGATCAGGTTGTAGTCTGTTTTTGACAGTAAACACAAGCTAGATAAGCAAGTTTTGATAAGACAACAAATGACAACTAATGTTAAACTTTATGTGTTCCAATTAAAAAGGTACTAATTACTATAATTTTGGGAGAAAAAGATTAGTTAACAACAGCCAGAGTCTAGAGTTACGGAAAGGAATCCAAAATGTCCAACTAATATGAAAACCAAGTGCAACCTACTCCCAGTTACACCTCTGTGTTAGAGAACAGCTGTTCTAACAATTCACAACTCGAGTTTAGGAATGGCTAGTAAATGCCACGTTTGTGCTTTATAAAACTCAACACTCCAACATTCCAAAGTTCCCATACAACAATAATTTTGGTCGGGAATACTTGTCAGGGAGAAGTGGAAATTGTTTCACAAAAGTGCTTCTTGCAATTTTCTTTCCAAATCCCTTTCCCCCATAAAAAAAGTTTTTTTTTTCTTAAAAAAGTTTTTTTTTTCCTTAAAAAAGAAGCCCAGATAGAACATGCTCTTGCTTGTGCATTGAACTATCCCCAGATTCGCAATGTTTAGCACCCTAAACATCAACTCGATAAGCAAATACTGAAATAAGTAACAGAGAATTACCTAATCTTTTAAATTGAACTCAACAATCCTTTAAGGTTATAATTTAAGGATCAGTACATAAAATCCCATACATTTAAGAACTACCTGTTCGGGATTAAAATCCTTATGGAAATTCAAGCCAATTTGCAGGAGGCGGTGCAGTGAGGCTATGCTCTTAAAGTGATATCCATTTACATATTTCCATTCAGTTTCTGGACTTCTAGGGTGGGATCTTTGAAGCTGGTCTAAAGCAGCAATGTCCATGTCACCAGTCGACATACCTTCCTGCAGCAACAAATGCTGCAGATCATAGGATGGTTGAAGGAGCCACCAATTTTCCTATTCCGGCCATCAAAAGGAAAAAAAATATTATGGAACTTAGATGGGATGATCATAATACTGACAACTGGTTACCAAAACAATGCACACAACAATGTTCCCTAAAATTTGGAGAAGTAAAGGCACATATTCACCTTCAGCGATGTAGATCTATGCTTAGCCAGTCCAGAGCTCTCTAACAGATTTTGGAGGTTAGACAAGAGAAGTTCACATAAAGGCCTTCTCTTCCCTGAACTCTTGTTTTCATCATCCCAAACTTCAGCATCCTCAATCGCAGTTCCGGATATCTTTTCAATTGTATACCATATTTGTTTTATTTCTTCCTGGTATGTAAGGAACAAAGAGGGGGAAGCTATGCAATCCCTGATGATCCTTGCACCTTCTGCACATTTTTTGAGGTTTATCAGCTTTAGTAAATTAAAAGACTAAAACGATTCATTTCAACTTAAATGGGGTTCCAAAACACAACCTTTAACATCCTTAAAGGAATTATGTGGGAAATCAAACTGAGTTGTCCTTCCTAGTTCCAGGTTTTGTAAAGCAAAATCTACTTTCTTTTCCCATGTAGAGAACCACCATATACACCTGTAATACAGAAAACTAGAATCTAGAATCAAAGAGTTGTAACAGGAGTTTAAGAAACCCAGGCTCAAAGAGAGACATTATTTACCTGTCGTTATCACTAAGTTGAGTCTGATCAAAAGAATGACCGAGATTAGGTGGACCTAGAACACCTTGAGTCTTTATCCCTCTTTGTGCTGCCACTTGGTGAACAATAAGCATTACAGGTTGCTGGAGTACATCCTGAGCCAATCAACCAGGAAAAAAAGTAGTATTATTGCCACTGATTCTCATCCACAAAGCCTATGAAGTAATAACGGAAAACCTAGGTTTATCCTTAGAAAGGAACCAGAACCATGGTGGTAAATATATGCAACAACTCCTTAAAAGGTTGACTAATAGCACGACTGCCTTTCTTACTGCCCTCCTTATGCATAAAACATTGTCAAGATGGCAAGAACAACTGTAACTTCATGGAACATGCGAAGAAGATCAAACTTTCTTCAAGGGTTAAAAAAGTCGAACTTTGCTATTTCGGCATAAGCTTGAGATGAGGAAATATCTCAATTTTAATATTAAAGTAAGACAATTCAAAAAGAAAAGGTAATAGACAATGTCACTCACTGTATATTTCTGTATAAGCTTCCTAAGCTTCTGTCTGGTTCTTTTCGAGATATCCATGGTCATATACATATCACTGCGCTCCCAACGACATAGTTTAAGAAGTTCTTTTAACTCCACCTCAATGCTTCTTCGTTTAGCCTCTATATGCCCCAAAACTCTGGAGAATTTTTAGCAAATCATAAGCCACCATAGATGAAAAAGAGAACTCCACATGTAAGAAATTGCCTTATCACAACAATAAGAGCCAAAGAAACTCACCTAGGTAAGAGTTGAACATAGAACCCAGACATGTTGTAAAGAATCTTCACGTTTTCCTTTTGGCAAGCACTGAAAATTTAGGACACTGTAAGTTCCATTTTCTGTCTATATAATCTTATTCAAGCCCGCTTCTGTGCTTGCTTTTGTGTGTGTGTGTGTGTGGGACTCCAAAATACAGTTTATGGTCTAATTCTAGTGCTTCTAAAAGCTCCATAATGTTACGCATCCTCGAATATAAATGACAGCAGCCTGTCTGTGAGTGGAGTGAGAAGAAAGGAAGAGAAATGACTATGAATCTTTTTTCTTTCTTGTTGTTTGCCAGTTGGAGAGAAAAGGAAGGAAGAGAAAGTTATATTTTATTGCTACTAGAATGCCTTCTACATTTTTAAGTACTGTAAATTTTTGTTAAAATATGGAAGGGTAAGTAGTGTGGCTAGTTTCCTTTTATGTCCTTCCTTTTCTCATCTTCACAAAACTCACAAACCGGGCCTATAATTGGGTGAGCAGGCCTAACCTTGAATAGCATTCACGGGATATACCGGTACTGATTTGGCCATGGAATGCGAAAAGTAGTTGTAGTCGTTTTCTGAATTCACCAACGCAGGATGTTTTTATGAACTCCTCCAGACTGCATATTCACATAGTATTAGGTACAACATTCTCATGTGCAGTAGGTTCATAGAAGCATCTTACATAATGCATAACAAGCTAGAACATGCCTCTGGATTGTTGACCGATTATAATCCTCAATGTCAACTGAGTTTTTACGCTGAAGAACTGAATATAGAGGGAACCATAACTGAAACGAGATTAATACCAAATTATTAATGCCATGAGTAACATATTGGTAGTCCAGTGAAAGAGAAGGAAAAAAAAAGAAAAAAGATAAAGAATGCTAGAACTTGAAAACAGCCTTAATTTTATGTCCATGTTAAGGAAAGCTACAGTGGATTATTCTTATGGTGCCTTTGAATATTAACAAAGAAGAACTTAAGCATCAAGCGAGATGGTAAGTAATAACATAAGCTAAATTACTTAAGCAACTGTTATAATGTGGAAGCAGCTCAAGCAGCCCACTGACAGCCGACGGGTTCAAGACTGTGAACCCCCGTGCTAGCCCTCAGAGCGGGTCCTTTTCCCAACGTCTTGGATCCATTTTTCCGGCCTTCCCTTGCGAAAATTGTTCATCGAGCAGAGACAGTCTCCATTAAAAACTCGTATTTAAGTTGGCTGCTAAATATTATTCCTGCAACTGAAGGTACTTTTCTCTGTTAACTGACCAAATCAAGTTTTTAGTCGATCGAGAACGACTTTGTACACTGTACACTGTACGAGCCACGAGTGATCCAAACCAGCCTCACCACAGAGAAATGCCTCCCTCAAATATATTAGCTAAGTAGGACCTCTTAAATTTCTTGACAGCATCTTTTCGTAAAAATAATAAAGAGCGTGATTGATGGGCTTGAACTAAGTGGTTTCGAGCATGTCAAGTCAAATGCAAGGCTCGCACTAGACTACTAATTAGCAAGAAAACAAGATCTAAATGAGCTGAATATGGGAGATCGGGTTGCGTTCAAGCGGCTTGGTTAATAAACAAGTAAACAATATATCTCTTATGCAAGTTAACCACAACTCGCCCTTGACATACCAGGCCTTGTACCAAAAAAAAAGGAATAAATTCAAGTTTCTCACAAATTCTCATAGAATTAACACACCAAGTTCCTCATAGACTTTATTCATATTTCTACATACGCCACAGGAACCATCTATATTAAAAATCATGGGCTACAGGAAAGATTCTAGCCAGTTGTGACATGTCAATGAGAAATTAACTCAATTTTCTTGTTTGATCAAATTTACTAGCTCAAAACACTTCTTAAGCAAATACCTTTTTGCTCTTAGCTTCATTTGCTCAATTGAACATAAAAAAGTTGGTTGCGCTCAAATCTGCAGACAATCTTATGTTTAATTAGCAATTGCACTCAGTACGTACAGAAAGTAAATTCTACCTTCCCAGCATTAGTCTCAAATTGAGCTTGAACATCATCGAGCAAGGCAGGCCAAGATTCAAATTCCAACTTTTGCCATGAGGAAACAAGAAGAAAGATAGGTTCCAGAAGATCTAAAATTGGGAAAAAGAGGAGGGGAGGAGGACAGAAGGCTGTTAGATTGCAGCAAGAAAACAATCTAAACATGCTGCTAGAAGAGGTAGTTACCATTAAGAGGGAACTTCGAAACTGTTTCTTGTAAAATCCGAACCCTGCTAAGTAGAAACTGCAAGCCCGACAGAGCCTTCAAAAACGTAAAAGTACTTTTAAGAACACACGCAAGTGAAGTGATTGGTCACACAGATATCACCATGTCCCAAAAAATTCATTCATGGCATAAGGTCGACTGTAATCAAGGGTTGCAGCCACGCCATGTTAAGATACAAAGATTCTGAGTCCCTAAATTCCTAGAAGCATGATGACGTTATCTACAAGTATTAAAGAACAGAACAATTGAATTTTCCGATTTAATTTGAGAATACGCCAAATATACTACCTTAGCAAGAGGGGTATCCAGAGGTATGGACAAGATCATTTCAATCACATCCATTATTTTCTGCAGAGCAAGATGATTATCCCACTCACTTAAGAGGCGGAGAATTCGTTGTTGAAAAGCTAAAACTGGCTCCACCAATTTAACCATCAAGGAAGCATTTGAATCCTAGATGGGAAGAAAGAGAAAAGGTATTAGAAGTAATAAATTTGTACTTGAAATATGAAAAGATATAAAAGACCAAAGAGCACAAAACCTTGTAGAAATTATAACCGTGTTCTGGTTTAGGAGATAAAATGAACTTCTTTTCATGCTCCAAACAGAGGCGCAAAAGATGTTCGGGAACAAGTCTAGCATCCAATCTGGAAGATGATAAGCCCTTTAGATCTGCAAATATAAGAATTAATTCCATAAATGCTCTCTTCGCGGAAATAAGGACCAACTACATCTATTCTTGAATCATTTAGTCCTTCAGTATCAATCACCTCTAATTATTCTTATCCCAACTGTGTAAGAGTTGATGAAAGAAGACAATCTATCAGCATCAGAGACCTGAAAACTTCCACTCTGACGAAGATAATGATCAATTAGTGACAGTTCTATGTAGAGCTCGTGTTGATTAGACAACAGTGCGTAAGAGAGAGATACCACTAGTGAAACTAACTTATTTTCGTGTCAGAAGTAAAAGATAATGTGAAGTGAAAAGCTAAGAAACTCAACTAAGCATTAACACCAAACGAGTTGGGGTCCGCTACGTGAAAATATTTCTCCTCCATGTCTCCTGTCCAAAGGCATGTTCTCACACTACACTAAGGTGATTAAGGTGAACTCATAACTTCTCGCTCTTTTGCGCACCCACTAGATGAATAAAAAAAACAAATAAATGGGTCAAGCAAGTTGATTAGTGTCTAATGTGGTTATCTCTTGAGGTAGAAATCTCAGAGAACTGGCCAAAAATGTGTTATCGTGATCTTAA